>OZ024902.1:1163969-1201469 GCA_964017125.1 Flabesymbios commensalis | reverse complement strand
ACCAATATAAACATGATATACATTGAACCAATGTTAATCGGATGATGGGTCAGCGTCAAAGACAGTGGTCCAACATTGAGCCAGCGTTGTATCAATGTATCGTGCAGTACGTGTGACATATCCATTTATCTAATCAGGCATGACTTCGACCCGATGTATGTTTAATGTTAGGCCATCATCTGCGATGCTGGCCCAACATTAACAGACATTGTTATGTTAATCCGACCAATTGTGACTCAATGCTGGTTCTTTGCTGTGGATTCTGGTCCAACATTATGACAATGTTTGGCCAAGATTCGTGTACGTTTTATGCTAGTCCTGCTGCCGACACTGGCTATAGTCCGTCGCATGAGATCTATCACATAAGCCACCCCCCCCCAACACACACATATTCACACGTGGGAGGAATACTCCATATGGAACTCTCCAATCATACTATAATAACACGTTAGTTTAGTAGATGTATTTATACTCTATGCTCTATGACATTCAAGTTATTTAATTACATTTTCACACAATTAAAGTTGTGAATCGTGTCGCCGACGTGTCCCAAAACTTCAATTGAGTGAAAATTGTGTAGCTTTATCCTATTCGAGGTGAAAATGTATCCTATTAAAGGTGAAAATTTATCCTATTCAAGGTGAAAATTTATCATATTAGAGGTGAAAATGTATCATATTAGAGGTCAGTATCTTACAAGGGACATAATGTTTCTTCAACAGGTACTAGTCGTTGTACTTGAAGTGTTATTGTTTGTGCTACAGGTACTAGCCGCCTTACTTAAAGCTGACATTGCTTACGGTATTGAAAATTGGGATTCTTTATGATTGCAAACTGATTTATGTGATGAGCTGAGCAGCAGCAGCTATCACAAAGAGCAAACTATCACAAACTATCACAAACTATCACAAACTATTTTTATTATTTTCTGTGCCATTTTATTTGGTTTGAGATTCGCTTGAAAACGTATGGGGTCCATCAGAGAAGGGTTAACACATTATCCCTCACAGCGCGTGGAGCGACTTTAGACGTCAGAATATGACGTATTCTGACGTCTGAAGTCGATCCCCGCGCTGTAAGGAGTAAGAATAGTTATAAGGATCGTAGACCCGTAACATAGGTATTCAAATGAATCAGAACGAGCTAATGAAGACATTTACGATGATTTCAAATTGAAAATAATTCAGCATTTTGCACACTGGAGAATGACCTAATTTCAAGCTTTAAAGGTTTATTATGTATTTTAAAATGAGCGAATTCTCTCGTGGTAAAATATACATATTGTTAGTCCTAAAGGTACAGGTTTACATACGATACATCCATAACGTCGCCTCGGAGCTAAAGGATCCTATCTGACACTCGTCAGAGTGGCAGATAGGATCCTTTAGCTCCGAGGCGACGATAAGATGACACTACATGGTATGCCCTGGTCCCTGAACCTGTCCATTCGTGTGCCATTTCTACTCCCCAAGGAGCACACAAACCCAATGTCATTCCAGAGATGGATATTAAGTTAACTTAAACATGTTAAAATCAAACGACATTATATACTAAAACAAGCACAGGTTAAATAAAATATGCATCAGAACTCTTTAAATAACCTACAGTTAAACAGCATTGGCATGATATGTTTAAGTTCCCGCACCAAAACCAGAGATGGATATTTATATTGGTTCTCATTTTTGGGAATGAAATGTGTGTTAAAGCATCAAGATTTGTAAATGTTCGGTTTAATATTAAATACATTATTTCACCCACTTGAAGTTGTGGGTCGCGGTTGCGAAACACAACTTTAAGTGGGTGAACAATTATATTAGATAGATAACCATTAGCGTTGTACCATTTCTCAATCCTAATATTATCAGCAGAACAAATCTAACTTTGTAAACCAAGCTTAATTCACACTATTTTTTCAACAATCTCCTTATTTTTAAAGGGGGGACCATGATAATTATCTGGGATCTAAGCGGACCTTGGCGTGACAGGCAATAGCTCTAACAGAGCACCTCGTCCCTCACTGATTACCGGCATATAAACGTTATGGCAATAATTCATGATCAATCCATTTAAGCCCTGTATATGTCTTTGTGTGTATTGTGCTGCCACTGACAGGTCACTCTAATAGATCAAACAGTTTGTGGCCGTAGATCAGGTAATAACATAATTAAACGTGGGAGATGTCTATTTTTGTCATGCAATGACATATTTATCGTCTCTTAAGGCTGCAAATAGTGTCAGCAATTCCAGCTTTAAAATACGAAAAATAGAGAAAGAACAATTCAACAACACAATTGTTTTTACATATGGACTACATAGGAAACACGAAGCGTTTACCCCATGTTGGCATAACGTTAGCCCCTTCTGTACAGCTCAGGCCCAACATTGCATCAAATCCTCAATCTCTTTTATCTTTTTCAGTGCAATTTTATTTGGTTTGAAATTCGCTTGGTTATCAGGTCAAGGGTTAACCCTTACAGCGCGGGGATCGACATAATTAGACGTCAGAATCTGACGTCTAAAGGTGATCCCCACACTGTCAGAGTAAAAGTAATTATAATGCCCGTATAGACATAACATAGCCTTCAAATCAAGCAGAAAGAGCTAACTAAGTCATTTATGATGATTTCAAAATAATAATAAAAACTTTGATGTCTATGGATTTTACAAAAATAATTCAGCGCTTTAAGGGTTGATCCATTAGAATGCATCAAAGCGTCATTTTGCATTTCTAGAGAATCACGTCATTCCCTAAAACCTGGGGATTTTAGAGCAAACACATTCACGGAAATGTTTCAATAATAACAGTATCTTTTTTCCTTTGGCCACCTCTTCAAGTCATCTTAATCCACCACGGACAGGGGCCCTGAGGTACTGGTTAGCACCGCTGTGTGGCACCACGGGCAGGGGCCCTGAGGTACTGGTTAGCACCGCTGTGTGGCACCACGGGCAGGGGCCCTGAGGTACTGGTTAGCACCGCTGTGTGGCACCACGGGCAGGGGCCCTGAGGTACTGGTCAGCACCGCTGTGTGGCACCACGGGCAGGGCCCTGAGGTACTGGTTAGCACCGCTGCCTTTCACGTTGTATCCACTGATATTACATAGAATCTGATTACTACTTTATATTTTATGGATGTATGCGTACATAATGCATATTTTTCTAAATATTTACTATCATAAAATCATATCATATCATAAAACTGTCATAAAACGTATTTATATATATGTTTTATATATGATTCATTTACACATTTATCATGTTTATGTGTGTATTTGTATATATGACCATTGCTCGGGATTTTCTAAATATCCACTTGTCATACTCTAATTATAATTCCTTGTTAAGCTTGATACATATTTTTCCGAATTTAGTTTTTTGATTTGCTGTCTTTAAACTTGACGTGTGATAACAATATTAATATGCTTAGTGCGTATATTCTGCGTATATTAATTTTTATAGTACAGCTCCAGAATGTATACCCAGAATGTCTACGACCCTGGCCCAGCGTTGGATCCACGTGTGGCCAACGTATTTGTGACTGCTGGGTACCGATATGGCACAAAAATATTTACATATATATTATTATTATGTACTGATCGCAGGGTGGCCCTCGCGTGAGCGGTTTTTGTAAACCTTAGTGAGGGTCTCCCGTCTAATGTATTTGGTTTCAATAATAATAATAATAATAATAATAATATAATAATAATGATAGCTTTATTTCACGAGGGTAAACCCAATGAACGATGGCTCGTCTGCCTTGGGACCCTCAACATATATACAAAACACACATACGCTCTTCTTCCTCTTCACGCTTCACGGGGTTCGTTCCCGGTCTCGGCGGTTTGAAAGAAACAAAAATATTTCTCCCCCATCCACTCGTAGCCTAAAATTCAGTATTGTGCTCGGCCTCAGACCTACAGGGTTTGAATTTCGAATCTTGTATCTGGAGGGCAGTGTCATCTCACTCATCTCATCAGCCTCAGGGGCTACTCCTTTCCCAATTTAGCCTATATGTGCACAAAACGAAAATGGCATAAAGCCCGATTCATTTCATTTTTTCATCCACTACAAGTCGAGAATTGCGACAGCAATTCGCGGCTTGTAGCGGATGTAGACCACCGTGGTAAATTCAGGTTTGAAAGGTTTAATTAGGTATAAAATAATTACTCGTGGTTGGTGCGGAGTTGAGAGTGCTGGAGGTATAACATATACATATTGTTAGCACTCTAAAAGGTACAGGTTTACATACGATCTATGGTATGGTATATCATGGTCACTGAACCTGTTCACTCGTGTTCCATTTCAACTCCCCAAGGAGAGCATACACTTATGTCATTTCTGAGATGGATATTTATATATTTGATCATCTTGCCATCTCTACCCTATCAAATACTTTTTACACCTGAGTGAAGTAAAGCAGCACACGAGCGTGAAGTGGAATGCTCATACGAATGCAACATGAAAACACTGGGCGCAGCACCGTATCTATATTTATTGGATATTTATATCACAGAACATCTTGTCATCTCCTACCAAATGCTTATTTACACCTGAGTGAAGTAAAGCACACGAGGGTGAGATTTATATGGACACAACATCGAAACTCTTGACATAAATTACAATTTCACCAATGCGAACCCAGAACCCTGCTATATTTCCGCAATAACATTATATTTCGCTGGAAGCAACATCTAAGATGCTCTATTTTAACCCTCTAAGCCCCAAAAACGACAATCATCGTTTTCCTCTGTTTCATTAGTAAGCTGACCCTTACAACACTGAATTAATTGGTGAAAAACGTCGCAACAAAATAGGGGTTTTTTCAATTTGAAATCATCATAAATGTCTTAGCTAGCTCTTGCTGATTCATTTATATACCTATGGTATGAGTCTACGGCCGCTAGAAATATGTTTACTCTTACAGTGCAGGGATCGACTTTAGTCGTCAGAATCTGACGTCTATCAATTCCTCACCGTGATACATCATAATACATAGTCTGAATGTAGATTATCTAGAAAACGGCGACGTCGATCCAATGTCGGGTTAATGTTGGCCCACCGCCTGCGACGTTGTCCCGACATCAGGCCATCACTCCTCACTGCGAGACATCATAATATACATGTCTCAATATAGCCAGTGAAGCAACCACCAGGCGTTGACACAATGTTGGCTCACCGTCTGCCATGCTGGAACTACATTACGCCAAATCCTCTTGTTTGCTGGATATTGCCATCCATGGATAATGTACACCTAATGATATGTAAATAAAGCAGTACACTGATAAACTGATAAAAGTTTACAGATGCCGATAATGTAAACCCAGGTAATAATATAATATGTTGTGGTCGTGACCTTGGTGGCTGTGACCTTGGTATTACCTGCACACTGAGAAATGTCACTATATGGAACATGACATCTTAGAGCGACTCAATGAGACTAAAATCATAAAAAATCAGTGATTTTATTTTGGCTTCTTAATATGACCATATGATGTAAACATGTGCATAGACTAGAACTGCAAAAGTTTTTTAATTTTCGTGCTGCGCATTTACCAGATATGCGAGATATATAGACGAAAACACCCGATTTCTCATTTCGGACAGGCATGTCTAAAATAAGAAATACGGGAATTTCTATTCCTCATTCATTTTAATAATTTGATGAGCCCCGGGGGTATTTTAGTATTGGCCCATAATTGTATATGCTGGCCCATTTTTTCAGCACGGTATGGGCCATACAACTCCTTTTTACATTCTGTATTGTCAAAAATACAATAAAAATCCCATCAGCCACATGCAGCCTGTGGTAGCATGACGCCGCCTGTAAGAGTGAGAGTGGTTCAGTGAGTGCGCCAGCACTGATCATACTGATCCAGACATTAGCGCCAGCACTGATCATGCTTATCCAGGAGTCAGCGCCAGCACTGATCATACTGATCCAGACATTAGCGCCAGCACTGATCATGCTTATCCAGGAGTCAGCGCCAGCACTGATCATACTGATCCAGGAGTCAGCGCCAGCACTGATCATGCTGATCCAGGAGTCAGCGCCAGCACTGATCATGCTGATCCAGGAGTCAGCGCCAGCACTGATCATGCTGATCCAGGAGTCAGCGCCAGCACTGATCATACTGATCCAGGAGTCAGCGCCAGCACTGATCATACTAATCCAGGAGTCACCGCCAGCACTGATCATGCTTATCCAGGAGTCAGCGCCAGCACTGATCATACTGATCCAGACATTAGCGCCAGCACTGATCATACTGATCCAGGAGTCAGCGCCAGCACTGATCATGCTGATCCAGGAGTCAGCGCCAGCACTGATCATACTGATCCAGACATTAGCGCCAGCACTGATCATGCTGATCCAGGAGTCAGCGCCAGCACTGATCATGCTGATCCAGGAGTCAGCGCCAGCACTGATCATACTGATCCAGGAGTCAGCGCCAGCACTGATCATGCTTATCCAGGAGTCAGCGCCAGGACTGATCATGCTGATCCAGGAGTCAGCGCCAGCACTGATCATACTGATCCAGACATTAGCGCCAGCACTGATCATGCTGATTCGGGAGTCAGCGCCAGGACTGATCATGCTGATCCAGGAGTCAGCGCCAGCACTGATCATACTGATCCAGACATTAGCGCCAGCACTGATCATACTGATTCAGGAGTCAGCGCCAGCACTGATCATGCTGATCCGGGAGTCAGCGCCAGCACTGATCATGCTTATCCAGGAGTCAGCGCCAGCACTGATCATACTAATCCAGGAGTCAGCGCCAGCACTGATCATACTAATCCAGGAGTCAGCCCCAGCACTGATCATGCTGAAGCAAACACAATCTGCCAATCTAATGCCCGTTCAATTATTAGCAATACAATTTTAGTTCACCCCAGTCGCTGATGTCCCACTTACAGGTCAAATATCTCTTTTTTTTCAGGGTGGTGAGACAAATATGCCCACCCATTTTTTGTATGTGCTGCTCACTGCTGAATGCCATTTATGAGATGAGTTGTGTACCTTTAATATGTTTGCTTTATCAAATACGTATATACACCTGATTGAAGTGCAGCACACGAGGGTGAAGTACATATTGCTCATACGGGCATTATATCAAAACACTGGGCGCAAGCTTACAATTTCACCATGGCGAACCCACCGTGCTCTATTCCATCATTCTCCTAATAAAGGAATAACAAAATAACTCATCCAACATCGGTCATGTATCAAACAAATATGAGTAATTTTCTCCCACTTGAGGTTGTGGGTCGCGGTAGTGAGACACAACTTCAAGGGGGTGAAAATTTAAATTGGATAGACAACTTAGCAAATAAATCGTTTGCAAAGCAGGCCTAGCGTTCTATCATTTCTCAGCCCTTGGAACTCATGTGAGTCACCAGAATAGATAACAAAACTTAACCCAAATTTAAAACACACCACTACATTCTTTTCTTTGTCTGAACACGACATTATAAGCAGGGAATGGATAGTTGTTGTTGACCGAGTACATACCAATTATTATAGTAGACCTATGGTGCTATAATCAGTCAGGTGTGACCGAGCTGTTGATTATGAGTGATCCTCATTATGGTCGGATGTGTTTTAAGACAGTTAAGCCTGAGAAGCTCTACATTCTTAGCTATGAAAAGGGTCGAGGCTGAAGACCGAGGCCTTTTCACAGCTGAAAATGTGGAGCTCCGAGAGTTTTAGGTAGTAGTAGTAGTAGTAGTCGTTTATCCCACGTTTCGAAGTGAATAAAAGACTACTACTACTACTACTACTACTACTACTACTACTACTACTACTACTTAAAACTCTCGGAGCTCCACATTCTCAGCTGTGAAAAAGGCCTCAGCTTCCGGCCTCGACCCTTTTCATAGCTAAGAATGTAGAGCTCCTCGGGCTTTATCCTATACATACAAACCAAACACAGAGAGACAGACATATATGGTATTGTCATAAATAAATGTCATAACAGACTTATTTGTCGTAGAAATATATGTACATGTATACACAATACTTAAAATCAAATGAACATATACATGTTATGGCATACAAAATTAAACAGATAGACATAGCAGATGTTGTAAGAAGAGATATGATATTTCTGTGAAACCATTTCTGGACACAAAAAATAAAGTTCTAGACCCAGCGTCCTGCTATTTTTCATCGATCTCCCCATTTTTAAAGGGGACCATGATATTTATCTGGTAACCTATCTGCCCTGAGCGGGGATTGACCCCTGACCTTGGCGTGACAGGCAGTAGCTCTAGCAGAGCACCTCGTCCTTCACTCAATACAGCAATTCAAACTTGTATGGCAAGACTTCATGATAAAGCCATCTGAATCCTTGTATAGGTCTATATATATACATGTATTGTGCTGCCACTATAATTGATCAAATGGTTTCAGAGAATCAAATAAATCTACTAATAGAAACAAACAATGCAACTACAAAATGGTACACATGTTCGAATATGACCTATCTAGCCCAAAAGAAATTGTTTTAATGTCGGGCCAGCATCGTTGACAGTGGGCTAACTTCTACCATATCGGACTTACTGTAAGCTGTTACATTTAATAACGCAGGTGCTACCAATTGCTATACCACAGTAAACTGTTAAATTTAATAACGCAGGTACTACCAATTGCTATATCACAGTAAACTGTTTCACTTAATAACGCAGGTGCTACCAATTGCTATACCACAGTAAACTGTTTCATTTAATAACGCAGGTGCTACCAATTGCTATACCACAGTAAACTGTTACATTTAATAACGCAGGTGCTACCAATTGCTATACCACAGTAAACTGTTACATTTAATAACGCAGGTGCTACCAATTGCTATACCACAGTAAACTGTTACATTTAATAACGCAGGTACTACCAATTGCTATACCACAGTAAACTGTTTCATTTAATAACGCAGGTGCTACCAATTGCTATACCACAGTAAACTGTTTCATTTAATAACGCAGGTGCTACCAATTGCTATACCACAGTAAACTGTTACATTTAATAACGCAGGTGCTACCAATTGCTATATCACAGTAAACTGTTTCACTTAATAACGCAGGTGCTACCAATTGCTATACCACAGTAAACTGTTTCATTTAATAACGCAGGTGCTACCAATTGCTATACCACAGTAAACTGTTACATTTAATAACGCAGGTGCTACCAATTGCTATACCACAGTAAACTGTTACATTTAATAACGCAGGTGCTACCAATTGCTATACCACAGTAAACTGTTACATTTAATAACGCAGGTACTACCAATTGCTATACCACAGTAAACTGTTTCATTTAATAACGCAGGTGCTACCAATTGCTATACCACAGTAAATTGTTACATTTAATAACGCAGGTGCTACCAAATGCTATACCACTGTAAACTGTTACATTTAATAACGCAGGTGCTACCAAATGCTATACCACAGTAAACTGTTACATTTAATAACGCAGGTGCTACCAATTGCTATACCACAGTAAACTGTTACATTTAATAACGCAGGTGCTACCAATTGCTATACCACAGTAAACTGTTACATTTAATAACGCAGGTACTACCAATTGCTATACCACAGTAAACTGTTTCATTTAATAACGCAGGTGCTACCAATTGCTATACCACAGTAAACTGTTACATTTAATAACGCAGGTACTACCAATTGCTATACCACAGTAAACTGTTACATTTAATAACGCAGGTGCTACCAAATGCTATACCACAGTAAACTGTTACATTTAATAACGCAGGTACTACCAATTGCTATACCACAGTAAACTGTTACATTTAATAACGCAGGTACTACCAATTGCTATACCACAGTAAACTGTTACATTTAATAACGCAGGTGCTACCAATTGCTATACCACAGTAAACTGTTACATTTAATAACGCAGGTACTACCAATTGCTATACCACAGTAAACTGTTACATTTAATAACGCAGGTACTACCAATTGCTATACCACAGTAAACTGTTACATTTAATAACGCAGGTGCTACCAATTGCTATACCACAGTAAACTGTTACATTTAATAACGCAGGTGCTACCAATTGCTATACCACAGTAAACTGTTACATTTAATAACGCAGGTACTACCAATTGCTATACCACAGTAAACTGTTACATTTATTAACGCAGGTACTACCAATTGCTATGCAGTTGCATATACGCACCATCAAGTTTTAAAAATCTATTTCAACGAGTGGTAATGATATCGTAAAAATGTGTACAATGCTATGTTTAAATGGTAGGGGCACTGATTTAGCTAATAGTATAAAGTGTATAAGTTTCAAAAACAATGTATAAAAACAAAGGTTATGTTCACGATTATCAACGCTCGTGGCACCTTTACAAGCAAATGTAAAGAGTCCGAGAGGGACACACATACAGCCTCGTTAATCACAGACGTATTAGAAAGTGATACGTCTTTTTTATCCTAATGATGCACTTAGCACTATTTTAATTTTTTTTCTGTTGCTATGAATGCATTAATTATTACATATAACCTTATTTCTGAATCATTTGCACATTGTATTTGTGATATGTTTTTCTATATTTATGATATGCCTTTTGTATTTCGAGTACGTCAAAAACATAAATTATTATTATTATTATTAATAAAACAGTAATTGTCCAATACCTCGTGTTTGCTACATCTGTCTGAATATAGATTACATAGAAAACACGGAACGTTCACCCAATGTTAGCGTAACGTTGCCCCACCGTTTGCGACTCCGGCTCAACATCAGGCTAACGTCATGGCCCCAATTCCTCACTGTGAGACGTCATAATGCACCTTTCTGAATAGAGAATATTCCGAAAACGCAGACGTTGACACAGTGCTGGGTTAACGTTGCCCCACCGTCTGCGACGTTGTCCCAATATTAGGCCAACACTATTCGCTATGAGACATCATAACACAGCAAACACGAGACGATGCTGTGCTATTGTTGACCCAGCGTCGTAGACGATGGGTCAACATTAGCTCAGCATTGGGTCAACGTCTCGTGTTTTCTGGGAATATACGCGTCTGAATATAGTTTATGCACAAACACCAGGCGTTGTCACAATGTAGGTTCACAGTCTACCATGCTGGAACACCATTGCGTCAATTCGTATGACCATCCATAGATGAATGTATTCTATATGTAAATAAAGCAGTAAACTGAGAATGGGTTAGGCCTATAGATAAGCCAATAATGTAAACCAAGGTGATGTGCTGATCGCTGATATGACCTTGGTCTGCTGATCGCTGATATGACCTTGGTCTGCTGATCGCTGATATGACCTTGGTCTGCTGATCGCTGATATGACCTTCGTCTGCTGATCGCTGATATGACCTTGATCTGCTGATTGCTGATATGACCTTGGTCTGCTGATCGCTGATATGACCTTGGTCTGCTGATCGCTGATATGTCCTTGGTCTGCTGATCGCTGATATGACCTTGGTCTGCTGATCGCTGATATGACCTTGGTCTGCTGATCGCTGATATGACCTTGATCTGCTGATTGCTGATATGACCTTTGTCTGCTGATTGCTGATATGACCTTGGTCTGCTGATCGCTGATATGACCTTGGTCTGCTGATCGCTGATATGACCTTGGTCTGCTGATCGCTGATATGACCTTGGTCTGCTGATCGCTTATATGACCTTGGTCTTAACCTTTAAAGCGATGAAATATTTGTATATAAACTATGGAAACCAAAGGATTTTTCAGTTTGAAATCATCTTAAACGTCTTAGTAATCTCTGTCCGCTTCATTTGAATACCCATGTTATGGTTTTGTGGCCATTATGCATAGTTACTCTTTCACTGCGGGGACGTCTAAAGTCGGTCCCCGCTCCGGAAGGGCCACCTGAACACATAGACCTACTGCCATGACTGAGATATGTCATCATATGGGAAGTGACAACTCAAAATCAGGCGGAATGTGAAACGTAGATTTAGCTCTTTTGTTAGTATAAATGCATTTAGACAATCAAAATAAAAGTTTCGAGTAAATATTTCGCAAAGATGCAAGTCATACCAAGCTAACCAAACACATAAACCTTTCCACATCTGTTATTTTATGACATTTTGCATTTTATACATTTTAGAGAAGTCTTATTTCGCCATAATGGACACATATAAACAATGGATCTTCAACATTTTCCATCGCGAAATATAATTTTCAATTTTTGCTGTGCAAATCATAGTAATTTTCAGCCACTTGAAGTTGTGGGTCGCGGTAGCGAGACACAACTTCAAGTGGGTGAAAATTTAAATAAATTAACTTAGCAGGAAAAGGGTTACTAAGCGAAAATCATACCCACATATCATACATTTTTTTCATACACACATACGTAATAATGCATTTGATTGTTAAGTCGTTTAAGAACTTAAATTGCTTGAAAACTTATATTTTCTTTTTAGAATATTAATGGCAAACCTTAATTCTTCCATGCTTCACAGCCACATTCCGCCTGGTTTCGGAATTAATGGGAAATACGCAATTTGTGAAATGTATTAGAGGTTCACCCTTAAACCACTGAACACGACTATAGTAGTTTTAAATTCATTTTTTTTCCTGATAACATCACTGTTATTTGGAATGAGATGTGTGCTTAAACATCACGATTTGTAAATGTTTTATCTCAAATTAGGGTAGTTTCCATCCACTTCAAGTTATGGGTCGCGGTAGCGAGACACAAAACAAATGAATAACCTTAGAGAGTGAATGTTTAATATATCAAGAGTAAACCTCCAAACATTGTCATTTTTTGGGTTACGTCGTCTTCTTTGGAATTAATTTTATTTAAAAAATAACCTGTGACGCATCATTATACCAGTCCCCATAATATCATACATTTTTTAAAACAGTATTTTTTTCTTATTTTTTTCATACATAGATACGCAATAATGCAAATTGATTGTTAAATCGTTTGAAAACTGAAACTGCTTAAAAACTAATTTTATTTTTTTTAGAATATTATGGAAAACCTTAATTCCCACATGCTTCACAATTGCCACAATCAGCCTGATTTTGGAATGAATAGGAAATACGCAATTTGTAAAATGTAATACAAGTTCACCCTTAAATCACTGAACACGACTTTAGTCGTTTTAAATACATTTTATTTCCTGAGAACATCACTGTTATTAGGAATGAAATGTGTGCTTAAACATCAGGATTTGTAATATCTTGTCCCAAATTAGACAAAAATGAGTAATTTTCAGCCACTTGAAGTTGTGGGTCGCGGTAGCGAGACACAAAACAAATAAATTAGTTTTAAGAATACATTTTTATTTTATCATGAATAAACATGCAAACATTGCCATTCTTATGGGTTAGGTCGTCTTGTTTGGAAAATATATCATGTGACGCATAATTATATGAGTCCCCATCGGGTAAAGGGTGGTACATAATTATATCAGTTGCTAACATGTAAACGGTTTGTATTTGACATGACGCTATAGAGCTGACTGGATTGGTTGATTGGTTATTGAGTACTGATCCAAGGTCACTGGGCCAAGGTCACTGGCGAGACAGAAACGTCTTGAGTTATAAAGTATACAATGTAATTACCATACCACGTTGTAAATCATACCACGTAGTAAGTCAGATTCTGACGTCTAAAGTCGATCCCCGCAATGAAAGAGTACATATTTATAATGGCCGTAAACCCATAACATAGAAGAAATGAAGACGAAAGAGTTAACTAAGACATTTATAATGCTTTCAAATTAAAACTAACCTTTCGTCAATTCAATTCAATTCAACATGTATTTATTTGTCACCGAGTACAAAAGTTCAGATACATAATGATAATTGTAAAATTCATACACAATAATAAGACTCAATGACAAAAGAGGACAGAATACGAACAGTATTATGGGCCCTCTCATAATCTACCATGAATTAAAAACATATGAATAAAATGATAGTAAATTCTAAATTTTTTTACTAATACGATAGTAAATTCCAATTTTTTTTATTAGGCAATCAAATCGCAGATATTCAGGGGAATGAAATGAACGTTCAAACATCGAGATTTGCAAATCGTCGCCTCGGAGCTAAAGGATCCTATCTGCCACTCTGACGAGTGTCAGATAGGATCCGAGGCGACGAAATGTTTGGTGTCAAATACAACAAATATCAGTAATTATCGCTCACTTTAATTTGTGGGTCACGGTAGCGGGACACAACTTCAAATGGATGAAACATTAAATTACTTAAATTATTAAATTTGACGCTTTAACCCTTTCAGTGTGGGAAACAACTTCAGATGTCAGAGTCAATAGACGCTAGATTTCAAATTGAAAAAATAAACCTCTGGTCTCTTGGCTCATATACAAATAGGCTATTTCAGCGCTTTAACCCCACCAAACGCCGCGCCGCGCCGCGCTGCACCGCGCTTTAAAAAAAGATGAACTGTACTGTCTATCATTGCGGGGGCTACACTGAAAGCTGCGCCACATGTCCCAAAAAACTCCCCTCTATGCATATTCAGCATCCCAAAAAGCAGGATTTTCACGCGCGGCGCTGCTCTTAGTGGGGCCACGTACGCTGAATTTTGCAGCACAGCACAGCGCGGAACGGCGCGGCACGGCGCGGCACAGCGCGGCGCAGCGCGGCACAGCGCGGCGCGGCACAGCGCGGCACAGCGCGGCGCGGCACAGCGCGGCACAGCACAGCACAGCGCGGCACAGCACAGCACAGCGCGGCACAGCGCGGCACAGCACAGCACAGCGCGGCACAGCACAGCACAGCGCGGCACAGCACAGCGCGGCACAGCGCGGCACAGCGCAGCGCGGCGCGGCACAGCGCGGCACAGCGCGGCGCGGCGCGGCACAGCGCGGCGCGGCACAGCGCGGCACAGCACAGCACAGCGCGGCACAGCACAGCGCAGCACAGCGCGGCACAGCGCAGCGCGGCGCGGCACAGCGCGGCACAGCGCGGCGCGGCGCGGCACAGCGCGGCGCGGCACAGCGCGGCACAGCACAGCACAGCGCGGCACAGCGCGGCACAGCCTACTGATCTTAACTAAAAATACGAAAAAGTCAAAAAACAATTTTAAAGCACCGAAAAAGAGTGGAATAGTTGTATTTCCAGGTCGTATATTGCCATGTAAACAAAACAAGTCAGCAATACTCAGCACTTTACATCACATATTCCTAAGTATCAGACGGTAAGATCAAACCAGTCGCCGCTAATTGGTGTCTAATAGTCAGGACACGGGTGGACACACCTGCAGCATTGATTGTCTACCCAACGCTGGGTCGATGCCACCAGTATGTGGCCCAATGCTGTGAGAACATTCAATCGTCCTTCAGGTATACAAATAGTTTGTTTGGGTTTCTTCTGAATCCATAGAAATGTACATTAAAAATATTTGTAAAAATATAAATATTTTGAAAAAAATAAAAACATGTTCCGTGGGATACACTACTTCAGTACGGCGTTAAAAACGAAAATTGATGTCATCCCAAGGAGCTGCTTTAAAAACATCCCGTGGGCTATACCGACTGAATATTTAGGTATCACATAACAAATTTCATAGCTCTGACGATGGAAATCGTTCTATTAACCCTTTAAGCCCTCACAATGCATTAAAGCATCATTTTACATCCCTGAAAAAAGACCTAATTTGCCCACAACTAACGGTTTTAGAAGGAAAATTCCCATGCAACTCTTTACCCATACATAGCAATTTTCTTTAAATTTTCACCCCCTTCAAGTTATCTTCATCCACCACAAGTTGAGAATTGCGATAGCAATTCGCGGCTTGTAGTGGATGGAGATGACAATGGTAAATCCAGGCTTGAAAGGGTTCAAAATGTGTTTACACAAACCAATGTATATAATGATACCTTGGACAAATACCGACTGTAGTCTATGAAGTTGTCGCTTATTGTAATTCCTCATTTAATAAGGAGGAATTACAATTATATTATCTGAATCACTAAATAAAGGTGTATTTAGGTCAGAGGCCTACATAGAACCACAAACTAAGCACGAGACATGCACTTTTTGAGTGCTAAGCGCCCCTATTATCGTTTGGTATTAACAGATCAAATCCAGTGAGAATGAAATGAGTGTTTAAACATCAAGATTTACAAATGTTTGGTGTCAAATCAAACAAATATTAGTCATTTTCACTCAGTTGAAATCTCGCAATTTTAAATGGGTGAAAATTTAAATTATATAACGCCTAATGATTAATGTTGGTCCAGCGTCGGTGATATCGGGCCGACATTAAATCGGCATTAAGTGACCGTGTCGTGTCTGTTGTGATGTAGCGAGTTACCAAATATAGCTGTATTTTGCTCAGAGGCCTAAATACCACTTTCCGATAACACGCGATACGTACCTGATGGCGACGCATTGAACAAGTGTTAGTGCAATGGTTTACCAACGTCTTCTTCGCTGGCGCAGCATTGCGCCAGCATTGGTTAGACGTTTGTTTTTTGTAGGGGGCCAGTCCCTGCCATGGGAATCGTGGATTAAGGATTTTCTCAGTGAGTATTACGTGCACCAAACACGTCACGTTGACTAGATGCTGGGCTAAGGCTGGCCCACCGTCGATGACGCTGGCCCAACATTAACCCAGCATTTGGTCAAAGTGTCGTGTTTGCTGGGCTGCGACTATTCATAAGTTCACTTGAAACATGCACTCTTCAACTATACATAAGCAGAGTCTAACCATACACGCTACGACTATTGATAAGTCCAGTGTAAAGACACTTTGTGAACTACCTAGGAATACTTAGTCATAATAGGAGAGTATCACGGCACAGAATGACAAATCAACTAGATTGAACACGCTGAATGACACGTGATATGGGAATATACTCAGTGAGTCAATTATCCTCCCTCGGGTATAATCATCTTTACTCGGGTATAATTATCCATACTCGGGTATTCTTCAATTTATAGCAATAAACAATTTGCCAATGTAGTAACCCACAGTAAGCACATTAAGCCAGTGTTGATCTAACGTTGGTGCATCGTCTACAACACAGCCCAAGATTAATCGAATATTGGTTCAATGTATCGTCTTTTCTGGAGAATACCTGCCCCCCCCCCCCTCCTCCTTCACAAGAGCCATCAGAGCAACACGGAGACCTACGTCACTCCAGGTCCACTTTGAGCACCTGATAATTTAATTTGGGGTCCAATATTCAATGTCCAGGGGGGGGGGGGGGGTGCTTAAGTACTTTTTAAGACAATTATTTCTGGCAGACTTTGCATGAAATAAATAGTTTACTTCAAGAACTGTTATAGATGAACATTTAATAAAATGAAACGAACTCCTTGGGATAAAAAATTCAATTTTGCAATTTACTTCATATGATTTAAAGCACTGAAAACGAGGTAGTTTTCATTTTCAAGAGGTATATTGTCATGTAAACAATACCGCCCCAGATACCCTCCATCTCAGACATAATTGGTCTGGGAACGCGATGATCGGTAGGGGGGGGGGG
This sequence comes from Flabesymbios commensalis, assembly GCA_964017125.1. Lineage (NCBI taxonomy): Eukaryota > Metazoa > Annelida > Polychaeta > Terebellida > Flabelligeridae > Flabesymbios > Flabesymbios commensalis. Next base: position 1,183,988 of record OZ024902.1, on the reverse strand, counting down.
GGGGTGAGTGAATCTAGATGACCCTCCAGTCACCTATTGGATTTATCGCTGCATACCGCGGACTGAGCTGCTATCTTCTTCAATTCAATTTAAAAAAATAAGATGATGTACATTTACTTTAAATGGTTTTAAATTTAAATTAGCCCTGTTAAGTTTTTATCTTTTCATATCTATTTTATAAATTTATAACATTTTTTTGCAAATTACAGAATAATTGTAACCCTTTGAATGCCAGAGCGTCTATAATAGTTTATGATATCCTTTAATAACATACCATACATCGGATCGTGGAAATGGAATTTGCGTTTAACCCTTAAAGCGCTGAAATACTTCTATACAAACCATGGAGACCAGAGGGTTTTTCACTTTGAAGTCATCATATATGTCTTAGTTAGCTCTTTCTGCTTCATTTGATTCATATGTTATGGCTCTATTCTTTCAGCGCGGATACCGTCTTTTTACATCAGAATCTGACGTCTACAGACGTCATATTCTGATGTTTAAAGACGGTCCCTGCGTTGAAAGAAATAACCAGTAGGAATTACTAACATAACGTCTGAAAACAAACACATGAGTAATTTTCACACACCGGAAGTTAGTTATCGCGGCAGCGAGATACAACCTAGTATTACATTTGTATTAAATGAATGAAGATTTAAATAAGACAAGGGTTAACCTCACAAGGGTTAACCTCAACTAAGTTGGAATCATTTTCCAACGTTATCAAATTTTTAAACCTAATTTTTTCTTTCATCCAGTTAAAGCAACGTTGTTCCCCACATTAAAGAGGTTTAAAATTGTTCTGGTTTGACTTTAAGGGTTCAATAAATTATTATAATTTATTAACTCTGATCTTCAGGAGAATTTTTTTACGTTCATATAAGATTTCGGGTCTGAAGGAGCTGGGTCATTATCTTAATCTTATATTTTACATGAAGTTTAACACAGTTCAACCCTTTAAACCCACTATTATTATCTCCTTTCAGCTAACATAATCGTTGGGCCAACGTTGGTTTAATGTTGGCCCACCGTCTACTACGTTTGCCCAGCAGTAAACCAACGTTGGGCCATTCACCTGCGATAATTAGTTTGAATCGCCGCGGCAATTTCCATCTCAAAGTTCTTCTTAACATTAAATAGATTAAAAATAACAGTCCATCTGGGGATTATTGGTTAATTTAATTATTATAATTTATTCACTTTGATCTTCATTATTATTTACAGGCATATTTTCCATTCATCTCAGATTGAACAAAATGCGGATAACTAAAACAAAATGTTTTTTCCATGAAAATGTCTTTTTCTTTAAATTCCATGATTTCTCAATGCATGGAATTTGTTTTGGCCAAATTCCAGGTTTTCCAGGTGAGTGCACTGAATAACCAGTATAGCGGATGCAGGATCTGAAGAAAGGGGCGTCGGGAGTGCTGAGGGCTTGCCCACAAAATTTTAGAAGCTTTTTAAAGTACTTGGATCAGCGCATGATAAAACATAATCAGAAGATAAAAAAATTGAACAATTTAAATTTTCACCCGGTTAAAGTTGTGTCTCGCTGACGCGACCCACGGCTTCAAGTGGTGAAATCACTCTTATATGTTTAATTTGAGACCAAACATGTGCAAATCTTGATGTTTGAACATACATTTCATTCCCAGTAATCGTATTTAACCTGTTAATGACAATATAAACGATTATAATTGTGCGTAGCGGTGTACGCAAATTCAGTAAACGTGGCCCCACTACGAGCTGCGCGGCGCGTGAAAATCCTGTTTTTTGGGATGCTGATTATGCATGGTGGGGTTTTCTTACAACACGTGACTGTTCTGGCTATTGTGATTGGCCACAGAGCAACGCCGAAAAAATGCGACATCGTGAAGGATAAATTTACTTTTCCCAGCTGTCATTTCGCAGCGCGGCGCAATTAGAAACAGTAAAGTTTATCTTTTTTAGAGCACCGCGCCGAGCGGCGCAGCGCAGGGCGGCGCGACTTTTGGTGGGGCCATAGCTTTAGGGGTAACCCTCCAAGGCCTAATCACTATGGCCGTTTCAGCCAATTTATTTGTCCTTAAAACCAGACGTTTTCAGGACAAATAAGCATGTGTTTTACAGAGTAGGATATAACGTCCCCTTGGATATGAAAAGGTGTATCTGCCACTTTACAAAGTGGCAGATACACCTTTTCATATCCAAGGGGGCGATAATGTGATTCAAACTATACATTACATATATTAGTAATTGTTAAATACTTGAAGTTGTGGTTCGCTACAAGTCCAAGTGGGCAAAAACTAATTATATCCGTTAGGGCTATAAGGGTTATCACACACTAATATTATATCCTTATTGTGATAGTAACTATTTCAGTGCATGGACCAACTTTAGACGTCAGAATTATTCTGACTTCTAAAGTCAATCCCCACACTGAAAGGGGCCGTAGATCCATAACATAGGTATTCAAATGACACCATCTTCACCCACTACAAGCCGCGAACGTTGAGCCAATGCCGGTTTAATGTTGGGCCAGCAGGTGATTTGCGGCACGCAATGGATCTGCGTGAATACAGACTGTACTCGTCAAGATGATTTAAGACATTTATGACGATTTCAAATTAAAAATAACCCTTTGTTCTCTAGGTTTATATATATATATTTCGAGGCTCCAAGGGTTGACATGATTAACCATTGTGACCCGGGATGATTTTTGTGAATCGCTGTCGCAACTCCCGTTTAGGGTTAGGGCTGTGTTTATTTGATTCCCGTTTCAAAGTGAATAATCATGATCTTATTTTTATCGATTCTATCAAGTGACCTTGAATTTTTGTAATCGAAAATATGGCACGTGTAAATCAAATCAAACTGTTGTGTTGAATGAGTGTATGGCTGGACACCTCATAAGGATCAAACGACTTACGCGACACCTGGTGAATACAGCGATAACATTTATCACCTAATCCTCACACGTGTAGTATATGTATATTATGTGACCTACATTATGCTTGATTACCTGCATTAACTCCAAAAACGCTGAATCATTTTTGTTTTTGTGGAGAGATTTTTTTTAAATTTAAAATCACAATAATTGTCTTAGTTAGCTGTTTCCGGTTCATTTGAATACCTATGTTATGGGTCTACGACCATCATAATTATTTTAATACCGTCAGTGCGGGAATCAACTTTACGTCTACAGAGTCAGATTTTGATGACTGGGATGACCTCCTGACGATGGTCTTTGGGGTTGCTTTTTCTTGTCGTTCACGATACTCCTCACAATACTGAATTTTCCCGAGTTAGTGGGAAAGAAACATTTAGTGCCCTTGGATATGAAAGGGTGTATCTGCTACTTCGTGAAGTGACAGATACACCTTTTCATATCCAAGGAGACGATTTAGTCCAAAAAAACCTAAAATGTGTCAAACAGAATACCAGGGACGAACCGATGAGACAGTCACTCAGCGTCAAGACTACAGCAGAACCTGGCCCCTGTAGACATAGACCCTGTGTAAATAAACTTTAAACTGGCGTTTAAAGCGTTGAATCCCCCGTCAATGATTAGCAGCTCCTGGTCATCCTGTTAACCTTCATTCAGCTGAATTGTACATTTTTATTTTTCATTCATTTAAAGCTGGAATTGCTAGCGCAATTTCCAGCTTCAAATGACGAAAAATATGTATATTTATTAAAAATGTCATCTGCAAAATTTTCGATTTTAGTGACTTTTTATTTGGTCTGAAACTTGCTTGAAACTGGATTATACAAGGTTCCCACAGCATAAGGATTATCAACCACGGAATAAACTGGATTATACAAGGTTCCCGAGCATGAGGATTATAGACCACGGAACAGGATTCATGAGGAAAAGATACGGAAATAAACTGGATTATATAAGGTTCCCGCAGCATAAAGATTATTGACCAGGGAGAGGGATTATCGAGGGAAAGATACGGAAATAATTTGTTTTCAGATTCAACACATAGATAACAGGAAAGTCAGAGACTGGAAACCTCTGCGTCATTCAAATCGTAATCAAGATCAACTTCAAATTATAATGGATTGTTCCTTGGTCCGAGACGCGCCTCTGGTAAAAGTTGCATGCAAATCCGCTCATCACTTGGTAAGTAATCCTGCGGATAGACTGAACAAACATACAAACAAACCAACACAACCAAAAACATAACCTCCTTTAGCGGAGGTGATAATTAATAACAGGCTACTATGATAAGTAAAAAAAAGAAAACACATTTTAATGAAGTTTTATTTCGGTTTTTTTTATTTATGAAATGCACGAGGCAACATAATGAGGCATATAAGCAGCAAGTAACATATCAATTTTATTTTCTCACTCGTGTATTTACTCATCAATTTACCTAGAAAACATTTAATTATGACGTCTTAACTGCCCATAGGTTGTGGGTCTGAGACGCTCATAAAAATGAACTAAGTTTCACTTAACAGGTATATTCATATAGTGATTTAGTTTAATTACAATGTCCTAACTGTCCATGGTCGTGGTGTGAGACGACTATACAAGTTATTAACTTAACAGGTCGTGATTTAGTGATATGATAACTCTCACGACTTTTGTCGTTTTTAATCTGTTTTAGTTATCGTACTCCCACAGGTGTTATCGTCCACGAGACTTGTACTGATAACTTCCTGTGTCGACCAAAACTTGTCAACAATTCGTTTTGCGGTTGCGAATTATTTACGTTTACTGACGCATTGTAGTCTAAAAAATTTAATTATCAGTTAAACATGTGGGTGGTCGTACGATACAGGCACTCGCCTTCGGCTCGGCCTGTATCTGGCGACGCGTATCGATCTGAGCCTTTATCGACCAAAAAGCAGTGCCATATGCATATCTTATCGACCAGATCACTTATACTGGGAATGAAAAGTTTGTCTGAACATTAACATTTGCAAATATTGGTCTCAAATTAATCAAATATGAGCAATTTTCACCCCTTGAAGTTGTGGGTCGCGGTAGCGAGACACAACTTCAAGGGGGGGAAATTATTTTAATTAACTTAACTTGATATGGGTTTTCCCTAACAAGGATAACATACATCTACCAGAAAACGTCACGTTAAAAATGGTGATCTTTTATATGGATAGTTTTTATAATAGGCTAATATTGTGACTTATACCGAAGCCAATATCTGGTATTGTTTTCCAGTATTTTGTAAGCTGTAACTCTATATAGCGTCGTGTTGGTCTGAAAGGGTCGCGTCACTGTATAACGTGACAGATACGACCCTTTGAGACCAAGGGCTGTGAATAAACTCATAGTAAGCACTGAAGTATAAAATACAGTAAATAATTGCCTAATACAACCTGTAAGGTTGGCTTTTATGAAATACTGTGTAAAAAATAATACACTCTTTAAAAAACCGTTACAAATCGGGTGATGTAGGTATTAAAGGGATATAACTGCCGCTTTATGACATGGCAGATATAACCCTTTAATAGCAAGATGAATAGTAGTGTACATCAAATAAACACAATATTGTGCAGTGTGTATTATGTACAATCTGTATAAAGTGAATACGGCGGTAAAGGAGACGGCTACTTAAAGGGATTCACAGATTACACAGCTCTGTCAGACTGATAATTTACACTTGAGTTGGTTATAATGACGAAATGCAAACAATGTTATATGTGAGTGCGATATGGGAAAATACAGCACTCGTCCAATGAATAAGGTGTGAGCCCTTAGGCGAACACCTTATAATTATGTATTGGTCTCATGGTTGATGTCAAAATACTTCAGCGCTTTAAAGTGGAATTGTTTAACTTCTCAGTCAGAAGAAGTCATCTCACTAAGTGGATTTGTACAACATACAATGTCACACACATTATTATTTGAAACAAATTTCGATTGAGCAAAATTAGAACAGAAGCTTTCATTAAACCATATGGCAGTCATAACAATCACCTAACGTTATGCTAGTTTCTCACAACAAGACGTATATCGCTATCAGCCCATATCGCACTCGTAACAGAATCAAACAATATTATGACGTTACTACGTCCTAACTATCAGTCCGATATGGTGTGTAAGATGAGAATCCCTTTAATTTAAGGGCATGGTATTTACAGTTAATATGCACAAAGTCTTGTTTTTTTACAGTTTACAAATGTGATAGAAAATTACCTGATTTTTCCCCCGAACTAGAAACCCACGCATTATGTACGTGTGAAGAAGGAACTGTTTGTATCACTATAGATGATTAACTCGTCAGAATATGACGTCTGTAGTAACGCACAGATTAGGACGTTTATAGTCGTGCTTGGCTTTTCGCTCCAACGGTTAAGAAACACCATGACGCATTTGGGTCTTAACCCTTTAAGCTCTCACGATGCATTAAAGCATCATATTACTTCCCTGAAAACACACTTAATTTTCCTACAACTAAGGGTTTTAAAATGAAAATTTCCACGAAACTGGTTTACCAATACATGGCAATTTTATTTATTTTTTCAACCACATCAAATCATCTTCATCCACTACAAGTCGAGAATTGCGACAGCAATTCGCGGCTGGTAGTGGATGAAGATGACAATGGCAAATTCAGGTTTGAAAAGGTTAACCGTTTAAGCACTATAAACGTTTAACCGTTTAAGCACTATAAACGTTTTAATCTGAATGAATAAACTAATTATTCAAATCAGGGCCTTGAGCTTGAGTGTGGTATATTATAAGTTGTATATGCCACAGTGAATATTACCTCGGCAGAATCAAAAGAAAGTCGTGCTTAGTGAGCAAAGGGTCAGGAAACCATGAGGCATATGTGCATATTGTGAATGAACAAACTACTTATCAAAGTAAAGATGCCTTCAGCTTTAGTTGGATATGGTTCAGTAAATCAGTAAATATTCAATATTGGATAGAAAATATGATGGTTTCCCAAAGCTACATATATCCCTCCCAGACAGGAGTAGGTGTAAACCACATTATGACATAACCTTCAAAACGAGTGAGAGGTCTCATCCAATGAGAAATCAGATCCACATATGTGAGCCTCGTTATGAGATACATCGACAATAATACTGAGTATAAACACAGATCGCGCTGTGAAGGTGTGAGCAAAAACAGGTTTAACACATCATCAAAATATATATCAAAATCAATATTTACAAGTTGTCAGTTATATAGGTGTCGTTGTCATTGGCTTTAACTCCTTGAACCCTCATGATGCATCAAAGCATCATTTTACATGTCCGAAGAATGACTTCATTTCCTACACGTAGAGGGTTTTAGAACGATCATTTTCATGGAATTGTTTCAATAATTACAATATGTTTTTTTTTCATTTGACAACCGCGTCAAGTCATTTTCATCCATTACAAATCGAGAATTGCGATAGCAATTCACGGCTTGTAATGAATGAAGATGACAATAATTAATTCATGCTTGAAAGGGTTAATTAGGAGCTGATCTAGTAGTATACATTTTTATTGAGAAATAAATTCGCTATCATCTTTCATTCAATATAATTTATAACACTTAGACGTTTTAAATAATAAAGCTACATGAACTAAGCTAAGCTGATTCCATATGATGCAGACATTATGTGTTATAGACAATTAAAACGATGTATTATTTCCCCAAATGGAGAGGATATAAAAAATAAAGGATGTGTAGTCGATTTATATATATTATTATACATAAAAAATGTTGTACATGTATAGATATTAAATGACTACTATGGGCTGGTTATACATGACTGCATAATTATATAGGTCAGATAGCCAAAAAATCCATCCAGTTTAACCCTAAACTGACATGACCATCTCAACTGAATACAAAGATTACAATATCTGAATATGATTATTAAATATATGACTTCACATCTGTGATATCAGCATTATGAAAGTTTACGTCTACAGAAAAATAATACAGGAAATTATATCAAGAGAATTGTATATTTCAGGTCGTTTCTATTTCAGGTCGTTTCTATTTCAGGTCGTTTCTATTTCAGGTCGTTTCTATTTCAGGTCGTTTCTCTTTCAGGTCGTTTCTATTTCAGGTCGTTTCTACTTCAGGTCGTTTCTATTTCAGATCGTATGTTTCAGTGTTATCTACTTCAGATATTTTGTAGTAACTGTTACATATGTCTGAATATACAGTGTTCTGTATCTTTAAGATACGTTGTTGTGTATATGCCGGCATATTCTGATGTGTACATATGTGTAAATATCAATATGCTGTATAGATCGATAAAATCTCTAATATTCGGATTGAAATAGGTTTTTTTCGATAAAATCACTGATATCCGATTAGGAATCCAAATTTGCAAATCTTTGGTGTCAAATTAAATAAAAATGGGTAATTTTAACTCACTTGAAGTTGTGGGTCACGGTAGCGAGACACAACTTCAAGTAGGTGAAAATTTAAATTGTATTCACTATATTTATTTATCGGGTTAAGAGGATCAAATACAATACCTTAACATTTAAAATGTCACAATATAAACATATATACAGTTAAATAAACTAATAAACATCATAATATGTATTACAAAGAGAACATCATATTATGTATTACAAAGTGAACATCATAATATGTATTACAGAGTGAACATCATAATATGTATTACAGAGTGAACATCATAATATGTATTACAAAGTGAACATCATAATATGTATTACAAAGTGAACATCATAATATGTATTACAAAGTGAACATCATAATATGTATTACAAAGTGAACATCATAATATGTATTACAAAGTGAACATCATAATATGTATTACAAAGTGAACATCATAATATGTATTACAAAGTGAACATCATAATATGTATTACAAAGTGAACATCATAATATGTATTATAAAGTGAACATCATAATATGTATTACAAAGTGAACATCATAATATGTATTACAAAGTGTGCATCATAATATGTATTATAAAGTGAACATCATAATATGTATTATAAAGTGAACATCATAATATGTATTACAAAGTGAACATCATAATATGTATTACAAAGTGAACATCATAATATGTATTATAAAGTGAACATCATAATATGTATTACAAAGTGAACATCATATTATGTATTACAAAGTGAACATCATAATATGTATTACAAAGTGAACATCATAATATGTATTACAAAGTGAACATCATAATATGTATTACAAAGTGAACATCATAATATGTATTATAAAGTGAACATCATAATATGTATTACAAAGTGAACATCATAATATGTATTACAAAGTGTGCATCATAATATGTATTTCAAAGTGAACATCATAATATGTATTACAAAGTGAACATCATAATATGTATTACAAAGTGAACATCATAATATGTATTACAAAGTGAACATCATAATATGTATTACAAAGTGAACATCATAACATGTATTACAAAGTGAACATCATAATATGTATTACAAAGTGAACATCATAATATGTATTATAAAGTGAACATCATAATATGTATTACAAAGTGAACATCATAATATGTATTACAAAGTGAACATCATAATATGTATTACAAAGTGAACATCATAATATGTATTATAAAGTGAACATCATAATATGTATTATAAAGTGAACATCATAATATGTATTACAAAGTGAACATCACAATATGTATTACAAAGTGAACATCATAATATGTATTACAAAGTGAACATCATAATATGTATTACAAAGTGAACATCATAATATGTATTACAAAGTGAACATCATAATATGTATTACAGAGTGAACATCATAATATGTATTATAAAGTGAACATCATAATATGTATTACAAAGTGTGCATCATAATATGTATTTCAAAGTGAACATCATAATATGTATTACAAAGTGAACATCATAATATGTATTACAAAGTGAACATCATAATATGTAATACAAAGTGAACATCATAATATGTATTACAAAGTGAACATCATAATATGTATTACAAAGTGAACATCATAATATGTATTATAAAGTGAACATCATAATATGTATTACAAAGTGAACATCATAATATGTATTATAAAGTGAACATCATAATATGTATTACAAAGTGAACATCATAATATGTATTACAAAGTAAACATCATAATATGTATTACAAAGTGAACATCATAATATGTATTATAAAGTGTGTAAAACATCTCAATGGCTCAAATTAAACATCCTTAATAGCGGTTTTGTAGCATCGATATTGACATCGTGGCGGCGATATTGCCATCGCGGCGGCGATATTGACATCGCGGCGGCGATATTGACATCGCGGCGGCGATATTGACATCGCGGCGGCGATATTGACATCGCGGCGGCGATATTGACATCGTGGCGGCGATATTGACATCGCGGCGGCGATATTGACATCGCGGCGGCGATATTGACAAGTGAGTAAAGCGAGACATTTGGCGTATAAAATATAACTCAAAGCAAATAATGTGAAGTTGTGAACGATGGAAGCAGCTATAAACACAATAAAGTGTGTTGAAAAGTATGAAAAAATCCTTCAATGAAAAAAAATATGCCATCCATTATTTTACACAAATATAGAGAAAAAGTTAGGTTTTTATGGCACAAGAGTAAAAGATAGGCCACAAAGTAATATGAGTAAGAATGCAGGGAACCTTTATTTGTAAGAATGTAGGTACACTGTATTTTTATCATGTGATATGGTTGACCAATGCGCCTCACAAGCCCCTGTTTCATATGATGACAGCTTATTTTAACCTGTTCACACCTGGTTTTATCATTAAATGTAACTTAATTTATATATAGACCTAATAGAGAAAATACCCAGGAAACACGAACTATTTGTATAACATTTGTACATGTTTGACCAACAACAAAGACGTTGGGCCGACGTTGTACAAATGTTATACACATGTTTGCTGGGTATTGACTACTGTAGATCTGGTAATATTCGCGAGGAGGACAAATTCGCGAATTCAAGAATCTCGCGAAAAATATTAATATAATAGCGCTACTAAAGAATAATGAAAATTCGCGAATTCTAAGCTTCGTGAACAGTCCAAAAATCATAAATTTGCTAAGAAGTAAACACGCGAAAATTACCAGATCTACACTATGTGCCTCTGGTGCGCATTCAGGTGAAGCGAGGCATAACACTGAGTAAACACCAGCCATTGAAACAGTGTTGGTTTAAGGTTGGGCCAACGTCGCAGACGTAGGGCCAGCTATAAACCAACATAGTGTTTGGGCGGTGTATGTGTGTGTGTAACTCAGTCAGGCGTTGTCCTCTTGACTTTCAACTTGACAAGATGACTAGAGATAAATAACGGCACGGGTACAAAATACAGTGATGTGCAAAATAACTGATTATTATGCATCGCACGGAGACACAAATACAGTGATGTGCAAAATAACTAGTTTTTTTTATATGGCACACATACAAATACAGTGATGTGCAAAGTAACTGGTTATTCTGAATCACCCATGTACAAAATTCAGTGATGTGCAAAAAAATAACCAGTTATTCTCAAATTCGGCAATGATTACGGGTACAAAATACAGTGGTGTCAAAATAACTAGTACCTCTCTACTCTCAATGATTATGTATATGTGTATGATGTCTGTATGTCTATGTGTACATCACTTGCCTATGTACATCACCTTACGGCGCGTATAATGAATAAACCACTTTCTGAATCTACACGCTGGAAAAGACGTATGAAATCTTCTGGTGACATTTGTACAAAAAGTATTGAATGTAGCTGTTTACTTTTTCAGCAAGCAGTTACATTAGAACCTGTGGGGAAGCCACGTGGCAATTTAGGGGAATGGTTGTCCAATGGAGTTGCTGCTCATAACAGGTTTTGCCTCATAGTTCTTAAACAGCAGTAACTGCTTACTTTTCAAGTAAGGAGTTACTGCTGTTTGTCTTAGCACAGCAGTGCCAGGTAGCACTCCTATAAAAGAACGGCATTCCCATCACGAGTCACGAATCAGTACTCCTAGGTACCAATGAATAAGTACTCCTAAGTACTTATGTATAAGTATTCGTGTGAAGCAGATGTGGTCCTTAGAAAAAAGCCTGCGTTGTAGGCATGAATGTTTACGGGGCGTGTGTGACTTGTGTTTTGATTTCTGCTCATGAGGAAGTCATGCCACACACATGTCATGCCACACACATGTCATGCCACACACATGCTGGGGGGGGGGGGAGCGATGACCCCCACACCTAGTCTTTACAAGCCGCTGTGTGGTTACAGTATCTCCATTAGTCAGCACTTTATACGTCCAACGTCGCCGCGAATAGTTTTCAGAACTACGCTGTGGTCTATTGTTGACATTTTCACTGGGATCTGAAATAAAAATAATTATAATTAAAAAATATATATAATTGAGAATTGCCTTTGGGTGAAGATGGTCGCATCTGCCAAAGTAGTGGCAGATATGTCCCTTTGCCCCCAAGGTTACGCTACATGATATGTTTTTTGTTAAATGGAAAAAATTTAAATTATTAAAAAATGGTCAAACCACATGACAGATTTTTTATTTAATAAAATATTATAAAATGTATACTGTCCATACAATTAGATCAGCGATATTTTAATATTCGTCCAGAGTCTGGAACGTTGGCCCGACTGCAGATCTGATTATTTTGGAGTGTTTAAATTTTCATTTTTCTTTAGTAGCGCTATTATCTGATTATAAATATTAATTTCGCGAGGTTCTTGAATTCGCGAATTTGTCCTTCTCGCGAAAATTAAAACCTCGCGAATACTACGAGATCTACAGTAATTATTGTTCGAAGGTACAACCCTTTAAGTACCATTTCGTATAAAAGCTCCGCATAATATAGTTAAACCCATCACAATAATGATATTCCCAACTTTGGTATGTTAACAAATAACTTTAGAATTTTATAAAAAATAATCCTTCGCCTTGATGTCATAGCTAAGGCGCACTGAAATTACTTTATATAAACCATGGAGACCAAAAGGTTTTTTCAATTTGAAATTATCATAAATGTCTAACTATTAATAGCTGTTTCCGCTGCGTTTGAATATTTATGTGTTGTGAGGATCGTCTTTAGACGTCAGAATATTACGGTTATCTGATGGTCTCATTTTAAACAAATATGAGTAATTTTCACCGACTTGAAGTTGTGGGTCGCGGTAGCGAGACACAACTTCAAGTCGGTGAAAATATAAAAAAAGCGCTTTAAGGGTTAGCGGGGGTCAAACAATCTTATTGGAATTGTTGTGATTTAAAGTTATGTATTCCAGAAAATGTAAATGTCGTCCTCGGCCAAACTCGGCCAAAATTTAACCCTTACAGCTCGGGGATCGACCTTAGTCGTCAGAATTTGACGTCTGCAGACGTCAGATTCTGACGGCTAAGGTCGATCCCATCACTGTAAGGATAAAAATATTTCTAATGGCCGTAGACCCATGACATAGATATTCAAATGAATCGGAAAGAGCTGACTACGGCATTTATGGTGATTTCAAAGTGAAAAAAACCTTTGGTCTCCATGGTTTTTTTTTTAATTCAGCGCTTTAAGGGTTAAAAAAATCTGCACTGTCACCCAAGACAAAATACTGTATCTGTAATGGTTTAATTTAACTCTTACAACGCTGAATTATTTTTGTATAAGCCATGGAGACTAAAAGGTTATTTTAATTTGAAATCATCATAAATGTCATGGGTAATTTTTTCCGGTTTATTTGAATACCTATGTTATGGGTCTACGGCCATTCTTTTAATTCTTTCAGTGCGGGGACCGTCTTTATACGTCAGGATCTGACGTCTACAGTATAAAGACGAGATCGTCTTTATACGTCAGAATCTGACGTCTACAGTATAAAGACGGTTCCCGCACTGAAAGGTTTTATAGCAGGCCTAAGTCGTTGGTAATTCTTAACATATAAGACACAACAAAACGAATATGGTACTTGACCACATAGTGGGAGAGAAAAACAACTCATATAATAGTCACATGGCATTACGCAGTTGACTCCAGAAAGCTTATTATTATTTTCATGTCAACTAATATTCCCATGAACTTGTTGTTATCGAGTACATTTTCAATCGGAGATTATTTGAATGAACTTGTTTTTTTTCAGTTCAGTGTGATAACTTATCAGTGCTTGTCTCCTCAGAACAGGACGAGATAGGGAACAGCAAAATTACAATTCCAAATCATAAGGTCGGGGGGGGGGGATTCTGGACAGTGGGATGTGTTTGTTGCATGACAAACACCTAATTACTATACATATATATAAATCATAGAAACCAAATGCTTTTTATTTTGAAATCATCGTAAATGTTTTAGTTAGCTCTTGCCGCCTCATTTGAATAGGCCTACTCATATTATGGGTCTACGTTCATTGTAAATATTTTATTCCTTGCAGCGTCGGGGATCGACTTTAGATGAAGAAGCTGACGTCTAAAGACGTCAGATTATGACGTCTGTAGACGGTCCCCGCTCTGAAAAGGTTAACCCGCTAAGAGTGACTATGGTCGTTTTAATGTTTTATTTATTGACAAAGTCGCTGTCATTGGGAACGAAATGACTCAAGATCTGCAAATGGTTGGTAACAAATAAACAGATATGAGCAATTTTCACCCATTTGAACTTGAACTGAACTTCAAGGGGGTGAAAATTTAAATAACTTAACTTAGCAGGAAAATGTTATTGGTTATATATAATATGTTACCACAGTTATTTTAGCTTTCTCTTCTTTCCATTCTAGTGGAGTTGTGTTACTTTTACTGGTAGTTGATTAAATATTTCAATTTGAGAGATTTTCAAAATCACAAATATTTTTCATCATTTGAAGCTATAAATTGCGTTAGCAATTCCGATTTCAAATTATGAAAAATCTATAAAAAAGTGGCAGGACAATGACGGCTTACCTCAGCACAGTATGATGACGGTTGCTATGGTGAGTGTTGCCATGGTGACTAGGTTGTACCCCTGCCCCCTCCCCCCGGAGCCGCTGTTTTCTCCGGTCTTCTTTGAGGATTGAGGCCGACCTTTCACTGTGGGTTCCACCAGGACTTCTAGGATCCGTGTCGGCGCCACGTCTGCAAAATAAAATGAATAGGGTTTTAGGCCACCTTTGCATTCATATAGGCTAAACAGGGCCAGGTGAAGCTCTACAGGATGGTGATCGATATGACATTGCCCTCTAGACACAGGATTCAAAATTCGAGCCCTGGCAGTCTGAGGTCGAGCACGCTACCTTCCGGCCACGTCTGAAAGTAAGTCAGCAACAAAAACTAAATGAGATCTACATTGCGCAAACATTTCCTACTGGATCATGACGCATCTTCCTGGCAGCAAGTCTTGACACAGCGAGGCCTACGACCTCAGGAGTAGCCAGCCTTGCAGAGAAAGATGACACGACGTGGTTGTGACGTCAACCTTTAGGCTGCCGAATTGATTCGGACTAGTTTTCATTCATTTGAAGGTGGAATTGCTAACATAATTTCCAGCTCCAAATGACGAAATATAATTATATTTATAAAAAAATGTACGTCTTTATAATTAAATCCTTAGATTAGCTAAGCATCTACCACATAACACATCAGCCATTATGGTTGCAGTCAGCTTCCACCAGCGTTGGGTGTTTCTCTCTGATTTTTCAGTCAATTCTAAATTAATTTCCATGAAATTTCGCAAGCACTCCGTGAAATTTGAATGAGTATTGACATGTAGTGGAGTTTTGTGATTGAAGCTGATAGCGTTCAATGGGTTTATAGAGGAGCGTCATAATTCGCAAAAAACGACATAATATTTTTTCTCGAAATCTTCAGGGCAGGTAAGACTAGAAACAAACGCTTGTCAAATTCCACGACAAGCGGATGAAAATTGCTTGAGCAATGAGCAAAAAACATGCAACGCGAAAGTGATAGATTTTAATTAACTTTTACTTTAGACTTTAATTTATTTTGTCTGAGATTTGTTTTAACCCTTTAAGTCCTCACGATGCATTAAAGCATCATTTTACATCCCTGAAAACACACTTAATTTTTCTACAAATGAGGGCTTTTTAATGAAAATTTCCATGAAACTGGCTTACCAGTCTTCATCCACATTTCTCGACTTGTAGTGGATGAAGATGACAACGGTAAATTCAGGCTTGAAAGAGTTAAACGCATTCCCGGCAACATAAGGGTTAAATGCACGTGGTGTGTCCAGTGCTGCCACAGCCGTGACTAGGGGTTTATCTAAGAATAAAATAAATCAGAACATGTTGTTACAGGCTCTATCCAGGAGGTGTAGGGGGGGGGGGCCCTAACATTTTCTAAATGTTGAAGTCAGCAGAAGAAATTTGACGAATCTATTATAAAGGACCCACCACAGGTCTAATCCTGCGACAGAAATGTATCGACAACTATATCGGTTTTAGAGATTTTGGTTTGTCTGTTTTATATTATTGTTGTGGATCGCGGTAGCGAATCATCTGATTGTGTAATCTGGCTGGTATGACGCAGCTCGTGTCAATTGTTGACCCTGATAACCTGGTATGGCGTATCATTGTGTGATAAGGTAACCATGATAACCCTGATATGGTGTATCACTGTGATGGGTTAGGATAATAAGATAGGAAATCACGGGACATCCGCCGGCCGTGTCAAATAAACAATATGATATCTACACCCTGATAATACCTGATAATAACAGGAGCTACTGATACTGACTGACTGACTGACTCGCACTCACTTTCAGATTTCTCTCTTCTCGCTGGTTGTTTTACATCAGTCTCCCCTCGTCGACCGTCAACCGGTAATTTGCCGTCCTGAGAGTTTTCTTCATTGTCTGTAAAATAATAGAAAAAGAAATAACTATATATTCAAGACCGACTAGATATAAATACCCTGGCAGCTTCAAGTGCTAAAAATCACTGTTTTATTAGCCGCTCAAATCACTGAGTGTTTAAATATCAAGATTTGCAAATGTTTGGACTCAAATTAAACAAATATGAGTAATTTTCACCCAATTGAAGTTGTGAGTCGCGGTAGCGATACAAAACTTCAATTGGTGAGTGAGAACGAACAGGAGGTTTTCTAACGGTGACTGTTGGTTCACAGTTTATTTCTTCGTCTTTAACAATGTACTCACCATGTGTTCGTGTGGTATGTGTTTGCTATTTGTCGGTTCCACTCACCATGTGTTCGTGTTGTATGTGTTCGCTATGTGTTTGCTATATGTGTGTTCCACTCACTGTGTGTTCGTGCTGTATGTGTTCGTGCAGTATGTATTCGCTATGTGTGTGTTACACCCACCATGTGCTCGTGGTGTGTGCTCACCATGTGTTCGCTGTGTGTTCGATATGTGTTCGTGCTATGTGTGTTCCACTCACCATGTGTTCATGCAGTGTGTGTTCGATATGTGTTTATACAGTGTGTGTTCCACTCACCATGTGTTCGTGCTGTAGGCGTCCTCACGGTGACACTCGGCTCACAGTTCATTTCGTCCTCTTTCTTATAACAGTCCACGAAGTCATCACATCTGTGGCTGACGTCTATACATCTAAACGTGACGTCACTCGTGGAACACCGGAATTCCCCCTGATCCTCGTCACATTCCACTTTGGATGACATTGGTAGAGGGATGTCTGTGGCGAGCGGCAAGGTAACGCCTGCAAATATAAATACATACATATAAATACATAAACTACTGTACTGGCGACGCCTTATAGAGAGATAGGGAATTCCCCCTCCTCTTCACATTCCACTTTGGATGACATGGGTCGAGGGATGTATCAGAAGGCTCGGCAACGACTGCAAATAGAAATAAACTACTGTAAAGATGGTCTGTAGCTGGCGAGGCTTTATAAAGGGATAATTTCCCTTATACTCGTCACATTGTCTGTTGCCAACGGCTCGGCAACGCTTGGAAATAATATCAAGGAGGCTATAGCCAGGGTTAACCTAACCCTAGAGGCTATAGCCTCCTGGGAAATATATATAAATATGTGCAGGCAGACAGGTGTACTTTGGCGTAAGTAAGTAAAATATCTTTTTTACGTCATTTTTCGGTCAGTATGGCCATTTAAATGATAATTCAGACTAAAATAATAATATGATATCTTGAACAGTAAGAGTGATAAGAAAAAAGTCCAAACTGGTAATAGTATGTCCGCACTAAGGCATTGAGATAAATACGATTGATGATAGCATTATAGTGCTTATATGGCAACTATACGTAGGAGTTTTGTAGATACATTCTAAGAACCTGACACAGCGCCAGCGCCGATACACAATATGAATTAACACAAAAATATGACAAAAATAATTATAATTGGAAGTCACAAAACAGTCAAAGCAAATATATAATGAGATGATGCTCTGTATTTACCGCCAAACCGATTTTATATAGATTGAAAAGTTATGCAAAATATTCTAGACCCATATGTAATAACGTGAGAAAAACACAATATTAATAAAACGTTTGGGTGTGCTTGGCCTTCTATGAAGTTGCCCAGGGGGACCACGTGGAGGTGACACCCATCCCCCCCCCCCCCCACTTTAGCGTAGATAAATAAAAATAACATAATGTACATATGTGTCTGTGGCTGCGAGACACAATTATTCCATTTATTGTCTCACACACACCCAAAAAACTGCTTACGCCGCTCGCACAGCAACTCTTGCCCACCCCCCCCCCCCCCCTCCCACCCAAAAACACAAAATCCTTCGGGAAACCATGGCTCCCAACAATATTGAATCTTTACGAGTGAGCGGGGAAAAAACATTTTTGTTTCTTTAACTTGAAGGCCAGAGTGGGGTTCGAGCCCGTGATCTCCGACTTACCAAGCCCGCAGCTTTGCCCACTGCACCAGGACCCGCGCTCCATTCACAGCAGCAATTCACGACAATGATAAGCCTTATCACTGTTTGCTTCCTTTTTTCGTCATTTGAAGCTGGAATTGCTTGCGCAATTTCAAGCTTCAAATGACGAAAAATATTTATGTCTAGGGAAAAATACACATCTCCAATATTGAATTATTGGATCTAAGCATCTACATCTATTGATCTAATTGATCTTAAAACCGCATATATATATAGACCTAGCAGGACAAGGGTTAAACCGTATATATACGTGCCTAGCAGGGCAAGGATTGAACAACATATATACGGGCCTAGCACGACAATGGTTAAACCATATAGGCCTAGAAGGACAAGGGTTAAACCGTATATATACGGGCCTGGCAGGACAAGGGTTAAACCGTATTTATACGGGCCTAGCAGGACAAGGGTTAAACCGTATATATACGGGCCTAGCAGGACAAGGGTTAAACCGTATATATACGGGCCTAGCAGGACAAGGGTTAAACCGTATATATACGGGCCTAGCAGGACAAGGGTTAAACCGTATATATACGTGCCTAGCAGGGCAAGGGTTAAACCGTATATATACGGGTCTAGCAGGACAAGGGTTAAACCGTATATATACGGGCCTAGCAGGACAAGGGTTAAACCACATATATACAGGCCTAGCAAGACCAACAGTACACGGGCGTAGCAGGACAAGGGTTAAACCATATAGGCCTAGAAGGACAAGGGTTAAACCGTATATATACGGGCCTAGCAGAACAAGGGTTAAACCGTATATAAACGGGCCTAGCAGGACACCGGGTTTAACCACATATATACAGGCCTAGCAGGACAAGGGTTAAACCGTATATATACAGGCCTAGCAGGACAAGGGTTAAACCACATATATACAGGCCTAGCAGGACAAGGGTTAAACCACATATATACAGGCCTAGCAGGACAAGGGTTAAACCGTATATATACGGGCCTAGCAGGACAAGGGTTAAACCACATATATACAGGCCTAGCAGGACAAGGGTTAAACCGTGTATATACAGGCCTAGCAGGACCAGGGTAAAACCGCATATATACGGGCCTAGCAGGGACAAGGGTTAAACCGTATATATACGGGCCTAGCAGGACAAGGGTTAAACCGTATATGATACGAGCCTAGCAGGACAAGGGTTAAACCACATAAATAAAGGCCTAGCAGGACAAGGGTTAAACCGTATATATACGGGCCTAGCAGACAAGGGTTAA
>OZ024902.1:803843-1163769 GCA_964017125.1 Flabesymbios commensalis | reverse complement strand
GGGTTTCAGTAGCCCTTCCCCTTTCAGCAGAATTGAAAAAAAAATTATTACAAATTTGCCATTGCTTCATTTTGCATGTTATTTCCCTGTGTATGATAACTACACTTCAGATTGCAGCAGCCGTTTCATTCATCATGCCAGTCCATAGCGTCGTCATAACAGTACTTTTACCACATCCATTTGACACATAATGGTGTTATATTAATAGGCCTAGTCGGAACCCTTTACCGCTAGCGTAGTAAATACAATCGAAAAGTGACTTCTCCACAAACAGGACGTTCGGCTTTTCATTTTGTTATAATACCATGATTAACCCTTTCAGCGCAAGGACCGACTTTAGACGTCAGAATCTGACGTCTGTGGACGTCAGATTCTGACGTCTAATGTCGGTTCCCACGCTCTCAAAATGAAAGTATTTCTACTGGCCGTAGACCCACAACATATGTATTCAAATGAAGCGTGAAGAAATAGGAAATTTATGATGATTTCAAATTGAAAAAAACCCTTTGGTTTCCATGGCTTACATAAAATATATTTCAGCACTTCAAGGGTTAAATGTAGTTATTGTATAGAGTTGGAAAGTTTTCTTTTAAAGTGCAGTAGCGATTAAAATAATGAAAATAGAATTTGCAGTAGCGATTAAAATAATGAAAATAGAAATTGCAGTAGCGATTAAAATAATGAAAATAGAAATTGCAGTAGCGATTAAAATAATGAAAATAGAAATTGCAGTAGCGATTAAAATAATGAAAATAGAAATTGCAGTAGCGATTAAAATAATGAAAATAGAATTTGCAGTAGCGATTAAAATAATGAAAATAGAAATTGCAGTAGCGATTAAAATAATGAAAATAGAAATTGCAGTAGCGATTAAAATAATGAAAATAGAAATTGCAGTAGCGATTAAAATAATGAAAATAGAAATTGCAGTAGCGATTAAAATAATGAAAATAGAAATTGCAGTAGCGATTAAAATAATGAAAATAGAATTTCCTGGTAAGTGGGCTTAAGGGGATGAATGAATTTCACAGTTTTCGTCAGATTCGTCAGTCTATGTTCTCATGAGATTCGTCTACATCGCCGTCATTTTAGTTACTTACCACAGTTCTTGTCGGGTTCGTCATCACAGTCCGCCTCTCCGTCACATATATATGCGTCAGATTCGTCTATTTCGCCGTCATAATAGTTACTTACCACAGTTCTCGTCGGGTTCGTCATCACAGTCGGCCTCTCCGTCACACTTATATTCGTCTGATTCGTCTATATCGCCGTCATTTTAGTTACTTACCACAGTTCTCGTCAGATTCGTCATCACAGTCCGCCTCTCCATCACACATATATTCGTCAGATTCGTCTTTTTCGCCGTCATAATAG
Source organism: Flabesymbios commensalis (assembly GCA_964017125.1). Classification (NCBI taxonomy): domain Eukaryota; kingdom Metazoa; phylum Annelida; class Polychaeta; order Terebellida; family Flabelligeridae; genus Flabesymbios; species Flabesymbios commensalis. The sequence continues at coordinate 1,162,395 of OZ024902.1, read as the reverse complement.
CTACCTGCCACAGTTCTCGTCGGATTCATCATCACAGTCCGCCTCTTATATTCGTCAGATTCGTCTATATCGCCGTCATTTTAGTTACTTACCACAGTCCTCGTCAGATTCGTCATCACAGTCCGCCTCTCCGTCACACATATATGCGTCAGATTCGTCTATTTCGCCGTCATAATAGTTACTTACCACAGTTCTCGTCGGGTTCGTCATCACAGTCGGCCTCTCCGTCACACTTATATTCGTCTGATTCGTCTATATCGCCGTCATTTTAGTTACTTACCACAGTTCTTGTCGGGTTCGTCATCACAGTCAGCCTCTCCGTCACACATATATTCGTCAGATTCGTCTTTTTCGCCGTCATAATAGCTACCTGCCACAGTTCTCGTCGGATTCATCATCACAGTCCGCCTCTTATATTCGTCAGATTCGTCTATATCGCCGTCATTTTAGTTACTTACCACAGTCCTCGTCAGATTCGTCATCACAGTCCGCCTCTCCGTCACACATATATGCGTCAGATTCGTCTATTTCGCCGTCATAATAGTTACTTACCACAGTTCTCGTCGGATTCGTCATCACAGTCCGCCTCTCCGTCACACTTATATTCGTCAGATTCGTCTTTTTCGCCGTCATAATAGCTACCTGCCACAGTTCTCGTCGGATTCATCATCACAGTCCGCCTCTTATATTCGTCAGATTCGTCTATATCGCCGTCATTTTAGTTACTTACCACAGTTCTCGTCAGATTCGTCATCACAATCGGCCTCCCCGTCATACATATATTCGTCAGATTCGTCTATTTCGCCGTCATAATAGTTACTTACCACAGTTCTTGTCGGATTCATCATCACAGTCCGCCTCTTATATTTGTCAGATTCGTCTATTTCGCCGTCATTTTAGTTACTTACCACAGTTCTCGTCGGATTCGTCATCACAGTCCGCCTCTCCGTCACACTTATATTCGTCAGATTCGTCTATATCGCCGTCATTTTAGTTACTTACCACAGTTCTCGTCAGATTCGTCATCACAATCGGCCTCCCCGTCATACATATATTCGTCAGATTCGTCTATTTCGCCGTCATAATAGTTACTTACCACAGTTCTCGTCGGATTCGTGATCACAGTCCGCCTCCCCGTCACATTTATATTCGTCAGATTCGTCTATTTCGCCGTCATAATAGTTACTTACCACAGTTCTCGTCGGATTCGTCATCACAGTCCGCCTCCCCGTCACATTTATATTCGTCAGATTCGTCTATTTCGCCGTCATTTTAGTTACTTACCACAGTTCTCGTCTGATTCGTCCTCACAGTCCGCCTCTCCGTCACACTTATATTCGTCAGATTCGTCTATTTCGCCGTCATTTTAGTTACTTACCACAGTTCTCGTCAGATTCGTCATCACAGTCGGCCTCTCCGTCACACTTATATTCCAGGTTGATACAGTGACCACTATCACAGCGGAACTCATCGTCTGCGCAAGTCTCCACCGCTGGAACAGAAATGAAATGAATGGGGTTTTAGGCCACTTTTGTGCACATGTATGTAAGCTAAACTGGGCCAGGAGAGCCCCCTGAGGATGGTCAGATATATGAGAGGTCACTGCCCTCCAGACACATAATTCGAAATTCAAACCCTGGAGGTCTGATGGCGAACACTCTACCTCTCGGTCACAGAGGTTTCCAACAATACTTGTTTTACGAGTGGATGGGGAAGAAGCATTTTTTTGTTTCTTTCAAGCCGCCGAGACCGGGAAACGAGCCCCGAACTCTAGCGTAAAAAAGGCCCCACTCTCCACGACTGGAACAGAACATACAATTTTTTTTATACAAATACAATAAATTTCCACCCACGTGAATTTGTGGGTCGCAGTAGCACTTCAAGGGTTAACAAGAGGCCTGAAGTCCTATATCAGGTTAGAGTTTTTGCGCTCACAAAAAAATATGGAGTTCATCAAAGGCGGCCATTTTGAAGTTCAGTAAAAACTTTGAAAAATCACCTGCACATCCCCATATTGCTAGGAATGTGATGTTAAAATTTCAAAAAATGACAATTTTTTTTAGTTTTTGCGCCCACAAAAAAATTGAAGTTGATCCGTGGCGGCCATTTTGAATTTCAGTAAAACATTGAAAAAGTCGCCTGCACATCTCCATATCGTGGGGAATGTAATAATAAAATTTGAGTAATTTCTGACTTTAAGTTTTAGAAGTTTTTTTTAGAAGTTTTTTTTTTGAGTTGGCGGCTATTTTGAATTTTGGCAGCAAAAAAATCACTTGAACATCTCCATGTTGCTAGGAATGTCATGTTGAAATTTCAAAAAAAAAGAAAGATATTTTTTGAATTTTTGAGCCCACAAGAAAAAGTGAAGCGACGCTGGACGCCCGGACAGAATCCGGGCGCGAGAAAAAAATCTCCTCCCCTACGCATGCTACGGGCGGGGTTAAAAACGATTATATTTGTGAATGAGGCTCAAAGGGTTAAAATGACAGTAGAATATAACCATGTAGATGAGCCTCATAGCCTGGTTAATATAACCATGTAGATGAGCCTCATAGCCTGGTTAATATAACCATGAAGATGAGCCTCATAGCCTGGTTAATATAACCATGTAGATGAGCCTCATAGCCTGGTTAATATAACCATGTAGATGAGCCTCATAGCCTGGTTATTATAACCATGTAGATGAGCCTCATAGCCTGGTTAATATAACCATGTAGATGAGCCTCATAGCCTGGTTAATATAACCATGTAGATGAGCCTCATAGCCTGGTTAATATAACCATGTAGATGAGCCTCATAGCCTGGTTATTATAACCATGTAGATGAGCCTCATAGCCTGGTTAATATAACCATGTAGATGAGCCTCATAGCCTGGTTAATATAACCATGTAGATGAGCCTCATAGCCTGGTTGATATAACCATGTAGATGAGCCTCATAGCCTGGTTAATATAACCATGTAGATGAGCCTCATAGCCTGGTTAATATAACCATGTAGATGAGCCTCATAGCCTGGTTGATAAAATATTCTCGTTGTACAAGTTACGATATAGGCCTATCGAAGGCTTCGGTTTTGTCGAGATAACCATCAAATTCAAATCAGCTAAGTGATTAGACCTGTAGCGTCATATCATACACACATAAACAGCTAATAATACCAGTATGCTAGCATCTAAATATGAGGTCACTGAGGTACATGTCAATGTGAAGTACATGTCAAAATGAGTTCACTGAGGTACATGTCAATATAAGGTCACTGAGGTACATATCAATATGAGATCACTGAGGTACATGTCAATATGAGGTCACTGAGGTACATGTCAATATGAGGTCACTGAGGTACATGTCAATATGACATCACTGAGGTACATGTCAATATGACATCACTGAGGTACATGTTAATATGAGATCACTGAGGTACATGTCAATATGACATCACTGAGGTACATGTCAATATGACATCACTGAGGTACATGTCAATATGAGGTCACTGAGGTACATGTCAATATGACATCACTGAGGTACATGTCAATATGAGGTCACTGAGGTACATGTCAATATGAGGTCACTGAGGTACATGTCAATATGAGATCACTGAGGTACATGTCAATATGAGATCACTGAGGTACATGTTAATATAAGGTCACTGAGGTACATGTCAATATAAGGTCACTGAGGTACATGTCAATATGAGGTCACTGAGGTACATGTCAATATGAGGTCACTGAGGTACATGTCAATATAAGGTCACTGAGGTACATGTCAATATGAGGTCACTGAGGTACATGTCAATATGAGGTCACTGAGGTACATGTCAATATGAGATCACTGAGGTACATGTCAATATGATATCACTGAGGTACATGTCAATATGAGATCACTGAGGTACATGTCAATATGACATCACTGAGGTACATGTCAATATGATGTCACTGAGGTACATGTCAATATAGGATCACTGGGGTACATGTCACGCAATAATTAAATAAAATGTAAATAGCAACGGTTGAAACCCTTATAAGTTTCATTTATCATTTATACAAAAAATTTGTAGATGTAATTGCCAGAGAAATGTTAGTTAAATAACTAGAATAACATATAATTTTAAAGTCCCTTCCTAAAGTATTAGCGTGTGTATGCAGCCTGTATATTGAAAAAAAATCACTGAAGATATGCTGGAGTTTCATAGCTGTGTTTCTAAGATAAATATTTCTTTATGATACCAAATATAGTCCAAATTGTTCAAAGGTCGGGGGTTTACTCACCGCACATTTCAGGATCTTCGTCGGCATCATTTTCTGAGCAATCTGCCTCTCCATCACAAACCCAGGATAGATCCACACAGTCACCAGGGGCTCCACAATCAAACTCATCGTCATAGCAGTTATCTGGAACAGAGAACATAAAACATGGAACATAAAACATGGAACATACAGCGTAGAATACACCCCATCACAAAACCCAGGCGAGATCTACACAGTCACCAGGGGCTCCACAATCAAACTCATCGTCATAGCAGTTATCTGAAACATAAAACATGGAACATAGAACTCAGAACATTGAACATGCAACATTGAACATGAAACATGGAACATACAACATGGAACATAAAACATAAAACATGGAACATACAACATGGAGCAGACAACATGCAACAGACAACATGGAACATACAACATAAAACATACAACATGGAACATGCAACATGGAACATACAACATGGAACATACAGCGTAGAATATCATACACCCCTTCACAAACCCAGGATAGATCTACGCAGTCACCAGGGGCTCCACTGTCAAACTCATCGCTAAGCAGTTATCTGGAACATAAAACATGGAACATAGAACTCAGAACATGGAACATGCAACATAAAACACGGAACATAAAACATAGAACAGAGATCTACAAAATCACCAGATTTATCGCTATCAAAGTAGTCATCATAGCAAGTTTGTGGAACACAGAACATAGAATACAGATAAACAGAGCAAAACACGGAACGTGGAACATAGAACATAAATATACACCAAACTGAACACAGAAAACGGAACAGAGAGCACGGTACAGAAATGTACACTAAACAGAACACAGAACATAAAAAGAGAGAATGAACAGAAATATAGACTAAACAGAAAATAGAGAATGGAAGAGAAATATACACTAAACAGAACACAGAACATAGAAAAGAAAGAATGGAACAGATTTATACACTAGACAGAACACAGAACATAGAGCATGGAACAGAGAGTTTGTGTTTAGAAACATGTTGAGCAACATGTTACGTATTGTGCTGTCAGCTTTTAAGTCTATACTCCACATTCAAATAATGAAATCACCACTTAAACCAAACATCATATTTTCCGTGAAACAGACACGAAAACACAAAATATCGATCTAGACAACTTTAAAAGCAAATTATCTCAAATATTGACCGAGCTATTGACAAGCTTTTTCGGCAATGGCCGTTATTATTGGCTTCATGCTATTTTCGAGTAGTCGTTTTGCAAGGTTGTGCACCTAGGTTGTGATCCTAGATATATGTAGATGAGCAAGTCTTCTCTGTCATAAAACGGGCGTTACGTCTAGGTAATTGTCGATTTTATGATGGAAGGAAGCTGAAATAGTGTGTACATCCGTCGCATTATGAAACGTCGTTTAATAGAGACATAATATTTTAAAACCTTTCCCAATGTCCACCATTAATAAAATGCTACGATTTATTTTATTATTGAATATTGATGGACATTGTGCCGTTTTTCCGTGTCCTGAATTATAGTGACCAAATTTAACATGTCTCTGTGCCTATCATATTTGAGTAATACTTTATAACAGTATCCACTTTCATACACAATGCCATACAAAATTCACTCAAAACCAATGAAACTCTTTTTTACACAAATAAATGACTAATATTACACATTATTATTGATTACCAAGACGTAACGTGTGGTGTCATAAGTGTTACATCTGGGAATGAGTGTATTGTGGAAATACTTTATATTTATAAAGTAATCCTGCTTAAACATTAGCATGTTCACGAGTGTACATTGTCACATGTCTCCCCTTTATTATAAATAATCCTACTAACATTTGAAAAATCTAATATATAAAGTGCAAGTCGTTGTGGTGTCATAAAGTTACATCTCGGAACCGGCCGATATACAACCACTGAAAGACTATGCTGTATCAATACGCATTTTACGACATCTCAGCCAACGATATACAACATATATATCCCAGTTTGACAGCAAACAGAAGGAAAAGATCCACCATGGCGGATGACGACACACCAGAAACATCAGTAATCTATGATGTTACGTTTCAGATAGATACCAATATGATGCCCGTTTTCACCCGAAAATAGCATCGATAACAAACGCGTGGGTCATAATATTGCATTGCCTTATATCAAGTTAATAATGGATTATAAAATATTCCCAGGAACTGCCGCGTTTTTTATACAATTCTGAAATTGCATGAGTACCCATGCCACGTGACTGCCTACATGCGTGTTTCATTTCGTCTCCATTATTACTTCTCATACACATCACGGAATACAGCGCAGATATGTGTTTATGTACAAGCATATATATTATCACAAACATCTTCATCAACAAACTGCATGTAAGAGGTCAATTCACCTGTTTAAATTTAGGCTATAAAGTAATTTTGTCTGAGATGTCTGAGTCTGGCGTCAGCGTTACATCCTGTCAAAATAATCAGAAATTGGCACCATATTATCAGTAATAAACTCCTTCAAACCAGCAAAGCCACGCTATGTTGCGACGTAATTAACAAAAAAATATACAACCTTTTACAATCTTCACAAACTAAATTTCTATGAGATGTAACAAGGACGACATGACTTTTTCTATGTCGTATTCAGCTGTTATATCACTCGTGCTGACAGCTTCTCTGTCCACATTTGTTCATAAAATATTACCTCATGTAACGAACTAGCAGTAACAGTTGAATAACCATTTACACATCTTACAGTGCAAAAAAGTCAAACATTAGTTACACGGTGTGTGTAGGTTGTCCAATCGAGATGTAACAGGCTTATATACTTGAAAAGTGTAAATTCGAGCAGAGGACAAAGGACATAAATAACAAATTGGTGTCCTGTTATATCTGCATTTCATTATTGAGGATCAGTCTAACTCCGCTTCTTAAATTAAAATGGTATTTGGTTATATCAATTTCTATACATTAGCTTCGCTCAATAGTAAAATTTAAAATATGTGAGACTAATTGAACTAAGGAAATTTAGATAATTAAATCGAGTTTAGTCTTCGTTACATATTGTAATCTACTTGCAAAGTACGATTATTTCGTTTCCACAAAATAGGAACTATCTTTTAGGTTGCATATATGAATCCGGCGACATTTGATGATTGCTTATTTGCCATCATGTGAAACGTGTATTCGGTTTTAAAATTCAAAAGAAGTACAAGACGTAATACCTATTGTATGACGGAGAAGACTTGCTCAGATATCATTTAACATGGCCAACCTTTTACAACACGCCGTGTTAAGAAATCTGCTCTTGCCCCCGGGTTCACTTCATAGGAATGTGGTTTGTAGGCGGCACAGCCAACATGAGAGTCTACTTGACTTTATTAGCTCACCACTTACAGATATCTTGTCAGCAGGTCAGTTATCAGAAGATTTAAGGTCGTCACAACACGTCAGAATACAGGTTCACAATCTGTTATGATTCCACACTAATGAACTCAAGGTTGCCCAACAGGCCTACACAGTCTGTCACAGAGATAAATCTGCAGAATTAAATTAATAGTGCACGAAATCAAAATCAAAACAGAATACGCTACAAGGAGGATCCTTGCCATAATCAAGGAAAATAGAATGTGATTCTATTTTGCTTGGGTAGATCTACAAACTCACGGCTGTCTTTTAAAAATGAAATGAATCGGACTTTAGGCCACCTTTGTGCACATATAGGCTAAACTGGGCCAGGAGAACCTCCTGAGGATGGTGAGATGAATGAGATGACACTGTCCTCCAGACGCAAGATTCGAAATTCGAGCCCTGGTGGTCTGAGGCCGAGCACGCTACCTCTCGGTCACGGAGGCTCCCCACAATACTGACTTTCTCATGGATGAGGAAGAAACATTTTTTGTTTCCTTCAAACCGCCGAGACCGGGAACCGAACCCCAAACTCTGGCGTGAAAGACAGCGGTGCCAACCACTACCCTAGGGCCCCCGCCCGGCTGTCCTTTAATTCAGACTATGGTTACGGCCCACCAGTGTAGACCCCCATCAGGTAATGGTTGGTACATGTGTACCAGGTCGTGATTTTGGTCACTGAGCCCATCCCTCTAGAACCACATCAGGTGATGTTGAATGGACGTCAGTACAGCCTTCTGGACGTCCTTCAGATTACCCCTACCATTCAGACCCCCACCAGGTAATGTTAGGTACATGTACACCAGCTCAGGCTTATAAATGGTCGCTGAGCCCACCCCTCTAGACCCCGTTAGGTACATGTGCACCAGCTCGGGTGACAGGCGGAAATCGTGCCATATACGGGCAATCTGATTGGTTGGCTCTGAGTGCATGACCCCGTCTGCGTGTATAGTAACAACACAGACACATAGTGAGAAATATAGGTGGTATAAAAAGTAAGAACATGCTCAGTAAACACGATACGTTAAACCAATGCCGATTTAATGTTGACCCGCCGTCTCCGACGTCGGCACAACATAAAATCGGCATTGGTTCAGCGTATCGTGTTTGCTGGGTGGCCACATGGCATATACACGTAACAGCCACGTGGAAATACCACACACGTGGATCAATAAAAAAAACAGACAGGCACAATGTTGTTTCAATAATGGGCGGCTGTCTACGACGTCGGCCCTCCACTGAACCAACATCGGCTGGGCCTCAGTCATTACGACACATCAAACATGCACCGTGACAATACCAGCATGGTATAGTAATCAATATTTACATACTCTAGTAAAAACCCTTTGAGCACCAGTCTCGACTAGAGCCACTTTAACCTTTTCACTACCATACATGACGGAAATTTCCGTCGTCATTCGTCAATGAACGTAACCATAAAATGACACAAATTTTCGTCAAATATATACTACATTTATGTATTTTTCGTCATTTGAAGCTGGAAATTGCGTTAGCAATTCCAGCTTCAAATGACGAAAAATAGAACTCCTAAACCAGTATATCTGGATCCTGGCATGTACCCCTGCCTGGAAGTCAAAGGGTTAAAGCTTTTTATTGGCCCTCTAAATGGTACATTTACAAAGTAGTACGCGAGTGTACTTATGCATTATTTTTACTTTTTATTTAATTTAAAGAAATAGAAATTAACGAAGTTGTTGCTGTTGTTGTTGTTGGCCCTTAAAGCACCGATGCCGCTTTTATATATCACATTTTTAAGACTATTTTGAATAAAATTCACAAAAGAATTACTGGTAGGACCCAAAAGGCATCAAAATAAGAAAGGGTCTGAAAGTTCATATTTTTATATTAAGATATATATTATTTTATAAATTCGCGTAATTTTTATTCACGCTGATGTGGGATTCGCAGCAGCTTTCCACCTATATCAGGGTGAAAGTGGGCGTGAGCAGTATAAAGGTAATATATGAAATGATACAAGACCTGGAAAAATACGGGGTCTGAAATTAATTGAGGAGTAGGCCTAAAACAATAGTTTTTGTCCTCTAGGCTAATAAAGGGGGGGGGGTGGCTTATTTTGTGGACAATTACTTTTGAAAAGGAGGAGTCGGGGGGGGGGGGGGGGGGGTGGCGCAGGACCCGCCACTGGATTTTTTATGTATTGTATCAGTGATACATATAAATATAAAGATGATGTCAATGTCTCGTATGTCACGTGTTTGTGTACATGAAATGTGTCACGTGACAAGTATCAAGTTTTGCTATTCAATACAGACTTATAATAAGGTCAATACATCATGATAGGCTGGTATGATATTACAGAATATGATATTTTGTTTATAACTATGTATCACAACATACGAAAAACTAAGATCTCTCATTGAAGGATGAATCGAGCAGGTCCTAACCCTTTAAGCGCTGAAATACCTCTGTATAAACCATGGAAACCAAAGGGTTTTTACAATTTGAAAGCATCATACATGAGTCTACGGCCATAATAAATAGTTTTACTCTTAATACAATGCGGGGGATCGTCTACAGACGTCCGAATCTGACGACTACAGACGTCAGATTCGGACGTCTAAAGTCGATCCCCGCACTGTAACTAAAAGGGGTAAAATACGGGTATTATTATACATGTCTATGTCACCTGAGCAGCTGATTTTGACGGCACATTTTAAAGAGACGCGGTTGTTTTCACCTTTGCCCCCCTAGTAAATACGAGCAAGTGTCAAAACAAATCAAATGCTACGGAATTTGATGAAATATTATCTGCTCACGTTATTAAAATAATTCAATTTTAAGATATTTTTTTTCATCAATAAAATTATTTTTCGTCGCAAATGAAGAAAATATTTATTTTATAAAATGGATGAAATCACAAACTGAGCATCCAGTAGTAGGGCCTACAAGGGTTAGTAATATTTATATAAGTATTGTAGATACTTTGTGTATATTTTGTAGTTTGTCCACTGAGAGTAAATAACTACATGTATATGGTAATGTATCTTGATGTGTTGTTTATATAATTATATGGGTAATAAATAAATACAAAATAACTAATACTAATAAGTGCATGTCTTTTACTTTAGGTAATATTTTTTGTTGTTAAATGTGTGTGTACGGTAATATAATGCTTCACAAATGATTAATAAGTTTTTATAAAAATGGAAAGAAATTTAATAAATATAATTATAATATGTACATTTCGTGAAATTTTCAGTATGAATAATAATGTATTTTGAATAATATTTATTTGAAAGGACGCGACACCTATAATTAAATGCTGATAGATGTGGGGAAAATACACAAATATGTTAGTAATAATAATATTATTATCATTAATATTACTACTATCCTGATTGCTTTACCTGCGGAGTTGATGAGGGTGATTATAAGTGACAACCAAATGACGCTGACAGAAACCCAGCGAGTAGCGTGTGTAATCCACATTATAGAGATATCCCTGGTTGGTTCTGTGTGTAGAGCACGTTATCACTGTGTCGCGTTGTATCGGGTTCGAGCCTATTCCTCACACTGCTGTATAACACCAGTTTGACAGACCACGTGTTACGCACTGGACTCACTGAGTAATAATACCAGCTGCTGGATTGAATCCACTCTATTATGACTGCTCGGGGGGGGGGGGAGGGGGGCATGGTGTGTTTTCCTTCGCACCCTACTCTCCCATACCCCCCCCCCCCACCCGCTCCACGTGTCCGTTTACCTCCCCCCCCCCCCCCGTAATTTATGTGTGTCTATGTGGCCTGATCGAGGCAGACACAGTGCTGTGCGACGCGAGCCGGCATATTAACATAAATAGCGGCCACAAGCAACAGCATCATAAACAATACTGGGTCAACGTCACAGACAGTGGCCCAGCATTCATAAATAACTGAGGCAACGTAGAACCAATATTGTTTTAATGTTGGGCCAGTGTCATAGACGTTTGCCCAGAATTAATACATTATTGTGTCAATGTTTTGTTTTTGTAGAGAAACCACTCCAGCAAAAATGAGATACCAACTCAATGTTGGTTTAATGTTGGGCCAACTTTATAGACGGTGGACATACATTAAACCAACATTGGGCGAATATATCATTATAACTACCCAGCAAACATAAAACAGTGACCCAATTTTGGCTTAATGTTTCAATGTCGTACACGGTGGCCAACAATAAAACAGCATTGAACCAACGTTTTTAAGAATGAATCATTCAAAATACACCAGCTCACGTTGGCTCAACGTTGGTGCAATGTATAAGAGGTCGTCTCAGAGACATTGGCCCAGCGTGTTTTGCTGCAGACAGACAGGAAATAAGGTAGAATAATGACACACGTGTGGTGATAAAGACGGTCATTGTCTTACATTTACACTTTTACAACTACAGACATATAGTATCATTAACATGTATATTTCTTATCGTTCTTTTATTTGTACATATATTTTACATCATTATTTATTATTTATCATTATTATATTATGCACTGTATAACAAAACGGCCGGCCCCGATGGCTCGTATCGACTGGGGCTTGTATTGTAACCTGGAGGTACCAGGTTCGAATCTCGGTCGGGACGGATATTTGACATCGTGGCTGTGCATATACAGTGCTGCCTATGGTACTGTGCAGTGTAAAGGACCCTTGAAGTCATTCGTAATAAGAGTAGGGTATAGTCCCGGCTTCGGGCTTCCTTCTGTCGCGATATTGCCATGATTGTGCAGAAAGCGACGTAAAGCAATATTCATATGTATAACATAACGTAGGCCTACTGTTCATAAGCATGAGCATGATAAGTATATATAGACTTCCCGTCGTCAATAAATAGGATTCCCCAATAAATAGGCCTATCAACCTAGGCCTATCTATGTCATATTTGGTGATATGCATGAAATATATATTTTTTTGAAAAATAATTATTTGTTCACATTTAGTAGACAGAGGTGTAAATATAAACATTGGTTGCAGCAAGTTGCAGGGATGGTCAAGTGTGTGTGTGTGTAGGGGGGGGGGGGTCAGGGATGGTTAAGTGTGTGTGTGTAGGGGGGGGGGGGTCAGGGATGGTCAAGTGTGTGTGTGTATGGGGGGGGGGGTCAGGGATGGTCAAGTGTGTGTGTGTATGGGGGGGGGGGTCAGGGATGGTCAAGTGTGTGTGTGTATGGGGGGGGGGTCAGGGATGGTCAAGTGTGTGTGTGTAGGGGGGGGGGGGGGGTCAGGGATGGTCAAGTGTGTGTGTGTGTAGGGGGGGGGGTCTTATTGTCATGCACGTTTACCACACAAAGAGGCCCACACCCATTAATTTATCGGCCCGTCAATTTACGCGCCGTTGTCGAGGTTAAAACTCTTCACCCTGTCATCTCGCAGGGTGAGAATGAAGACTACAGGATGGAACTCTTCACCCTGTCATCTCGCAGGGTGAGAATGAATACAACTGAAGACTCGGATGGAACTCTTCACCCTGTCATCTCGCAGGGTGAGAATGAATACATCTGAAGACCACAGGATGGAACTTTTCACCCTGTCATCTCGCAGGGTGAAAATGAATACAGCTGAAGAGTACAGGATGGAACTCTTCACCCTGTCATCTCGCAGGGTGAGAATGAATACAGCTGAAGACCCCAGGATGGAACTTTTCACCCTGTCATCTCGCAGGGTGAGAATGAACACAGCTGAAGACTACAGGATGGAACTCTTCACCCTGTCATCTCGCAGGGTGAGAATGAATACAGCTGAAGAGTACAGGATGGAACTCTTCACCCTGTCATCTCGCAGGGTGAGAATGAATACAGCTGAAGACTACAGGAGGGAACTCTTCACCCTGTCATCTCGCAGGGTGAGAATGAAGACTACAGGATGGAACTCTTCACCCTGTCATCTCGCAGGGTGAGAATGAATACAACTGAAGACTACAGGAGGGAACTCTTCACCCTGTCATCTCGCAGGGTGAGAATGAATACAGCTGAAGACTACAGGATGGAACTCTTCACCCTGTCATCTCGCAGGGTGAGAATGAATACAGCTGAAGACTACAGGAGGGAACTTTTCACCCTGTCATCTCGCAGGGTGAGAATGAACACAGCTGAAGACTACAGGATGGAACTCTTCACCCTGTCATCTCGCAGGGTGAGAATGAATACAACTGAAGAGTACAGGATGGAACTCTTCACCCTGTCATCTCGCAGGGTGAGAATGAATACAGCTGAAGAGTACAGGATGGAACTCTTCACCCTGTCATCTCGCAGGGTGAGAATGAATACAGCTGAAGACTACAGGAGGGAACTCTTCACCCTGTCATCTCGCAGGGTGAGAATGAAGACTACAGGATGGAACTCTTCACCCTGTCATCTCGCAGGGTGAGAATGAATACAACTGAAGACTACAGGATGGAACTCTTCACCCTGTCATCTCGCAGGGTGAGAATGAATACAGCTGAAGACTACAGGATGGAACTTTTCACCCTGTCATCTCGCAGGGTGAGAATGAACACAGCTGAAGACTACAGGATGGAACTCTTCACCCTGTCATCTCGCAGGGTGAGAATGAATACAACTGAAGAGTACAGGATGGAACTCTTCACCCTGTCATCTCGCAGGGTGAGAATGAATACAGCTGAAGACTCCAGGATGGAACTCTTCACCCTGTCATCTCGCAGGGTGAGAATGAATACAGCTGAAGAGTACAGGATGGAACTCTTCACCCTGTCATCTCGCAGGGTGAGAATGATAACAGCTGAAGAGTACAGGATGGAACTCTTCACCCTGTCATCTCGCAGGGTGAGAATGAATACAGCTGAAGAGTACAGGATGGAACTCTTCACCCTGTCATCTCGCAGGGTGAGAATGATAACAGCTGAAGACTACAGGATGGAACTCTTCACCCTGTCATCTCGCAGGGTGAGAATGAATACAGCTGAAGACTACAGGATGGAACTCTTCACCCTGTCATCTCGCAGGGTGAGAATGAATACAGCTGAAGACTACAGGATGGAACTTTTCACCCTGTCATCTCGCAGGGTGAGAATGAATACAGCTGAAGACTACAGGATGGAACTCTTCTGAAGACTACAGGATGGAATTTTTCTGAAGACTACAGGATGGAACTCGGAACTCTTCTGCTGCTGAATTGTTTGTTTCTATTTTCGCTCAAGAAATTAAACTCACAAATTGCTCCAGCTTAAAATTACAAAAAATAGTGCAAATAAAATTACAAAAAATAGTGCAAATTATGAACAAAATAGACGTCTCCAAATTGTGATTATTCGAGCATCAACCACAACCCAATTTTAAAATGTCATTTCACGAAATATAAACGCGCCGTTAAACACTTTAATATATTATATGTTTCTCACTTTAAGCCAAGTAAACAAAATATATTGAGCCAAATTTATTTTGATGTTGGGTCAGCAGGGCCCGTATTCTCGTACAAGTTACGATATATCGTAGGCTTCTGATTGGTCGAGATGGTCATCTCGACCAATCAGAAGCCTACGATATATCGCAGACGGCGCTCCAACATTACACTAGCATTAGCTCAACGGAAATGTGTGTTAGAAATATAATCATACAGATTAGTGCAGCGATTATTGAACCATTCAATATATAATTAATATCAGATTCAATCCTGAATATAAACAGCAAATTTACCATGTATAACAAATTTTACAACATCAAAATAAGTGTGGGTGTTAATTATAAAATATGTGTGATAATGGATCGAGGTTGTGTCTCGCTGACGCGATCCACAACTTCAAGTGAGTGAAAATTATTGGGATTTGACAAAATGGAGGTCAACTGTTTTCAAATATTACTGATTAATGTCACATTTTATCTTTAACATGTTTAAAAGGTGCTACTTAATGTGCTAATAATAAATGAAAACTCGAATATATGCGGCACTGGCGGTTAAAGGGTTAAAGAGATTGAATATGTTGACAATAATTGACGTCAATTTTGACAAATGAATGTATATGAAGTTATAAAACCTATTGATCTGAACTAAAAGTAAAACAGAATGAAAAAAGAATTCCAAAAGACTGAAAAAAATTAGTTTTATTTCCCAGGTGGTATATTGCCAAGTCAACAAAACTATGTGCAGTATACAACACCTTATACCACAAGTACCCACCGCCTCAAACCGTCAAGGGTACTTGAAAAGGTACCGACGTTGATTAGTGTGTAAAAATGAGGGCTTGAAAGAATCCCCTGCAACACAGATTGTTTCCCAACGCTGGGCAGACGGCATCAACGTGTGGCCCAATGTTACACTTACATTCAACCAGCGTTTAGGGTGACAACTAGTTTGCTTTGGATTCTTAGCAATGTAGCAATTCTTAGAAATGTTTTAAAATTTTGAAAAAAATAAAATCATGATCTGCGGAATACACTGCTTCAAATCAAAATACCAATACTGAAGTCGTTCCACAGAGTCCTCTTAATATGAAATACAATTTGTCGGGAGGGGTGAGATTTTAATTTTATGGTTTCTGGCTGCAGCGCGCTGGATGAGTAACGTCTTCTCTTTGATGGCTTTTCTGGCTGAATCTGCAGTGCGCATGCGCAGTAACGTCTCCTGTTTGATGGCTTTTCTGGTTTCTGGCTGGCTTATACGTGGCCTGCAGCGCGCTGGTATTGATTTCTGGATCTATGTTCACCATTCTCACGAGAGACGATCACATTCCAACCCTTCAACCCTCTCACTGCGAGGATTGACTATAGACGTCAGAAACTGACGTCTATAGACTTCAGATTCTGACGTCTGAAGTAGATCCCCGCACTGAAAAAAAAAATTATAATGGCCGTAGGCCCAGACCATAGGTTTTCAAATGGAGTGGAAAGAGCTAACTAAGACACTTATGATGATTTCAAATTAAAAAAAATGGTCTTCGTGGTTTTTACAAAAATACTTGAACGCACTTAAAACATACAAAATGGGCCATAAAAAAGTAGTGGATTTGGTGGGGGGGGGGGGAGAGGGGGGGGATGAAGGGTTGCGAGGGTCATGAGAAAATCTAACCCTTACAGCGCTGAAATAGTTTCATATTATAAACCGTGGGGACAAAAGGTCAATTTGAAATCATCATAAGTGTCTTAGTTGGCTCCTTCCGATTCATGTCAATACATCTGATGGTCTACGGCCATTACAACTTTTTCTTCATTATTTCATTCGTAGAGATAAACTTTACAGACATCAGATACCGACTTCTATAATTGGTCCCGCGCTGAAGGGGTTAAGTGCGTTACGATATACATTTTTAGTGTTTAATGTATATAATCATTCCTATTGATATTAGCAGTAATAAAACATAATCCAGCGAGGTACATCTGCAAGTTAGGGTTAGTGGATGAACACTTAACCCTTTGACTTCCAGGCCGGGGTGCATGCCAGGTTCCAGATATACTGGTGTAGGAGTTCTATTTTTCGTCATTTGAAGCTGGAATTGCTAATGCAATTTCCAGCTTCAAATCACGAAAAATACATAAATGTAGTATATATTTGACGAAAATTTGTGTCATTTTATGGTTACGTTTATTGACGAATGACGACGGAAATTTCCGTCATGTATGGTAGTGAAAAAGTTAAATAAGGGATGAAGGGAGGGTGTCCTGAACACTTAAATAAGGGATGAAGGGAGGGTGTCCTGAACACTTAAATAAGGGATGAGGGGAGGGTGTGCTGATGTGATGGTTACGCCTAATGCCTGTCACGCCGTATGTTTCGGGTTCATCTCCCGATCTGCTATTCAGGTTTCAAAGAATAGAATGTTTTTGTAAAGGTTAAATATTGTGATGAGCCTCTGTGACCGAGAGGTAGCGTGCTCGACCTCAGACCGCCGGGGTTCAAATTTAAAATACTGTGTTTGGAGGCATTGTCATCTGGCTCATTTTACCATCCAGGTTATTATTCCCCAGTTTAGCCTACATGTGCATAAAACCAGGGTTGCACAGACAGACAGACAGACAGATATTTTATTGACAGAAAGAAAGTCAATATACATAGTATGACATACATAACTAAAATCATGTTAACTGGCATTGTCATAAAAAACACTGGGTATTACGATAATATAAATGACTACTACTTAAAACAAGATTAAAAGACATTGCCAAGATAACATGGGGGTCTATCATTTTGTTTCCCGCACCAAAACCAGAGATAAAACAGCTATCATGTATAACATACTAATTAATATATAGTAGCAAAAAAGTCACTCTGGAAAGCGTAGAAACCTAAAATATATACAACATTAACATTGGCCTGCTGGTCCTAGATTAGATGGATTATATAAGGGCTGCTCAATTATTCTCACTAACTGTTGTTCAACTTCATATGTCAAAGTTAGAGATAACCCTACCGATTTCACACTTCACAGTGGCGAGTGAATGACTTAGTAGTAAATTGGCCACGATAAAAAAACAGATGTCGGAAAACAAACAAATATTTTTTTCTGACAGTGATCGATTATTTGACAAATTAGTAAATTATTTGGGGACTATTAGCCCCCTAGCCAATGCACTTATTGGCCTATGATGTGTATCACTGCAAAAGTGGAATTTTCATTCATTCATTCATTCATTCATTCATTCATCCATTATTTCAGTGATTTATTCATTCATTCATTCATTCATTCATTCATTCATTCATTCATTCATTCATTATTTCAGTGATTCATTCATTCATTCATTTATTCATTCATTCATTCATTCATTCATTCATTCATTCATTCATTCATTCATTCATTCATTCATTCATTCATTCATTGATTCATTCATTCATTCATTCATTCATTCATTCATTCATTCATTCATTCATTCATTCATTTATTCAATTATTCATTCATTCATCCATTATTTTATTCATTCATTCATTCATTCATTCATTCATTCATTCTTTCATTCATTCATTCATCCATTCATTCATTCATTAATTCATTCATTATTTTATTCATTCATTCATTCATTCATTCATTCATTCATTCATTCATTCATACACTCATGCATTCATTCGGATGACGAGTTGGATTATATTAATATGTAGTTTTGAAGGTGACTTGGTTCATCAGTCGATCTGGACTAAATATCCGTATTTATCACAGGATGTGGTTTTCCTGAATAAACACGTCATAATCAGAGCTGTGAATTCTGTCAAAACAGCTACCAAGTGCAGCTACTGGAACATGTACGTCCCGGCAAACACGACATATTGAAACAATGGTGGTTTGATGCTGGTCCAGCGTCGTAGACGGTGGCCCAGCATGAAAACAACATTGGGTCAACATCATGGTGGGAAGCCATGTCACGTGTCATCATACTCGCATCACGTGACTCTCGCTCACTGCAGTAGCAAATCCGCCGGGCGGGTGGATTTTTTTGGGGACAAGCATTGTTCCCAAAAGTTAAGAAACAGGCTATTAAGCTCATCTGAAAGCAAAAATATGATCCCGTGTAGATAATTGGCGGCCATATTAGATTTATGCAAATTTTCCCTATTCCCCCCTGACGGATCTTTTGAAACTTTTTATATGGTGTTCTGGAGGTCCTTAAGGAAATGCTTTGTGAAAAAAAAAATTATGTTGCAATTTGTTCCTAATTTGATGAAGATACAGTTTACTTTGCCTGGACTATATAACGTTATACCAATAAATACCAATCATTTTCTCGGGGCAGTTTGACACGGTTTCCCAGCAAACATGAAACGTTGTCACAACGCCATCGGACCAACATTAGTTCAAAGTCTCTGGAAAATTACTTGAATTAGATTCATGTCAGAAACAAATCACTGTCTCTTTGTTATGCATTTACGGTCTATTAGAAAAATATGTTCTGCCTTCCTCACTTTCAAATCAGATCAAATCATGTTTATTTAAAATCCTTTTTCGTGATCAATACAAACATTAGGCAGATGCTATTCTATCGATTTGTAATTTTAAAATCAACAATATTGGACAATAACACACATTCAACTATTTTTACATGTATGCATTGTAAAAGTCTAGTTAAACGATTGATAAATTAAGTAGATAAAATATTATATAATAGTTGCATATACGTAGAATTGTTATAAAATATAGTAAATTAAAACATGATATTGATTAAAATATGAAAGACTACAAATCAGTTATCACAGCATATATAAAAAAAGTCATTTATCACAGATTATCAAAGCCATTTTTTTTTAAAAATCGATTAGTAATGACGTTTGCGTTCATTAGTTATCACACAACATTAGCCGTTGAACCAAGGTTGGTTTAATTTCGGCGACTAATTTCTACCTACATCACGCTATATAGCGTCGTTATCCATAGCTAAAGTGTAGTGTTATAATGCGTATTATTAGGAGAGCGATAGGTGATTTCAGGGGTGGCCAAGATGTTGCAATTCGCATTATTTTGGCGAATTTATTGCCCTGAATTGTGCATCCCGCCATTTTGCCTTTCAAATATTTTGCTACTGGCTACTTTACTTTTGCTACGTCAAATTTTTTTGGACATCTCTGGATTTGACCAAGAGCGTCCATGTGAAATGGACACATTCAATTATAAACCCTACATGTTCACTTACACCTCATTTCATCTTCCTTGACCCCCCACGTACTGTTATTAGAACAGTTTTTCTTTCACTATATTTTACTCAATTATTTCAAACAATGATTGTTTAGCTCCTAATTTTCACGTGTGGCCTTCGATGACGTCAATTAATCGACCTTAATACATGGGAAGTCGATCCCCGCACTGTAAGGGTCAACCCTTTAACCGCCGGTGTCGCATATAGTCGGGTTTTCATTTTTTATTAGCACATTAAGTACCGCATTTTAAATATGTTAAAGATAAAATGTGACATCAACCAGCAAGATTTGAAAAGAGTTGACCTCTATTTTGTCAAATCTGAATAATTTTCGCTCACTTGAAGTTGTGGATCGCGTCAGCGAGACACAACTTCAAGTGGGTGAAACTTCAAATTGAATAATTTGGCGGTTAAAGGGTTAGATACACTCTCACAGGTTGGGGCGGCGGTAGAACTGATTCCCTCTATAATGCGTGTAAAACAGAGATTAACATATTGATTTTTGTGATAAAGCAAAGAATAAAATTGTAATTAAAACATGACGATAGGAAAATAGCGATAGTTTAGGAATCATCATTTCATTCTTGTTTGTGAAAATGAATTTGTGTACATGTAGGCTAAACTGTGCCAGGAGAACCTCCTGAGGATGGTGAGATGGATGAGATGACACTGCCCTTTAGACACAGGATTCGAGATTCGAGCCCTTGCAGTCTGAGGTCGAGCTCGCTACCTCTCTGTGACGGAGGCTCCTCACAATATCTAATTTTTATGAGCGGGAAAGAAACATTTTGTTTTTTTGAAACTTGAAGGCCAGAGTGCGGCTCAAACTCGCGATCTGCGACTTTCCAAGCAGGCAGCTTTAAGCACTGGAACAGGGGACCAGCCGGCCAGCGTCGTTGACTCGTGATTTCTGGGTGGGCTTATTTTAGCTATTTATTTCTACCCACAGCACGGTATGTACCGTCGCCATCCACGGCAAAAGTGTCATTTTATCGTCCTTGACCCTCACGTCAGCTAACTAGAAAACAGTTTTTTCTTCGGTATTTTACTCAATTATTTCAAACAATTTCTCAGCTCCGCCAACGCAAATAATGTAATAAATAGCCCTGGAATTGCACAAGTAGAAATTTAGCCAGCGCGTTTAGGGATATATATACAGCGCTCGCTATAGCCTATAGGGTTTCTCACTAATTTGCACATGTGTACTTTCGATGGCGTCAATCAATCGACCTTGTCAAATACATAAAACATGGACAGCAGCTTCGTGTGGTGGCGTACAGAATTATTCACGTTGGATTAACCCTTTCAGTGCGGGGACCGTCTTTATACGTCAGAATGTGACGTCTGCAGTGAATAATTTGTGTCGGAGTTTCGCAGGCGTCCATGTGCCAGATTTGTATTCCCCATGAGCTTAGCAGGCGTCCATTTGCCAGACTTGTATTCCCCATGAGTTTCGCAGGCGTCCTGTGCCAGACTTGTATTCCCCATGAGTCTCGCAGGCGTCCATGTGCCAGACTTGTATTCCACATGAGCTTAGCAGGCGTCCATGTGCCAGACTTGTATTCCCCATGAGTTTCGCAGGCGTCCATGTGCCAGACTTGTATTCCCCATGAGTTTCGCAGGCGTCCATGTGCCAGACTTGTATTCCCCATGAGTTTCGCAGGCGTCCATGTGCCAGACTTGTATTCCTCATGAGTTTCGCAGGCGTCCATGTGCCAGACTTGTATTCCCCATGAGTTTCGCAGGCGTCCATGTGCCAGACTTGTATTCCCCATGAGTTTCGCAGGCGTCCATGTGCCAGACTTGTATTCCTCATGAGTTTCGCAGGCGTCCATGTGCCAGACTTGTATTCCCCATGAGTTTAGCAGGCGTCCTGTGCCAGACTTGTATTCCCCATGAGTTTAGCAGGCGTCCATGTGCCAGACTTGTATTCCCTATGAGTTTCGCAGGCGTCCATGTGCCAGACTTGTATTCCCCATGAGTTTCGCAGGCGTCCATGTGCCAGACTTGTATTCCCCATGAGTTTCGCAGGCGTCCATGTGCCAGACTTGTATTCCTCATGAGTTTCACAGGCGTCCATGTGCCAGACTTGCATTCCCCATGAGTTTCGCAGGCGTCCATGTGCCAGACTTGTATTCCTCATGAGTTTCGCAGGCGTCCATGTGCCAGACTTGTATTCCCCATGAGTTTCGCAGGCGTCCATGTGCCAGACTTGTATTCCCCATGAGTTTCGCAGGCGTCCATGTGCCAGACTTGTATTCCTCATGAGTTTCGCAGGCGTCCATGTGCCAGACTTGTATTCCCCAAAAAATTATATGTGAGGGCGAAATATATATTTTTATAGTGAAACTCATCAGGCTTGTGCCAAGGTATGTGTAAGTTACGAATAATTGCAACACGTCTGTACCAGATTTAACGGCAACTTTTGAATTCAACAAAACATTAAGCACCCCGCCCCTTTATCTGCGGGGTTATGTTGTATTAAACACCCCGCCCCTTTTTTTGCGGGGTTATGTTGTATTGAGAGCAAGATCCCATCCCCTATAAACCTCCACGTCGCACCATATGGAATATTTTCGCATTTTGAATCCCATGTCTGTGATCTACTGTCATCTCACCACCCTCAGGATTTTCTCCAGGCCCAATTTAGCCTATTTGTGCACAAATATGGCCTAAAACCCCATTCATTCATTCATTCATTCATTCAATCATTAATTCATTCATTCATTCATTATCCATTGTGTTCACATATTTTCTACTGAGGGATACACATGCTCCAAACACTTCAAAATGACGTCACAGAGGTTTTATACCGTGTGGGTTATATATTAGTGCACCTATAACTGCGAGACCCATACCAACTCAAATCAAATGATAAATTTGTAACAATGTTTCATACATTGAGCTTTTTCTGTCATTATAAATGACATAAAATTCCGCAAAGTCAAAACATAATTCATCATTTAGAGAATGCTAACCCTTTATGACTATAATTGTTTTATTTATAATCATTTTTATTAACATTTTGTTGTTAAAGAACAGTATTGGAAGTTGAAAAAATAACTTTCGGTCACTTGAAATAGTGAGCCGCTCTTCGTTCATGTTTTACCCTGGACTAGTAGTGCACAGCCATCCCTGTGTTGTCTCTGCTCTTCCAGATTTGGCCCATATTTCAAAGGTCATTTGAAGGCCATAATTGAACTTGAAAATATCACGTCCACATGGCCAAGTTATTGACGCAAAATGCGAAAATCACAATAAATCAGCCATTTTGATTTATTTTTCAGCCATTGCTGAATTTGTCCGAGAACTGGTCATTAATAACATGCAAACAGATTTGAGCAGAATACATGAAAAACTTTGGAAGTTATAGCGCAAGTCAAATTATTGATGTGACGAAAAATTGCCATAAATCGGCCCTTTTAATTTTTTTTCAGCCATTATTGAACTTGTCCGAGAACTGGTCATTTGTAACATGCATAACAAACTCTGGAAGGATACATGCCAAACTTTTCAAGTTGTCGTGCCCAAAAAAAATGTTAACGCCGACGCCGACCCCAACGACGCCGAAATTCAATTGCAATAGCCCACATTTTTTAAATTAAAAATTAAAAGGCGGGCTTAAAAAGTGCTAAAAACAAATGGCACCAGTTTATTGTTTTTGCTATTAGAATTGGGCCACTGTATGTTTCATCTACTTATTATTACACGCAAATGCGAAAATAACGACAGTAGATGGCAGTGTTTTTCATATTTTTTTGAATTCTCATGACGTAAACTCTGAGAAGAAATGATAACAGTGACCACAAATAACTTTCAATTTAACAAAAATGGCTTCATTTTTATCAGTAAAGGCAAAAGAAATGTGAAAAATAGAGAAACAACGCTCCTTTTATTATAGAGCCACACATATTAATATAACCCATAAAAAAGATGATAAACAGCAAAAAAGAATATTATTAGAGTACACACGCATAACCATGCCTTGATATCAGTTTATTTAAGACACTTGTGCAAAACAATAACGTTTTGAACTTATGGATTGGTCAAATCAACATTAGTTGTGTGAAAAAAATCAAATTTGATTTTTTGTGCGTTTTATTAAAGCAGAACTCATCATGGAAATCAAGTGTTCGCCTAAAGGCTCGTACGTAATTGTTTTGGACGAGTGCACCAAATGACCACCTATTGTATATGGTTGTAAAACATACAGTTTAAGACACATGTATGATCCTATACTACCTGTATACTTGAGAACCATATTAAAACGGTGATAATGGGAGTACAGCGTGAATACTGAGGAGCTGTATGTAGGTGTAGAATATAAATGTCTATTATTTTCTGTAGCATATTGCTGGCTGTATTTTTGGACGAGTGCTATATTTGTCCTGCTGCCCCTTAAATGGCATATCATATCGTTCTCACAATAAGTTATTACTGGCAGTTAGTTATCGGGCGACATCAGAGCCCTTAACTCAATTTATATTTCCAGTCATTTGTTCTGCTACGATCCACGGCTTCAAGTGCCTTCAAATTGAATGGATTTTAACATTTTAAGTTTTACTTTTAACACTGGTTACAGAAGTAATGCAGATGAAAAGTAGAAACTACTACATTGCTCTTAAGCTAAAAGGCAATATCTGCTCACTTTACAAGTAAGCAGATACTGCCTTTTGCCTTGTATGGCAGTACAATCGACATCGGTAATGATAATCTGAGGAATATTGATTGCTGCAATAGCTGTTATTGCTGCTAACATATCGTCGCCTCGGAGGTAAAGGATCCTATCTGCCACTCTGACGAGTGTCAGATAGGATCCCTTAGCTCCGATATAGTAAAACCAGTGCTATACAAAATGAAAATGAAATGAATCGGGCTTTAGGCCACCTTTGTGCACATATAGGCTAAACTGGGCCAGGAGAACCTCCTGAGGATGGTGAGATGATTGAGATGACACTGTCCTCCAGACACAGGATTCGAAATTCGAGCCCTGGCGGTCTGAGGCCGAGCACGCTACCTCTCGGTCACGGAGGCTCCCCACAATACTAACTTTCACACGTGGATGGGGAAGAAACAATTTTGTTTCTTTCAAACCGCCGAGACCGGGAACCAAACCCCGGACTCTGGCGTGAAAGGCAGCGGTGTTAACCACTACCCTAGGGCCCCCGCCCACAGTGCTATACCCGTGAGCAACCCACATATCTGAGTTCTGTAGATGACAGCTACATGTACATGGTGGTAAGGTGATTGCTGACAAACACGGCACCAACTAGACTACACAGCCCCTGACAAATTAACAAATTAACGTCCATAGCGGTATCAGCCACTCCCCGCTCGTCATTCTGATGTTTTTTGAAGAGATATTTTTACACATAACACTTGGTCCCTAACACACTGCGGGGGCCCTATTGCACTGGTTAAAGCTGCCTGCATGAAAGTAGGAGACTGCAGGTTCAAACCCCACTCTGGCCTTTAAGTTTGAAAGAAACAAAATGTTTCTTCCCCGCTCACTCGTAAAGATTAAATATTGTGGGGAGCCTCCGTGACCGAGACGTAGCGTGCTCGGCTCCTGTGTCTGGAGGGTAGTGTCATCTAATTCATCTCACCATCCTCAAGAGGTTCTCCTGGCCCAGTTTAGCCTATATGTAAACAAACGGCACAAAGGTAGCCTAAAGCTCCATACATTCATTTATTTCTTAACACAATGAAACACGGTAGATAAAAACACCCAGATATATATTCCATTTTTAGAACATCTTATGGATAAAAAATCTGATTTTATTAAATATTTTTTTTAATTTGTGATGAGTTGCATTGGTGTGACAAGGGTGGTAATAGTGATGAAAAGCTGTTCAGTGTTCATCATGATCAAGTCACCAAATTAGTCGGGTGGGGGGGGGTGTCCATGACTAAACACAACTGGCCAGCAATTTTCAGACTTAGCTTATGCATTTTGCGCCGATTATCTACAATTCAGATACTCTTATATCACGATAGAGTAGATAAATTCGGATATTTAATAATTCAGTAAACTAGGCTATAAGATTATATACATAATCTTTCCATAATTGAAAAAACTATAATAATAAAAAGAGGATGTACAATGTAATATTATATGTATACTCTGGAACTGAAAATGTCCAGTGTAACTAATTTACACAGGCCCCCACTTTTTCTGTATGTCTACACACAACTTGAACACATCAATCTTGATTGTATATACCATAATAGCCAGCCAATCAGCTATGCTAGCCTGACTCTCTGGTATAGTCAGTCATGTGACACGAGTGCTGATTATGACGGGCGTCTATTGTCAGACACGGACGCCGATGAATTATTCCATGATAGACCCACCGGCAGGTCTAGGTGTATATTCAGGCTATGTGGATATAGGATGCCTCGATTGTCATTTGTCACGACAACAGTACTCGTATTTACTGGCGTAAAATGGGGAACAGCAGTAAATGCTTAACACATGTCACGATAACAATACCTTCATATACTGGCGTCAAACATACCGAGCAATTACAAACAACGGTAACTGGTCACCTTTCAGGCAGCAGTTACTGCTGTTTGCCTTTGCTTAACACATGTCACGATAACAATACCTTAATATACAGTGGGCCCGTATTCTCGTACAGGTTACGATAAATCGTAGGCTTCTGATTGGTCGAGATGGCCATCTCGACCAATCAGAAGCCTACGATTTATCGTAACTTGTACCAGAATACGAGCCTTTTAGGCAGCAGTTAGGCCTACTGCTGTTTGCCTTTGCTTGGCATCGGGCATGTCAACAACTTGTATTACTACTAGATTAATACTAAACAGCTGTAGGCCTAACTGTCCACTTTCAGTAGATAACCAACAGTAACTGTTTAATTATAAACCGTTACGGCTCTTTGGCTTTTCCAGACAGGTAAAAGACAAACAGCCGTAACCATGCTCCATATTCCCCGTCCCGCCTGCGTGATATATATTTTTAAGGTGCATCCTCCCCTGAACATTTTGATTTACGTGAATAGTACCTACAGTTTGCCATGTATATTACAGATATTAAAGTCAATGATGGCCTCAAATTGGGCATTTTGAATTTGATCAAGTTGACATTTTTCAGGGCATATCCCTCCATGAAACCACACATTGTGTTGTATAGTACCGGTACAGGTCTAGCTACATGTATCTGGCACGGTTTTCCAGATATCAGCCATATTAAATTTAATTATGGCCCATACTCTGCATTTTGAATATGGTCAATTTGCCATTTTTTCAGTGTCTAGCTATCTGAAACAATTCGCCAGATATCAACAGTATTGGACGAGTAATGTAGGTCAAAAGTATTGGGATTTTGATAAACCCCGCGTGGAGAAGTAAAGTTGGAGGAAAGGAAGTTAAAAAAATAAAAAAGAAAGTACTCACATTTTAAAGTCTTTGAGCTCGGCAGTTGCCAAAATTTCCTTGTTCGGCTAAGTTTATTAAAACTTAATAACAAAGGGAGAGTTAGGTGGTTTAATAGGTAAAGGTAATATGTGTTAAAGGTAAAATAAGGAAACTTGGTAAGAGGTAAGTGTGCTGATAGTGAAGGCAAAAGGGAAAGTGACAGATTTAGTGACAAAGAGTGTATGTCTTGGTTGTATACGTGCAAAAGGCTGCGGGATGTCTGTGGAAGTTGTACACAACCACAGGGTGCGATCAAATGAAAGACATCACAATTTCAATAAAAATAGGCCAAAGGTCACAACCACAAAAAGGCACATCTACACCCCCTAAGGGATGTGTGTGTGCAGTATGAAGACAATTCCGCCATGGGTTTCTGAAATGTGCCCCGGAAATGAAAAAGCGGACAGATGGACAGACGGACGGCCAGCCGGAGTTCAGAGGCGAAATAGCAGTTACTATAGTGCTTTGTGCGGCAGTGCTCTGTACGTTAGTGCTTTGTACTCTGAGTGGCGACTATAAAATGGTCAGGTCGGTCCCAATGGCTTATGCGACCCAGTTGTGGCTCGTAACTGGGTTCGAATCCAGGCCGGGTCGGATGTTTGTCATCGAGGCTGTGCATATAGACCTACAGTGCTCCTAACTTCAAAAGCCTGGGAAGTGCAGTTTTTCTTATGGTACTGTGCACCATAAAACACTCACTCACTCACTCACTCACTCACTCACTCACTCACTCACTCACTCACTCACTCACTCACTCACTCACTCACTCACTCACTCACTCACTCACTCACTCACTCACTCACTCACTCCTGAATGAGTGCTATTCTATAACGTTAACGTCAACAAGCAGAACATGCTCAGCCAACGTTAATATAATTCTGGGCCACTGTCCGCAACACTGGCCCAGCATTATATCAACGTTGGCTCACGTGTGCGTCGTATTATCGCTCCAGTGAGCGATAAAACTGATACAGTTCTGCACCCAACCATGTAATTGTGGAGCTAAAAAGAGATACATCATAATATGGGGTGTTTAAGTTGACGCTCTCAATCCCAGGGCTAGGTAAACCCTTTGGGCGCTACGTACTGTTCTATTCACTTTTAACCCTTGGAGCGCTGACTTGTTTTATAAAAAACTTGGAGAACAAAGGGTTTATTTTATTTTGATGTCATCATAAATGTCTTAGTTAGCTCCTTCTGATTCATTTGAATACCTATGTTATGTTTCTACGGCCATTAGAAATAATTTTTCTCTTACAGTGCGGGAATCGACTTTAGTTGTCACATTCTGACGTCTACAGACGTCAGATTGTGACGTCTAAAGTCGATTCCCGCACTGCAAGGGTCAACCCTTATCCTGCTGACCACGACTATCGTCGTTTTTAATTTGTTTTATTTCTTGATCAAAATGTATGTTTAAACATCAGGATTTGCAAATAGATTTCAAATTAAACAAATAGTAGTTTTCATCCACTTGAAGTTGTGGGTCGCGGTAGCGAGACACAACTTCAGATGGGTGAAAATTCAAATAAATTACCTTAGCAGGATAAGTGTTAATATGTTTCATTAGCAGGTAAAATCACAGTTATTGGGAATGAAATGTGTGTTTAAACATTAAAATTTGCATATGTTTGGTCTTAAATTAAACAAATATCATTAGCAAATACGATTATTAATCCCAAGAAGCTTTCATTGTGGATATGGTAAAATCACGTAATTCGCATTGACATGAGAGAGGTTCTGATTGCGGTGACAACTCGTGAATTAAAATGAAATAAAGTGTAAAGCACCAAAATTATTATGACGGTCATCGTTTTGAATCATTTATATGCATTGACATTTTCATTCAATAGAAGTCGAGAATTGCGACTTGACTTCGAATTAGATCTATTTTTCATTTATTGCTAAAGCGTTTCATTGTCGTTGTCAAATCCTAATCAAGGGTAGGAATCAAGTGAGTTTTTTCAGGAATGACAATTGACACTTTGGCGTCACGAGGAGTTAAAGATTAAAATAATAGCAAATAATAATAAAAAAAAAAT
The DNA here is from genome assembly GCA_964017125.1 of Flabesymbios commensalis. Taxonomy (NCBI): domain Eukaryota; kingdom Metazoa; phylum Annelida; class Polychaeta; order Terebellida; family Flabelligeridae; genus Flabesymbios; species Flabesymbios commensalis. Next base: position 1,132,687 of record OZ024902.1, on the reverse strand, counting down.
TGTATCCCCTTCAAAGCGTGAATCACGTTAACGAAATGCAACGTTACATTTTTATGATTATTCGTAATACGTGAGATACGAAACATAAAGACCACAAGACATCGACACATACATAAACAGTGGATTAACGCCGCATTAAAAAATAATACATACAAAACATAAATAAAACGACAAATAACTCATAGCTAACATTTAAACGGGCAATAAACCGTTTTTTACCGCAGTATAAATGCTAAACACATTGATGAATGTCCAAGATGAGAATGTCGAATTCTAAGAATAGCACACATTATGTGATGTTGGTATTTAATACCAGCATTAATACCGGGATACAAGGTGGTATCTGCCACTTTACAAAGGGGGAGATACGAGCTTTTACTTCACGCCAGATTATGATGTCGGCATCTCATATTTACATACCGGGTACATGACGTTCACAGCCAGTCACAAATGTGGATCCAACATTGAGCCAGCATTGGGTCAGCGTCTCATGTTTGCTGGGATCATGAAATAGTCATTATATTTCATGATCAATGATGTTTTAATGTTCGCCCGACGTGTGCGACGCTGGCCCAATATTAAAACAGCATCGTGTCAACATGTCGTGTTTGCTGGGTACCCACCTAGAGCATAAAAAAACGAATGCTTGATAAAATAACCCACAAAGCTCTAAGCGTATGTTGTTTATATTTGTATTATTATCTAATCACTGATGGGATTGAAATGTATTTTTCAACATGTTCAGCATCAAGATTCACAAATGTTTGATCTCAAATTGAAGAATGAATAATTTGCACCCACTTTAACCGAGAAACACCAGATCATGTGGGTACAAATTTTAATAAGATTATAACTTAGGGGCGTTTTCGTTAGTATAGTGCCATACTAACGATTTAGAACCATTTTTAGGGGTCTTTCTGTTAGTAAGGTATTCGTACCGCGGCTAATTATGACAGAGGTATTACTGATGAAAACTACATGATTAGTAATTTACCCAACATATATTTGAATTCCTCGTAACACGAATCCTTTTTCAACACTTACATAAATTACAATTAGCCTACAAGGGACAAACGAGTATATCATGACAGGGGATCCTCACAATCATTATCTCCCCCCTGTCCAAAATTAAAATGCTCAACAAAATTGCTAAAATTTGTCTTAGACACTCAAAAATTGCTCATGTTGACGATAATGGCTCAACTATGTTTCTGACTTGAGTGTGACCCTTTTGGATGCATCAGGCTGCAGACACTGACTGTCAGAGATTGATGCATCAGGCTGCAGACACTGACTGTCAGAGATTGATGCATCAGGCTGCAGACACTGACTGTCAGAGATTGATGCATCAGGCTGCAGACACTGACTGTCAGAGATTGATGCATCAGGCTGCAGACACTGACTGTCAGAGATTGATGCATCAGGCTGCAGACACTGACTGTCAGAGATTGACCCTATTGGATGCATCAGGCTGCAGACACTGACTGTCAGAGATTGATGCATCAGGCTGCAGACACTGACTGTCAGAGATTGATGCATCAGGCTGCAGACACTGACTGTCAGAGATTGATGCATCAGGCTGCAGACACTGACTGTCAGAGATTGATGCATCAGGCTGCAGACACTGACTGTCAGAGATTGATGCATCAAGCTGCAGACACTGACTGTCAGAGATTGATGCGTCAGGCTGCAAACACTGACTGTCAGAGATTGATGCATCAGGCTGCAGACACTGACTGTCAGAGATTGATGCATCAGGCTGCAGACACTGACTGTCAGAGATTGATGCATCAGGCTGCAGACACTGACTGTCAGAGATTGATGCGTCAGGCTGCAGACACTGACTGTCAGAGATTGATGCATCAGGCTGCAGACACTGACTGTCAGAGATTGATGCATCAGGCTGCAGACACTGACTGTCAGAGATTGATGCATCAGGCTGCAGACACTGACTGTCAGAGATTGATGCATCAGGCTGCAGACACTGACTGTCAGAGATTGATGCATCAGGCTGCAGACACTGACTGTCAGAGATTGATGCATCAGGCTGCAGACACTGACTGTCAGAGATTGATGCATCAGGCTGCAGACACTGACTGTCAGAGATTCAGACACCAGAATCCTTAATCATCCTCAGAGTCTATTATATTTGTGATTATGAGTGTGAGGCCAGCCCGCTCTGCCTGCCGTGTTTATGATCGGAAGGTCGTGGGTTCGAGCCCCCTGCCAATACAGATAACTCTCACTGTGCTAGAGGTTTGGTCACCCAATCGAATACAACCAACCCCTTAAGTCCTGCATAGTGATCTGATACAGCCCTTGATATTACTAATGTAAAATATGTCAGATTTATGTATGATCGGAAGGTCATTGGCTCTAAAGCCCTGCCAGTACAGTTAACCCATAGTGCGCTAGAAATTGCGTCCAAATACATCCTAGCCGTTATAACCTACTCAGGATAGGCATGCTGAGCCTATGCAGCCCTTAACAATCGCGCGGACCGACTTTAGACGTCAAGATCTGACGTCTAAAGACGGTTCCCGCACTGAACGAGTAAAATATTTATAATGGCCGTAGACCCATAACATAGGTTTTCAAATTAATCAGAAAGAGCTATTTGAATTTTTTTTTTAAAACCCTTTGGTCTCTGGTTTATAAATGAAATATGTCAGCGTTGTAAAGGTTAATATTATATATATATATATCTGGTTTATATATGACTGGAAGGTCTGCGGGTTCGAACCATTTGCTGATATAGTTAACCCTTGGCGATCTGGAGGCTTCCCAACAAACACGATAAAAGTGAATGTTGGGCATCCGTCTGAAATGTAGGCACAACATTCAATCATTAAATATTTTCGTGTTTTTTTGGGTCTGATTCACTGAATTAACTCCTCCCTCTAAGTGCTAGCTGCACTGTGCCAGGGCTAGAATTTAGAATCCTGTGTCTGTAGGGCAGTGTCATCTCACTATGCTCAGAATGTTCTCCTGGTACAGTTTAGACTATATGTGCACAAAGGTGGCATAAAACCCGATTCATTTAATTTCATTACCATTCAAAGGAAACGGAAAGAGCTAAGCAAACATCTACGATAATTTCAAATTGAGAAAAACCCTTTGGTCCCCATGGTCTATACGAAAGTATTTCAGCGCTTCAAGGGTCAAGAGTAGGCTCAGACTATTTGGTGGACGTTTTAAACACATCTAATTTTTGCCTTTTTTAATATAACGTATCAATGTATGTGTATCTCTTATTTACTTCGTACTATTTTTATCTGTAATATTATATTGCCGTTCTTTTTATTCAATATTAACCATCGCATTATGTTACATAGATAGGATCATATTTCCATATGTAATGTTATTGGTGTTTCTATGCAATATTAACCATATGCAATTAATACAATATAGATAGAATAAAGATATAGATAGTGCAATTTTCTGATGATATCTTGTGATGATAAAGTCTATCAGATCGTGTCGTAATAACAACCCTCTGTTAATGTACACTGACAGTCACCGAAATTATACCAGCTACACCGGGTCATGTGTCTCTTATTAGGTTTACACGATATTTAGAGTGTATTCCACAGACCAGGGACCCCACCAAGATCCTTAAAATGAGATTATATTAACTTTCTCTTATTTTCATTAGAAAAGTTAAGATAAATCTTAACTTTTCTAATGAAAATAAGAGAAAGTTAAGATAATCTTAATTTTAGGAATGATAGTGCCTGGGTGGGTCGCTGAGCCTATAATTTACACTTAACAGAGGGCCGATCTCACATGCGCTCAAAGCAAAACGCTGTAAACACAAAACTCACATAAAATGCAAAGTTGACGTCAGAGCGACAATACCTAAGTAACCATGGTAACCGAGTGTGCTTGTAATACAAATACCTAGGTAACCATGGTAACCGAGTGTGCTTGTGATACAAACCAGGCATTGTACGTGGCTGAAGATTTAACCCTCCCTATATATACCCCTATATCAAATATTATTATATTTTTCAAATAAATTTGAAATAAACTATAGTAATAGAATCCATGAAAAAAACCTTGTTATGCTTTGATTAATGTGAAATGTATTTGGGGCTCTAGAAATAATTTGATTTGATTTAAATTTTATTGGATCTAAGCCTTTTAAATGGTTTAATGCTAAATTGTTGTCTAGTGGGTATTATGACATGGTCCGGCTACCAAATATGTTTGGTGCTTTGGAAATATTTGGATATTTGATTGTGATTTAATGTGATATCAGCTTCAAATATTCTTTCATAAATCGAGTAATAATAATTTGCTGTGAGATAGGAATTGCGGTGGTAATTTATATCTCAGCAAAAAATATATAATGAAAAAAAAATCCTGTATGATTATACATGAAATATTAAAAGTAATATGATAAAATGGGTCGTGGGATAATAATGATAGGTTTTTTTGAAAATAACGCCTATTTTAGAAGGTACAACACGTGTCTATATAGCTATGGACTTGATGCCACAGTGGTTGTACTGACTGTGTTAGTAGCGTTACATGCATTATCACCCATATTGTCAAAACATCACGCCAGTTTAACTACACACATCAAACACGATACACTGACCCAATGTTTTTTCAATGTTGTGCCAGCGCCACAGACGATGGAACAACATTGAACCAACTTGGGCTAGTGTATCGTGCTGACTGGGATATTAACTTAGTCCGCAACACTGTTTTTTAATATTGTTTAGACACCGTTTGAACAAAGGGATGAAGCTATCAGCATCGTTTTTAACAAAGGCTTTGATCAGCAAGCAGTGTTGACACTATTGAGCCAACATCGAGGACCTTGGCTGGTTTGAACCTTCAGGGCGAGTGATAAATTATCAGTTTTTTTCAACTGTTTATTCTCACAAGAAGAAATAATGATGTAGTTTTACAGAGCGTAATATAAATACAGTAATACACTGCTTAACCCGTGTCAATTATTAGAGTACAATATTTTTTTGTAAAAAAGTTTTTTTAAATTTGAAAGCATCACTTAAGTCTTAGAACTTAGCCCTTTCTGACTCATTTGTATACCTATGTTATGGGTCTACGGTCACTAGAAATATGTTTACTCTTTTAATGCGAGGATCAAATTAGTCGTCAGAAACAGACGTCATATTCTGACGTCTAAAGTCGATCCCCGCTGAAAAGAATAACCTTCCCGTCTTAACACACATATATTTACTGACATTTTTACTCATCTTGACATGTGAATTCCGCGTACGACTTTGGTCCAACATTGGCTGGATGTGTCGTGTTTGCTGGGTTGCTACCGCAATTCCCATCTCTAGGTGGATGAAAATGACCTGACCTGATAAAATGACCAAGTGTACCTATAATAGTTGTATTACATGTTTAGGTAAAATAGTTTTTGAAGTAAATTATTTCATGCAGAGTCGGTCTGAAATTATTTATTTAAAACATACTCCAGCCCTCCCCCTGGAGATTGAATGTCGGGCAAAGTTGTTAAGGTGTTAAGACTGGGGTTACAATAATATTTTAATGGTTATCATATGTCCAAAAATAATGAGTCACCAGAACAGTTGTTGCTGCATGAAGGGCGTTTAGTGATTAAAGGGTGGCACTACCCACCCAGTTAACACAAGACGTTCAACCAATGTTGGTTTAATGTTGTCCTGTCGTTAAACCATCATTAGTTGAACGTCTAGTAGCATGGTTGCCGTCTAAAAATTCCTGTCTTAACACTACGCCAGTGCAAACGTATAAGAAAATACAGCGCCTCAGAACACACTGTCTATGCACATGATACAGTGCTGGGCCAGCATCGCAGACATTGGCCCGCCATTGAGCCGCGGCTCGGGATCGTGAAGGCAGGATTTTTATGTTAATGAGCAGGTGAGTGGCGCCATGAGAACACGCCCTGCTATTGGCTGAGCTGGGTCAGGCGGCTATGACGTCACGCATTAGGCTACATCTGCCTTATTCTGCCTCATTGGGAAATGATCCACGGCAGGCAACCTCCCCCCCCCCCCACTGACGCTTTAAGCGCGGCACGGTGACCCATTGTGCCTTAAAGCCTTGAAGCCATACATTGAAGTATTCAAATTCCCACCCACTTGTGTTTGTGTCTCGCTACCGCGACCCACAAACACAAGTGGGCGAAAATTACTCATATTAGTTTAATTTGAGACCAAGCATTTCCAAATCTTGATTTCGTTCCCAATATCATTGATTTGAAAATAGAATAAAAACTACAACAGCTCTGATTAGCTGGTTAAGAGTGGATCGCAGACGATGGGCCAACGTTAAACTGGCTCCAAGACCAGCGTTTCCTGGACTGGGAAGTTTCCACAAAGCATTCAGTCAATGCTGGGGTAGCCTAATGTTGGCCCATCATCCACAACGCTGGATCAACATTAACCAGGGCCAACAGATACATTAATAAATGTTGGGTTAATGTTGGCCCATCGTTGTAAGCTATGGGCCAGCATTAAACTAACACTGGTTCAACTTGTTCGTTGGCCAACTCTGGTGATATGGTGATGGTCCACCGTCTACGACGCACCTTGCCGTATCAGGTCTGACCGTCAGACTACCAGTCTGACCTTGACAACAGGTGTGTGTGAAGCGGGTACGAAAATGAGGGGTGCGAGCAACATGAATATTCATTATGACGTCACTGGTTTACTGACTGCAGCGTGGAGGTCACACTCAGGTCAGATTGTTTGGGCCGCCTGAATCAACTGTGAATTGGCCAGGGAGGAGGAGGGAGGAGGTGGGTTCTGAACACATAGCACATATACGGGTTATCCAGGTTCTGCCGGTGGCAGACAACTGGATAGATGAAGATGTCTACGACGCTGCCACAACAATCTATCAACATAGGGCCAACATCTTCGGCATGCTGGGTGGTCTATTTTATGCAACAGAATAAGAGGCATTGGCCCAATGTTGGTTCAATGATGTCCCACCGTCTACATCGCTGGCACAGCCTTAACGCAACGTTGTTTTGATGGATTGTGTGTTGAACCTTGATCTACAAATAAAGAAATAAAGACGAGACGTTGACCCAATGCTGGCTTAATGTTGGGCCACCGTCACATAAATACAGCATTGGTTGAGTGTGGATCACTGTGTGTGTGTGTGTGGGGGGGGGGATTCGACAGGTGTAAGTCCTAGAAATCAATATCCCCATTTGTAAGTGACTCTTTCAGTTAAGTGTTGCCGAATCCATGTGAAATATGAGCACAATTCAGTGTTTCCGCCTTGACTCCTTTTCTTGTCACCGAGCTAGCTAATACAATGAAGTATGGGGGAGGGAGTCTTATATAACTTTATTTTCCCCGAGTTCCCATTCAAAACGGCTCCCGGGGACGTCACTGCGTTTCACATTACTATCCATATTTGGACGTTATTTCAGTTAAAGTGGGGTCGATAATCCAGTGCAATCTTTTGTTATTTAATAATCTATATCTTCCTGAATAATAATCCGGACCAAAAAAAATTCTAGAAAACACAATAAAGGTATTATGAGCAAAAAAAGTTCAAAATTGGACAACATTCTAAGATCCGGCGGTATTACCAAGATTCGACGTGATGACGTCAGTACGATGTTTGAAGAATGTCAACAAACGATTCTTCCCGTCATGTTGGTATGACCATGATGACAGCTGCTCACAGCAAACAAGTTTGTATGTCCAAATTTACGCGTTTTTATTATCTTCCATGATTTCACCAAGGTAAATATATATTCCAAAGATTATGTAGACATTATGTTGTGGATTATAAATAATTTTCAAGATAATTATAGTCTAATAATATGCAGATTACATCCACCCGGCACTGCAGCATGCATGTCACATTGTCAGCAGACTGGTCCCTTGCCGTTGGTCGGCTACACACTCACCATAACACCAGCTCACACAGTCACTCTCACAAGTGCTTTCGATCATTGCAGTGAAAATAATTATTTTTAATAGGCCACCCATTCTTTAAAATATTATTTATTTGACGTTGACTGACTGGTATTATATTTATAAGCCTACGTAGTCTAGACTCTACATGTCTCTGTCCCCTCTGACTCGAGTCTGAGGCTCTGAAGTTGTGGCTCTTCCACAGGGCCCGTGCATTTTCGAAGGGCGTCCGCGGTTCCACTCGCTGTCAACTGACAGTGACACAGACAGTGAAACAGACATGCTATGGCCTGTCACACATTATAGGCCCCTAATGATCAAATGATTATACTCGCCGTCAAATTACCCAGGATCGCATGATTTTTGGCGATTTTTCCGTCAATTCTGAACCGATTTTCTTGAAATTTTGCAAAGGTCATTTGCTATTCAAATCCTAACAGCGGTAAAAATTTCGCTAAATTATATTAAATATTTCAAAAGTTAGACCATTTGACATGTAATAAAATTCTAGAATTAGTCTAATGGGTTTATAGAAGGACGTCGTAATTTCAATTTATTACATGTCAAATGGTCTAACTTTTAAAATACGATATAAAATTTTACGAAATTTTCAGGGATATTAGGATTCTGTTGAAATATGATTGTTACAAAATTTCATGAAAATCGGTTGACAATTGACCGAGAAATCAGCGAAAAACATGCGATCCTGGTTAATCACTTTTAATGTGACTTTGGGTATAGGCCTACTGACTGCGAGTGTTGACCCTCACTGTCAGTGTCAGCGACTGCCACCCCATCCCATGTCAAATGACAATACCACCACCCTGGGCCAACGTAGGTATTACTATTAGGCCTAAGGCCTTATAATTTTCTTGTAGGACTAGGTCTATAGGGTTACCATTGTGTCAGTGATTACAGTCAATATGAATATAATAGGCCTTATTATATTTGATAGTAGGCATAGACTACTTAGTAGTAGGTTATGTACAGGCCTACTTAGAAAACGAAAGACCTACTAGGGCCTACATGCAGCCTACTAGGCCTAATTCAGTAATTGTGTCAGCTGGAAATGATGACAATCAATGACAGCAGCCAACATAATATAAATGGACCTAGCCTGACAATTCAACAAATTTCCCAAACATCGGTCATCTAGGGCTAGGCACTGTTTATTTGATGGACACTTAGGCTACAATTTAGCCTACTTGTTTGGTTGTTCCTCACCATTTTGCTTAATAGGTGGCCACCATCGAATATCCAGGACCAGGGAGTGGGCTCCAGGTCTAGGAGAGGGCTCGAGTATTTTTCGGGGACATTTTTCAGCCCGGCTGGCCAGAGCGCCACACACACCCTTCGGGAGATTGGATGGTGGCGCCGTTTAATTAATGTTGGAATAGACCAGTCAAATTTAAATAATTTTAAAATATCTGGCATTCTAGATTGCCCCTACTAGGCATGGGATTAATTCTATAACATCAGGCCACACCACTTAGTAGGCATAGGCCTATAGATGCGAGAGAAGCATTAGAAATAAATTCAAGGATTCCAGAGATAGAGGTCTCTTATTTTACACCCAAAATTTTGTAAATGGTGCCCAACTCACTTATTAGCTGAAAAGATTACAAAAGTATATTTTAATGTGCAATAAACACACCTGACTTATCAAACCCATTTTTTTTATCATTGTTAAAATATAGCAGCGCGCAGGCATACAGGAGCGCAATTTTCAAAAATGTGAGGCCCATATTTTTGTCACGCGCGTAACTTCATGCATCATATGTCGCGTTGGTTTGTAAACAGTCACGCTATTTCACCTCTGTCGTCATGTCACTTGTCGCATGTATAATTGCGCTCGCGTTGGTGTGTTTTGCCCTTTATGTACAAGACCAGACATTTTTATCTTTATGTTTTAGGTCTACAGGGGGATTTGTTCAGAATATTGAGTTTTTGTATTCCAGTTTTCACAACTACAATGTTGACCGATTATGTAGGCCCTACATGTAGCACAAGCCTATTTACTGTGGTTTCAATACCGCAAAATTTCAAATATAATTTTATATGATATCTTATATTAAAATCAGCATTGGGGGCAATACAACATGCAAAAATCTGTATTGTTATTGAGTGTGGCCTCTGGTTCAGACACTTAATTATGTTCTGCTGTCACCATACAGCATGTGCCTTAACTGCATTAGTAGGGTTGTAGTCAAGTGTCATAGAAAATGAATGAAAAGCGGGGGGATTGAAAGGTAAAAATTTGTAAAAAAAGTGTAATAATAGCAGATACTACTGTGTTTTCTCATTTTTATCCAATTTGACTCCCATTCAAAATTAGAACCTAAATTGAAAAAATATTTTTTCACGGTTTTACAAAATTAAAAGCACGAAAAGTACATAAATACCATCAGTAATTTGTAAGCAGTGAAGATGGGCAGTATAGGTGAGCCAAGATTTAATTTGTTTACAGTCTAATATGGATTTTAGGAGCGGCTGGGGTATTACCGGAAATTATTTATTTGAACCAGACTCGCTAAAAATTTCAAGTTTTATTACATGTTTTTTTCAACTGTTACAATGTAGAACTGAAATATATTATTTATTCCATGCAATATGCCCCAATTTTATTTTTAAAATACCCCCTCCCCCCCCCCTTTTATTATAGTCAATCAGTTTGGCACACCAATAATAATTATCAATAACCAATTAAATTGCTGATAAATAAATCAGGACTGAATCACAGTTCCTTCAAATATTTGCTTCACATCCTCAGTATAACTTATAATCAACCAGCAATATGTGACAAACAACATTTCTAATGGAGGCCTACCCAACAAAGTATTTTCACATTTTATTATGATCTTTAAAAACAAAGCATCTTTTAAGTTAATTTTCACATTAAATATTGCAAGTAAAGACACACTCAAGTATTGTTCATGGAGTTTTATTGTAGAATTGATAGGCCCATGGAACAACAGCTATATTCTGATTTATTATTATTTTACTGTTATCAAGTTTATGGGCAGTCAATAAAGTAATATATCAAGACTAATCAAAGGCAAGTAAAATTACAAAATAACACAAATAAATGATTGATGTTTTTTTCAAGATATATTGGGCCATAAAATAAACAAAAAAAAAATAATAATTAGGACAATATATGTTGCTGCCAACCAAATTGACACACATGTCAAATTGACACACAAATGAAATGCTATTAGAATATTGATATGTAATATGAAATATATGAATTCCTTTCAAGTGTTCAGGTTGAAGATTAATCTTTCCCAATTCATTTATAATAACATGAATAAGATATATAAGAATAATTTAGAGAGGAAAGAAAATAAGTAGGTTTGTTGATTACATGTGTAGGAAATGTAGGCCCTGTGAAAATATAGGTTAAGACAGGATCAAGATCTCATTAATGTTTTTGAAGTGATGCATCAATTTTCACATGAAGTTCTACTTGTGTTGACATCTGTGAAAGATTCCTTTCAGCATTGTCAGTGGGAATACTTGGAGTTGACATTACAAAGAATGCTCAGCAAACAGTATCCCACCATCTCCACAGTCCATATTTAGTGCCTGAAAATTAAAGATAAATTAAAGGTAGGAAACAGAAATAATTTTAAAATATCAGTTGTACCTACATAATTTTTAATGTGCATTTCCAAAATAATGTTGTTTGCTGTAACATATATTTGTCTCTATTTTTAAGCTGAGACATAAATAATACAATTTAATTATGATAAATGACAAGAAAATAGTATATCAGTTCATCTTATGGTATTATGAATTTGATTCACAGTGAGCTGTGAAATGTTACTTCAACTCCCACCCCATTTACTAATCAATTAAAATTGATAAGCAAAATATTCTATAGGGCCTATGATCATATATATTGTAAGGATTTATTATGACATTTAATATTGTCATAAGTTTGATAATTGAAATAAAATAGTTTAAAAAAATCACAAAGTCTACAGAAGATTATTTGAAAGATGAACTTGTCCTAGTGACAATGACTGACCATCAGTAGGCCTAGTATCTTTTTAAACAAACTTTTGAAGGCATTCAGGGTAATATTTAGCTGATTGTATGATTGAATAACCAGAAGAACATAATTATTTTTTATATGGTGAAAGTAGGTAAACCTATATCTAGAGGCAAAGGCTACACAATATGTAGGCCTACAGAAACTTGAGTAACCAGGTAATTAAATAACCAGACTAGAATGCTGTTCAATGTAGAATTGACTGACACAAAAAGGGTGAGTGCAGGCATATGATGTAGACCATTGTGCCACTGAAGGTGTATGTATCATTATATTTTTGGTATTCCTCATGTCACCAACCTTTCTCTGCTGTTGAAACAACATTAGCCTACTGCAGTGTCTAGTTTCTGCTGGTGATCAACTACCGGTAGTTTAATTGAATAAACTACTCGAGACTAGTGAAGTCTTGGGAATACTAGGGTAGCTATTTTTCAATTTTCTTGTTTGCTATTCCAGTGTTCAGCACAGGCCACGATATCGCGTCAATTACGCACTTAGATGTCAAATGTCTCCATTTTTCCAAGGTAGTGAGACAAATGTCCCCACCTATTTCTTGTCTATGCTGAATACTGGGCGTCAATTACGCACTTAGATGTCAAATGTCTCCATTTTACCAAGGTAGTGAGACAAATGTCCCCACCTATTTCTTGTCTATGCTGAATACTGGGCGTCAATTACGCACTTAGAGATCAAATGTCTCCTTTTTTCCAGGGTAGTGAGACAAATGTCCCCACCTATTTCATGTCTATGCTGAATACTGGGCGTCAATTACGCACTTAGAGGTCAAATGTCTCCATTTTTCCAAGGTAGTGAGACAAATGTCCCCACCTATTTCTTGTCTATGCTGAATACTGGGCGTCAATTACGCACTTAGAGATCAAATGTCTCCTTTTTTCCAGGGTAGTGAGACAAATGTCCCCACCTATTTCTTGTCTGTGCTGAATACTGGGCGTCAATTACGCACTTAGAGGTCAAATGTCTCCATTTTTCCAAGGTAGTGAGACAAATGTCCCCACCTATTTCTTGTCTATGCTGAATACTGGGCGTCAATTACGCACTTAGAGGTCAAATGTCTCCATTTTTCCAAGGTAGTGAGACAAATGTCCCCACCTATTTCTTGTCTATGCTGAATACTGGGTGTCAATTACGCACTTAGAGATCAAATGTCTCCTTTTTTCCAGGGTAGTGAGACAAATGTCCCCACCTATTTCTTGTCTGTGCTGAATACTGGGCGTCAATTACGCACTTAGATGTCAAATGTCTCCTTTTTTCCAAGGTAGTGAGACAAATGTCCCCACCTATTTCTCGTCTGTGCTCAACACTGCTATTCAACATGTTATTGTGTAATTTTCGTGGATCATTTTTTTATCTTCCCAAACATTGCTGAAAATTTTGTGGAATTTTGATATGTATTTGGAAGTTAGACCATTTGGCATGTATTAAATTAAATTCATTTTCAAGGTAATGGAGAAATGACAGCTGTAATCTAATTTATTACAAGCCAAATCATAATGAGCTAACTTCGATAATTATTACACAACAAAATCCCACCAAATTTCCAGGGATGTTGGGGGGAGATGAAAAAAAAGATCAGAGAAAAAAATTGTTTAAAAGTAAAAAAAAAGTTTGCAAGCAACAAAAGCTCTAGGCCCCCCCCCCCCAGATATGTAATGGTGCGTCCCTAAATAGTACCTATTTTAGGCTATAGATGTCCTACGCCCAATAGCAACTACATTTCTGCTGTCTGGCTTTTAGCCTTTGGCTTTCCTTTTTAGGGGGAATATCCTAGAAATTTGATGACACCTCCTAGATCTACTGCCGTACTGACTAACTGAGGCTACTCTTTACTCTCTGTATTATAATAATCTAAATGATATGAGGTGGGGGGGGGGGGAAACGTCTCGCTAAATAGGCCTGATGGTGCGAATGGGGCCAAAATCGCCGCCAGCCTGGGCCCTGGCACCTGCCCTGAGAGCTTTGATTGCCAAACTGATTAAATCATCCAGTGATTGCCGGCGTTGACCGGTACATGTGTCAAATGGGCTAACTTTTAAACTATACAATATTTTTTTACAAAATTTTCAGGATAGATACCAAATGACTAGAGAACAGCGATTGAAAAATTTCACGATAATAGCTTGAAACTTGACTGAGCAATCAGCGAAAAACTGGTGCATTGATCAGACACAGTCAGAGAGAGTGAGCCTGTCAAAAAAATGTCATGAGCACGACCTATGAATAAAGTCGTCTTACCGTCAAACTTGGCAGATCTTCACTGTAAAATCGATGTCATTTGTCTCATTATTATCTTCGTCATCATCCACCCTCTCAGGGAAAACCCTAATTGCCGATAAAGGTTAGAAATCTTGAACTTATTGAGTTGATGTCTCAATAACCCAGTTTGTTTGCAGTGTAACCTGCTTTGTTGCTGTTACGTCATCAGAACTGTGCACATCGCACTGACGTTTTTCACAAATGATATTTCTAACTGTGGAATTTTAACGCATTTTTGAAAACATGTCATTTAAATCAATTGTTACCGGCTCTTAAAAAAAAATTTGCCCAGATCTCCCTTAATATTCTTGCGCCCATTCCCAGAATAGACACAAATCCTTCTCACCTCCTGTGTCCATCCGAAAATCTCACATAACAGTTATACCTCATATCACAGATAGAGAAAACAGTATATGCTTACAATTTATCAACAGAATTACAACATTCCTGTATTTTTCTTAATTCACCAGACACGGAAACAACCATTTAAAGCAGCAATTTGGGTGGGAACTCTCTAGTCAGTAGCCACCCCCCTTGGATTTCGGCTCATTTATGGTGGTGAGACCACATGTGACCTAAACTGAAGTTGTGCCTAAAGTGACAGTTCAGGAGCGAAGCCAGTATTAGGGACGCACCATTTGATATCTGGGGGGGAGGGGAGGGGGGCCAGAGTTTTTGTTGCTTGCAAACTTTTTTTTTTACCTCCGAGAGAAAACAATCTTTTTTTTGGCGATCAATGTCCGACAGTTTTTTTTTATGTTTCGTCGAAGAATTTTTTGTTCGTATGCTTTTCCTATTATGTACGTTACCATATAATGAAGGAGGAATATCCCACTATCACACGACGTCGTTGCGAAATTGAATCAACGTCAATGACGTCGCAAGAACCATGTTTTTTTCTCTGTTTTAGATGAGCGCGCATGTTTTTTTTCTGCTAAAAGCTCGTATGCATTTCTCCCGATTTCTGAAAAAAAATTCGGGAGATAAAAAAATTCCATAGAAAACAAGTTTATTTCATGCAGAAGATAAAAAAAACATTTTTCCAGCTATGTTCTTTTGCTTTTTTCTTCCGTCGCCCTCAATTACTTTTTTTTAAAATAGGTCAAAAGTTTTTTTTATTTCGTCGCCCTCATTAATTTTTCTAGAAAATTCTCCAATGTTTTTTTCCCTTTGCCGCCTCATTAATTTTCCAAAAATAGGTTCAACGTTTTTTTCTTAAATGTTTTTCCGCCTTCCCTCATTAGATTTTGGATTTTTTTCTTATCTAAAACAGAGAAATAAGACATAGTGGCCTAAAGCATGAAACTAAAAAAAATGTCTATTCTTACTTGTATAAAGGTCATCTATATGCTGGTCAGCGATGTTAGGTCTATCTGTAGACTTATATGTAGACTTATTCAGGCTTGATGTAGACTCCTCGGTAATGTTAGTGGTGGTAGGTTCTGTAGACTTGTGTGTAGATCTAGACTTATTCAGGCTTGATGTAACATTAGCCTCGTCTGTGATGTTGGTAATGATACTTGCGGAATCTGTAATGTTGATAGGTCTACTGGTAGGTCTATCTATAGACTTATTCACGTCTACTGTAGACTGACTCGTGACAGTTGCATGCTCCGCTGAGGTTGTAGACCTGTCCTTGTATAGACCTAGAATGACCACCGTAGACGTGTCTATGATTTCGGTAGACCCCTCTGTAGACCTAACGTTAGTAAGCCCAGCTCCAGTCTGGTTTGTAATTGTTATAGGTCTACTTATCCCGTCTACTGTAGACTTTTCTGTGATGGTTGGAGACTGCCGCCTATAAACCGTTGACTGGTCTGTTACGATGAGAAGCATGATCACAAATAATGATAGAGCTAAGTATTTAGCTGCCATTTTCAGAATGTAAGTATGATATTTTGACAGTTTATTATTAGCAGATCAGGGCATATATCTAGGAGTCTGCTGAATAAAGAAGTGACTAAACGTTTAATAACGATGTGTTTGAGATTTGCTTACCATTGGTGGAATGTCTGGAAATTAGGGTGAGTCTAGTTAAAATCGATTAGGCCCCCTAACATGAATTAATAACACGAGACGTTGATCCAGTGGTGTTTTAATGTTGGGCCATCATCGTAGACGATGGCCAGCATTGAAACAACACTGGGTCCACATCTCGTGATTGCTGGACATAAGCTAGAGAATCTAAGCAACGTATTAAATTCACGTGCGTTGCTAGGCGACTACATGGCGTGATCCTGCTGACATGATCCCATTACGCCATAATAGTCTATGCTCCATCTGAGACAATTTTGTTCATTTTGAAAAAAAAACTTTAATTTTGTAACCCCCCCCTTGATAAAATGTGTATAGGGCCTATGTGTATTTTATGATACTGACTCTGAAAAGGTTTCCCTCTTAAAGGTCAAAGGTCACAGAGGTCAAATCACCGTAGGCCTATTATTTTTTCAAGCTGAAAATGATGTGTATAGTCTGACTACAATAATAGGCTAATACTAATAACACAAACCAACACAACCCTGGCCATGGAATGATATTTGTGGGCCTATTTAAGCCTAGTAAGCAGATTTGCTCGGCTTATCTGGGAGGGGGGGGGGGAGTATGGGTAGGGTATCCGCTGACGAGCAGTGGATTTCTGCATTCAGGAAAATCAGCCTTTTTCAACATGGCGGTGACTGAGAGCGATCTCGACCCCAAGGTCTGAAAAATGCCTATCTATACCCGCCGTCAGATTAACTTGTATCGCATGTTTTTCGCTGATTTCTCAGTCAATTTTCAGTCATTTTGATGAAATTTTGCAAGGACTATTTACGTGTCACGCGGCGACTACTGTAAAATTTTCATGAAAAAATATTATGTAGTTCAAAAGTTGGACCATTTGACATGTAGTAAATTAGAAATTACGACGTCCCTCTATAAACCCATTAAATTAGTTAAATTAAAGTTTGTTTTTAGCCCTGAATTGTATTACATGCCAGATGGTCTAACTTTTTAGGTATACAATATTTTCCGATGAAAATTGAACGGTAGTCGCCGAGTGACTCGCAAATAGTCCATACAAAATTGTATGAAAATCTGTTGACTGAGAAATCAGCGAAAAACATGCGATACAAGTTAATCTGACGGCAGGTATAGAGTTTTACTTCCAGCCATCTATTTTTTTCTTTGGAAGCTAGATTTTTTTTAGCATCAACCATCAACAATTTTGTTGTTGGCCCTCACACTTTTTTTTCAATATTTGCTCTCATATTATTGCTGCATGAGGTTTTTTTTAATCAGGCCTATTATATTTTGTCAGTCGCCATCAATATTAACGACAAATTTGTTTGCATGATCATGCACCTTAATATTTTTATTGCACACGCTCTTATCATATTTTGTTTTCTCGAAAATTATAAGTTACTTACGCCGCCTCTAAATAATGAAATATTATATGCGTCACTTAAAAAATGATTTAGGTGGGCAGGCCTATTCTGTGAAACTCAATGACCTTGACCTCCTTTGTTTTCACCGAGCTGGCTAATATAACCTTGTTTTCACCGAGTGACGGCACTGCGTTTCACAGAACAGATTTACCCGCTTAGGCCCAGTATAGATACCAAGTCAACTTAATTCTTAAAGTGTTACGTTAATAAAAAGTGTAATATTAGGCTACTACATATTTTCATATGTTGCACCCCGACTTCCTTGATAGGAAGGGGGGGGGGGGCTAGACAGGATGCCTGTCTGGACTCAACGCATGTTTGGCACTGCGCGTCCTATAAAACATCGGAAATAAAGGACAAAACACTCCAACATAAAATGCCATAATGTTTTATTAATCACCTTGGGTACAAAAAATCAAAGACAAAAACAAAACTGTGACAGGGATTATGTAGTTACTGAGTCTTAATAGGGCCTACATATCTCATCATATCGCCACAAAATGAAAACAAATTAGCTTTTTGCGTTTCACTCGAAATATTCAAAGCTGGCAATTTTTGTTTCATTGTGACGATATGGTAAATATAGCAGTATAGTAGTCTGTTTACAATTTAATCAACGACTCCTACGAAGCATGATATTTAGTTCTGGAATAATACTGAATATATAAATGTCTATCTACTTCTGGAATAATAATAAGTATGTATACAGCTGAATTAAAGGACGACAACAAAGCTATGCTCGCACTTACGCGATCAAATGGCAAATTTTAAACCAAATTTATTGTACAGAAAACAGTATGATGTATGATCCCTCAAAATGGGGTTGATCATTTGAGTTATTTAACATGACAGGAGAGATAGTTTCCACAAATGGTAATGGTAGGTTATTATATTGCATTAGTTTGCATATTTCAAAAACTCTTTCAATATGGGTGTCGAATTTAGACGTCAGAATCTGACGTCTAATCTGACGTCTGCAGTCGATCACCGCGCTGTAACGGGTAACAAAATCAATGTTTAGTGTGAATACAATTTGGACAATCAGTACGTACAATCATAATCCAGTAAATCAGAATCTAGTTATGACATTATAATAAGGTGGTCACCATTTAATTTCCGGGGGGAGGGGATAGAGTTGTTTTTTTAAAAATTGTATTACATGTTAGAACAGTTTGTGAAATATATTACTTATATCGTACAGAGTGTGCGCGATTTTTTTATTTAAAAAATGCTCTAGCAAAACCACTCCCCACATAATAGACACAATTATAGCTAACTCTAAAGCGCTAAATTACATAATGGACACAATTATAGCTAACTCTAAAGCGCTAAATTACATAATGGACACCATTATAGCTAACTCTAAAGCGCTAAATTACATAATGGACACCATTATAGCTAACTCTCAAAGCGCTAAATTATAGCTAACTCTAAAGCGCTAAATTACATAAATGACACAATTATAGCTAACTCTAAAGCGCTAAATTACATAATGGACACAATTATAGCTAACTCTTAAAGCGTCAAATTATAGCTAACTCTAAAGCGCTAAATTACATAATGGACACAATTATAGCTAACTCTAAAGCGCTAAATTACATAATGGACACAATTATAGCTAACTCTAAAGCGTTAAATTACATAATGGACACAATTATAGCTAACTCTCAAGCGCTAAATTACATAATGGACACAATTAAAGTTTACGCTTAAGTGTTAAATTAAATAATTTAATTTTTCAACGACTTGAAGCTGTGTCTTTCGACTCACAACTTCAAGCTGGTGAAAATTACCTACATTTGCTTATTTTGAGACCACATAGTTGCATATCATTAAACACTCATTTCTTTCCTGACAACAGTGATTTGATTACCCGGGCCACCTAACTTCGCCATAGGCCCGGTGACATTGACCGCCATTTTATATCCACAGCCAGCTGCTGATATACGTTACTCGCGCCGCCTACCGAAAACTCGGATGCCATGAAATTAAAACGAATATTTCAAGGGCCTATGAAAACTTGGCCATTTTCAGTAGGCTTAAACTTTTGATCGTATTAAAACTATTACATTTAAAAATGGAGGTCACTGTATCAGAGCCTTGCGATGTCATCAGGGTACCAGCGACCATCAGGGATTTGATCTAAAACAAATGATGTTGCATTGTTGAGCCACCGTTTGCAACGCTGGTCCAACAATAGAACAACATTGAATGAATATCAGTGTCAGGGGATATATTGTTAGAGAACCTAATAAACCAGCATTGGTTTCCGTTCCATGTAAACATTTCTCCTTGATTTGTGTCGGTATGGCGGCTTCAACATGTAAGTCATTTTAAACATGTCATAGTTGGCATGTGGTCACCTAGTATGCCATACAAAGCCAGAAAGCTTACTTCCCAAGTCAACCGTTACAAAAGGCTGCAAGCAGTTACAAAAGCCAGTAAGGTACGAAAGTAAGGTACACAGGTACTTGCTTTCTAAGTAAGCAATTACAAAAAGCAGTTAGAATGTATTAACAGCTCAATTTCCATGGGAAGTAAGCAGTTACTATATTTTGGTATAGAACAAGAATGATGTGGTCTTGATTCAATTTTGCTATTTGGACGTTTTATACTGTGCAGATCTTAAATGCTAATAATTATTGCGAAGTTCTTGTCAGTCAATGGCACAGATGTGTTGTTAATGTATATCGTAACTGTCGATGTCACAGATGGGTTGTTACTGTATATCGTAACTGTCGATGTCACAGATGGGTTGTTACTGGGATATTTGAATTATTACCAGACCACTTTGAGGATCAGAGATGCACATATGATGAAGCTAGGAGTGACAGCCACGAATGTCGAGGAGCTAGGAGTGACAGCCACGGATTTCGAGGCGTCAGAACCTGGTGTAGCTCTTGGTTGCGATGGTTGGTTGCCCTGGTTACCGTCCTTGGCCTTCTCCTCCAGAGAGGTGTCAGGACCTGGTGAAGTTCTTGGGTTACCGTCCTTGGCCTTCTCCTCCAGAGAGGTGTCAGGACCTGGTGAAGTTCTTGGGTTACCGTCCTTGGCCTTCTCCTCCAGAGATTTCAAGTCGTAACCGTTACAGTGATCAGAGTCACAGAAGCACACAGCGCCAGACTTCACACTTAGCCCGTCTGCATCCTGATAAAATGTCTTCACTGTATCCAAATCATCAAAACAGTGCTCTCTCCTTGACAAGGCAACAAAAGAACATGCTCTCATCACCACCTGCTTCTCAAATGCGATCCCTGAAAAAAATTGCAGAAAAGACCAATTTTATTTTTTTACTGCAGTGTAAAAATACACATACACATGAATGCCTTAACCCCTTAAAGCGTTGAATAATATATATATAAACCCAAAGGGGTTTTTCCGATTTGAACTCATCATAAATGTCTTAGTTAGCTCTTCCTGATTCAGCTGAATAAAGTTATGGGTCTACGGCCATTATAAATAATTTTACTCTTAATTACAGCTATCCCCGCGCTGTAAGGGTTGTGTAGACATCAGATTGTGACGACTTAAGTCTGTCCCCGCGCTGTAATTGTTAACCATGTCAATTGGATGATAATCTAGGCTGATACCGATATACGTCATAACAAGAATATATAATTATTATATATTCTTGTTCATAATGATCACCACAGAACAGATGCCCGTGGTATCTTAGTGAAGGTCGCCTGTCATACATATGTTTATATTTTTTAGGATTTTTATGTTGCACACATGTACGTTTCATAAACAAATTTTGCACAACTGTATTTTAACTGCTGTACAGTATTGTTTCAGGCCATGTAACATGATATTGCTGAATTGCTGATAAAGTGTTACGGGCCAAAGACATGTGCAGTTTTGGTCATTCCTGGATCAGCTGATGACTAGCCTTTCTGCTGTAAATATTGGGGGTACAAATAAATTCATGCTTTTATTTAAAAAATCAATTATTAAAATATTTACCCAGCAGTGGAGAAAATATATTGAGAGTTCGAGTAAGCTGCGCTCATTTGCATTATTTAAAAAATATTTCTGCGTTTATTATGTGGCTTTTTAGGACCAGTTAGGGACGTTTCTTTCTTATCAGACGAGGTGGGGCCTTATGGAGAATTTCAGAGTTGCTGATTTTCTCAGTGTTTTCTTCCATTGTAACTGTGAGTATGTGGTAATAACTAGGTTGTGATTGAAATAGTATGAATTAAACAGTATAGTGAATTAAAATAAGCTTAAATGTTTTGTATGCGGCCATGTCCTGTGCCAATTGCACAAATAATTATTAATCGTCATTATTACTGTTATTACGTTGTTAAGTTTACACCACTAGTTAATATCAGGGAATCTAAGAGCTCATAGCCACTGTGCTTGCATGTTCACATGGCTCGGAGCTACCTGTTTCACGGATTGCCACATCGATTGTAGTTGCATGATATTATATTTGATTTTTAAAAATACCATTTAATTTTTACCATTGTCTTATTGTATAATCCAGTTACTGTATCAAGTGTCTGTAAAAAGTGTCTTTTATGCTACTATATATAATTAGCATGTTATACATAGTAGCTATTTTATCTCCGGTTTTGGCGCGGGAAACATTATGATAGACCCCTATGTTATCTTGGCACTGCTTTTTAATTTTTATTTTAACTAGTAGCCATTTACAATCTATTTACTAACCCTGAAAGTACTAATCAACCCAGCAAACACACAAAATAAACATTTTTCTAACATGTTAAAGAACGTCACTTCAAAATGTTCTACAACAATAAAACGTCAGGTCAACATTGGGGGGGGGGGTGGTATAATGGTGAGGGAGGTGATTTAGGTCTTGGGACATATGCCAGCTGATTAACATTAATTCTGATACATATTGAGTGTTCTCACGCATTCTGCTTATAGTAATACAAAAAAATGCGTGGGCCCTATATATAATTATTGTTTTATTCAGAGATCTATACCGAAAAATACTATTTATTAATGCACGGAAATACACACTAAATAATGATTGGCATTTGAATTGGCGTTAGGATATGTAGGCCCAATGCTCATTCCCTTGATCAAAGGAATATACCAGAGGCACCAGTCAGTGTTTGAACACAATAGGTGTGGCTTTCACACCAAGTGGGGGACAATCAGACAGACAGACAGACAGAAAGAAAGTCATTACAGACTTGTTTGTCATAGAAATGAGAGAGATATATGATGTAGAATTGAAGAATCACATTAATTCTTGATTAATGTTTTATTCGCTAGGTGGAGCTGCTATCGTTGTTCGATGGGAGGGGAGAGGTTCAACCTCTCTCTGAGTTTGGCGGTTTTCAAATGCATTGGCAGCGCGGTTGTTAGGTGGCATCGCCATAGCAAACACTGGATTTTTCGATAATACAAATGACAAATTACTACTTAAAATAAAATTAAAAGGCATTACCAAGATAACATATGGGTCTATCATAATGTTTCCCGCACCAAAACCAGAGATACCATAGCTATTATGTATAACATGCTAACTATATATAGTAGCAAAAAAGACACTCTGGGAAGCGTAGAAACCTAAAATATATACTAGTGCATAATTATGCTACAGTAACTGAAGTATCTTTTAAGACAATATTAAAAATTATATGTTTTTTTTTCAAATCAAACATTATATCATGCAAGTACAATCCATGTGGCATTCCCCGAAACAGATAGCTACGAGCCATGTGACCATGCAAGCACAGTCGCTTTGAGCTCGGAGATTCCCTGATATTGACTAGTGATGCAAACTTAACAACGTAATAACAGTAATAATGACGGATACTGGTTATTTGTGCAATTCACACAGGACATTACATACATACATAAAACAACGTATTTTTCAGCTTTTTAATATATACATACACTTCTTCTACCTACATCGCTATAATACAATTAACACCATTAGTTTAAAGTGCATGGGCCAGCGTCAGCTGTGAAATCGTTGCATGGCCAATCACACGCCATACTAATATATGAAGGTGGTTAAGGTGTGGGACAATCAAGTGTGGTGGTGCGTATCACACTCGCGGAACCCTATGCCATTGCTAATCTACTCTGTGTTCCATGTTATATTTTGACTTCCAACTTATGAGTCAAACTTGAGTTCAAGTCAAAAGAGTGGTAGTTTATTTCGAGCATCTGCACTGGGCCTAAATATCTGTATAAAATAATATTGTTGTTGTCCAACTAGTGTTTGCAACACTGGTTCAACATTGTATCAGCAATTGATCTCGTATTATTTCATTGTAATTATAGCTTCATAACTCATCGGTACATTTATACAGGCCTACTGACACAATGAGAAAAAATTTATATAAATTTAATCATTTTGAGTCAGATATAGGTGTATGCTACAACAGACAGTCAGACGTTTCAGTTGTTCATCAATGTGAATGCCGAAGTTTAAATAGACGCTCGGCTAACTGCTTTCCTTTGCTGGTAGAAACAAGTTTCTGGGCCTATTGATAAACATGTTCTTTTGCATACCCCAATAAGTAGGTCGCCCCCCCCCCCCCACCACCCAGTGTTTTATCTCAGTCATACTTTCCCTTACTTGTGCCCACTGCCGTGTGTGCAATGAACCGCAGTACAGGTGGCGTTTGTACTGTAGTAATTAACATCGGAAGAAATCTCTTCGAACACTTTACTTGGCAGAAGGCGGGGTTAGCATTATCACTGGAAGCAATACAGCCGGGGGGGGGGGGGGGAAAGCTGTATTCTTAAAATGTTTTTAATGCTGCTTTGCATATTTTTTTAGTTAAAGCTGCTCCTTGGGCTAAGAGTTTTCAATTTTGAAAATTTACTTTATATGAAGCTATATAACCTACTGATATTGAATAAAATACAAAAATTTAACAAAAACAATGTTAAATCCCTAAAAAAAACGAAACAAGCTTTATTTCCAAGACGTATATTGTATACCACAGTATACCACACTATAGACCGAAAATACTGAACATCTCAGACAGCATGATCAAAGTAACCTCATAGTTACAACAATAGCTGCCGCCCTTAATTGCTCTGGGAACGGGTTGATCAGGGGGGCTCCCCTGCAGCAGCAATTGTATGCTCAACGCTGGCCCGACAGCATCAACAAGTGGCCCAATGCTGTAGGAGCATTCAAACGTCCTTTAGCAGGTGTTTAGTTATACAAAAAAAATGTTTGGGTTTCAGTCGGATCTGTGGGATACAATATTTCATCACAAAATTTAAAAAAATGTTTTTCACACACATCGTCGGACATTGAATATTATTAAAATGTTTTTGTGTGTGCTTGGAAGTCTATACCTGTTTTTAGTTTGTCCTTTAATAAAAATGTAAGAGACAATTCAGATATGTAAGTCATTTTTACCAACTTGAAGTTTTGTGTCGTGAGACAAAACTTGAAGTGGGTAATAATTAAAATTCTATAACATAGTGATTTAAGGTTTAATAATGTTTTGAATTGTAGGTTTACCTTCAAAATCTCCATCAGATTTCGTAGCCAGATGAAGACAACCATAGAAACACTTCTCCTTCTTTACTCTGGTCAGGTCATCTACACATTCTGGATTGCTCAAGCCATTCGATTCGAAGTATGCCTCTAGGTTACTGTTATTAGCTTCACCCTCAGCACTGGCTAATACATGGTTACATATGTAGCACATCGTGCCAATATCTACAAAAAATTAAAACCATGTAGATTACAGTGTTGTAGATATAGACAGTTCATAGAAATAAAAACAACAGCACGATTACGCTCTACAGTGCAGGTTGCACCAGAAGGGTTTTCTGTGGTAGGCTGGAACGCAGTTGTATATAATACATATCGAATATAATATACTGGAGTAATATGGTAATACTCGCGATGTTTTAATTTTCGCAAATTTCATGGGGACAAATTCGCAAATTCAAGAATCTCGCGAAAATTATTATTACAATAGCGCTACTGAAGAAAAATGAAAATTTAAACCCATGAAAATTACCAGATCTACAGTATACTGTACATCTGGTAATATTCAAGAGGCTTTACTTTTCGTGAGGAGGACAAATTCATAAAGCTCGCGAAAATTATTATAATAGCGTTACTAAAGAAATATGAAAATTCGTGAATTCTGAACTACGTGAAAAGTCCCAAAATCTGAAATTCGCGAAAATTTAAACATGCGGGAATTACCAGATTTACAGTATTTTTTTACAAACTAACAAATATTGAAATATATTCTAAAAGTTAGGTTTTTTTGTTGCCACGCACCAACAACTTTAAATGAGATAAGTAATTACCAGTTTTAAATTACTTCTTAAAATCTATTTTGACTATTTATGTAGAAAAGGTGCTAAGGGCTGATAAAATAATAACGAGTTTAATGAGTTTTGACAAT
Organism: Flabesymbios commensalis; assembly: GCA_964017125.1. Classification (NCBI taxonomy): domain Eukaryota; kingdom Metazoa; phylum Annelida; class Polychaeta; order Terebellida; family Flabelligeridae; genus Flabesymbios; species Flabesymbios commensalis. The sequence continues at coordinate 1,106,658 of OZ024902.1, read as the reverse complement.
TATTAATGTTAATTCTGTTATATCTACATTGTGAGTATTGTTGGTCTCACCATTACCTGTTTTGCTAGCCACGTTTCTGGTTTATATTACAATAAAAGTTACTTGTATTACATGTTGATTTCACGATTCCCTGCCTTGCTAGTCACGTCTTGAGTCTTATATTGCAATAAGCGTTACTGGTTTTACATGTTGGTCTCACCATTTACAAGTTGGTCATAACCATTCACTGCTTTGATAGCCACGTCTTCTGGTTTATTGGTGTTACACTTGTCGTACCCACATCCACAATAAAAACGCTCCTTTACATCCACCTTGTCTCCTTCTGTCATGGACTTGAACTGTTCCTCAAAAGCTTCAGCTGTAGCTTCATTAGCATCATTCAAACACACTCCATTGCTACCCAGGTCCACACTACCACAGCCTCTAGAGTAGGTCTTCAATGTGTATGTGTCTGTAATTTAATGACAATAATCAGTTTAATAAAGAAATTTATAGATGCGATTTTCAGCATACACAATTTAGTGGATATATATTTTATTTTTTTCAGTAAAGACATCACAAATATGTACACTATTTAAACGTAGAAATATATTCCATGCATATCTAATCAATTTGTTGAACCCTGCAATTATCGACTTAAAGTGGATGACAAATTTGATACATTTACCATTATGGTAGCGGTAGATGATTTGAAGTGGTTGACAAATTAGACATCAACCATACATCGTAGTGGTAAATGACTTAAAGTGGGTGAAAAATTAGATATTTACCATATATGGTAGTGGTAGATGACTTGAAGTGGGTGAAAAGTTATAAAAATTGACCGTATATTGTTACCAAAATTTCTTTAAGCTTTACGTCTTACACCCTTCTGTGTAATAAATTAAGTCAGTTTTCAAAAATGTAAAATGATGCTTTTAAGCATCGTCAGGGTTCACCATTAGGCTACAACGCTGCATGTTTTTCGTTTAAGCTATAGAGTAAGTAAGTAAGTAAGTAAAATGCTTTACTTCACTTTTCGGCCAGTATGGCCATTTAAGTGAAAATTCCAGGTATTACAATATCCCATATTGTATAGTTAAAGTAGTAAAGGAAAGACAAAGCCAATAAAAGCATGATTGTACTAAAATATTCAGTTTAAAATGTTTGATATGATACGATGCTCCTGGCACCTATATATAACGAGTCTGATGACATGTTGTAGCGCCTGCACTATAACACAGTTTAATGAGTATAAAAATATCAGTATAAATAATGTAAAATATGAAGTGATTATAAAATGAACGACTTATCAAGTCACTATATCTCCATCAAATTGGAGTGATTGTGTAAAAAGTCTATGTCTAATAATTAAAACATGTAATATAGGTTACATTCCCGAAGGAACTGAATAATAAAACCAACAGGGGTGTCCCTGAATAGCTCAAATAAGGAATTAAATGCAAAATACTTCCTTCTGATGTGCGCATATTTCGCACAACTGAGAAGGACATGTCTTACAGTGAGACGAGTATTGCAGCACATAGGTCGCAATTCTCCTCTCAATAAATAGCCGTTTGTGAAATAGGCATGGCCAATTCTGGCCCTGCATAAGACAACGTCATCTCTTCGGCGTTCCATTGGTGTAAAAGATCGCTTAATAATTGGTTGTACCTCGAACAATTTGCTGGTGACATTGATGTTCCATTCACCTTGCAAAATGTCATCAAGGTAGACAGAGATGTTGTACTTGAAATCAGTATATGGTATATAATAAAACTGTTTCGTCTTATCCAGGGCAGTCTTGGCCAAAACATCAGCCCGTTCATTGCCCTGTATTCCAATATGGCTGGGTACCCAGCAAAAAATAATGTCCTTGTGCCCAGACAAGTAGTGACACATATGCAAAATATTGGAAACAATTGGGTTGTTGAGTTTTTGACTCTTAAGAGCTTGCAATGAAGATAGCGAGTCTGTGATGATCATGAACTCCTCGTCACTACTATCCCAGATGTATTCGATGGCAGCTTCAATAGCTAACAGCTCTGCTGTGCAAATTGAAGCCTCATCGATGATGCGGCAGCTAAATTCATGATCATCACAGACAAAGGACATAGCTGTCCTCTTGTCTTCCTTTGATCCGTCAGTATACACCTTCCGGTGCCTCGGAAATCTACAAAATAGCTCTAGCAACATGCTCTGGAAGACAAGGGGACAGGTGTTTCCTTTCCTGAGATCTGAGAGGTTAAAAAGTATATTAGGCTGTTGGAGAAGCCAGGGTGGACATTCTGGTGGGCGCACAACGCTAATTGCGTCGAGCTCCACCTCCATGTCCTCTAGATGAGGTCGGAGTCTTATACCCAAAGGAGGTATAGTCCCTGGCTTGTTATTAAACAATCTCTTGTATTCAGGGTTGACAACACACGAGTATGCCGGGTTCTCAGGATTTGCTTTCATTTTCATATAGTATTGCAGGCTCAGCTTCAACCGGCGAGTCTCTAATGAGGGCTCACCGGTCTCCACCTGAAGACTTTCGATTGGTGATGTTCGAAATGCCCCTGAGCATAATCTCAAACCTTGGTTCGCGATTGGATCAAGTACTGCTAAGTACGATCGTCTCGCTGAACCATAAACAATACAACCATAATCCAGTTTGGATCTGATATGAGACCGGTAAATCCTCAGTAAGGTTGTCCGATCACCACCCCAATCCTTGCTGGATATAACTCGTAGTAATTGTAATGCTTTCCTACACTTATCTTTCATATATTTGATGTGTGGAATAAAACTGAGCTTCTTGTCGAAAAACAGACCAAGAAATTTGACCTGCTCTTCAACAGGAAGCTGTTGTCCATATAGTTTGAGATTAGGCTCAGGCTGTAAGCCATTTTTTTTGCAAAAATGTACACATAAAGTTTTTGTGGGAGAAAATTTAAAGCCGTTCTCATCCGCACAAGTCACCAACTTATCCAGGCAACCTTGCAGGCGCCGCTCAATTATTGCCATATTGCTTGACTGGCAGTAAACAGCCAGATCATCAACATATAATGATTTTTCAATATCTTGTGGTAAAGAATCAATTATACTGTTTATTTTAACGGTAAATAGAGTTGGTGAAAGGATACTACCTTGTGGGACACCCTCCTCCTGTGGATTTAGTGAAGAGTGGGTGTTGTCCAAGCGGACTTTAAATTTTCTCCCCGTTAAAAAGTTATCAATGAATAAGGGTAATCTACCCTTCAGGCCCATTTCATGGAGATCTTTCATGATACCACCCTTCCATGTGGTATCATAGGCCTTTTCTAAATCAAAAAATACTCCAACTGTATGTTGATTTTTAACAAAACCTTGACGGATATAAGTCTCTAATCTGACCAAATGGTCTGTGGTGCTCTTTCCTTTTTGAAAACCACATTGATATTTAGTTATTATGTTATTGTCTTGTAAAAACCATGTGAGACGATGATTGATCATGCGCTCCATGATTTTGCAAAGACAACTTGTCAATGCTATTGGCCTATAATTATTAGGATCTGTTCGATCTTTTCCAGGTTTAGGGATCGGGATCACTGTTGCTTCTCTCCATCCATCTGGGAAATCCTGAGATTGCCACAGATCATTCAAGAGTAGAAGCAACAGATCAAGTGATACATCAGGCAAATGTTTCAGAAACTGGTAGTGAATTTCATCAGGGCCAGTTGCCGAATCAGTTGCCTGAGCGATAGATTTAATTAGTTCTCGTTTAGAGAAATTAACATTGTACTTTTCGTCATTATCTGACTCAAAGTCCAATGTGTTCTCCTTCTCCTTGTCCCGAATCTTTCGAAATTTTTCCTGATAATGATCTGGCGATGATTTAGCAGCGAAGGATGTCGCCAGCGTTTCTGCAATATCCGTTTTATTGGTTATTGTGTCAGAATCAGTGACAAGGTACTTGATGGTTTTATCTTTCCTCTTGCCACTGATTCTGCGCAGCATTTGCCAAGTATGTTTTGCTGATGTATTATTATTTAGTGTGGAGACATATGCTCTCCAAGATTGCCGCTTGGCTTCACTGATTGTGCGGCGAGCTTTAGCGTAATCTTTCTTATATCCGTCAAGGTTTTGTCTAGTTGGATGTTTTTTAAATTTTTGCAAGGATTTTTTCCTTTTGTCTATTGCCTTTCGGCAACCTTCGTCAAACCAGGGTTTGTCGAGTTTTTTAGGAACTGTCGAGGTTTTGGGTATGCTTTTATCTGCTATATTGTGTAACTTGGCTGTAAAAAGGGCTATAGGGTCATCAACCCCCTCTTCATTCTCAAATTGAGAGATTGTGAGGCTCTCCCCGTTTAAGCTATAGAGACTAAAGGTTTTTTTCAATATGACATCATAAATGTCCTTGCTCGCTTCTTCTGATTCCTTTGAATACCTATGTTATGATTCTACGGCCATTAGAAATATTTTCACCCTTACGGAGCGGGACCGACTTTAGTCGTCAGAATCTACAGACGGCAGATTCTGACGACGAAAGTCGGTCCCCGCGCTGCAAGGGTTGAATATTGAAATAAAAAGTGTTTACCCCTCCCTGATTTGAACATAAAATCTACGATCATTATTAAAAATAACTGTAATCAACGCCCACCCCCTGTAGCCTCGGGGTGGGGGGGATTCTAATTAACACCCAGGGCGGTATTTATATGTACTTACATTCTCCGAGTTTAATCTCTCCAAACATGAATCCCTCCATGCATCCATGTTCACATGTAACATTAGGTGTCTGCGCCGCATTCTCTCTGCAGTCTTTATCGTTAATTTCCTGCACTTGTTTTCTCATCACAGAGTCCATATCAGGGTCACCCCCATATATGGCAATTTCTGTACATTCATGGCATGTCACATTTACTCCTGTAAAGTATATATTTGTGTATATGCTTTATAAACATTCAAATAATTAAATTTAGGATATGTCTATTTTACATGATATATATTTTCGTCAACGGAAGATCGAAATTGCATTAAGGATTTTATCTTCAAATGAAAGCGATTAAAAAAGATGATTTTGACACATTACTCTTCGTTTTGTAATAAAAAAACAATGTATCATATAAATCATCACTACATGCCAATGTACATTTTATTACTGCATGTACAAAACACAAAATATGTACACTACAGAGAATATAGCCACATGTACATTACAGAGAATATAGCCACATGTATATTACACAGAATATTACCACATGTACATTACACAGAATATGACCACATGTACAATAAACATAATATAACCACATGTACATTACACAGAATATAACCACATGTACATTACACAGAATATAACCACATGTACATTACACAGAATATACCCACATGTAATTACACAGAATATAACCACATGTACATTACACAGAATATAACCACATGTACATTACACAGAATATAACCACATGTACATTACACAGAATATAACCACATGTACATTACACAGAATATAACCACATGTACATTACACAGAATATAACCACATGTACAATACACAGAATATAACCACATGTACATTACACAGAATATTACCACATGTACAATACACAGAATATAACCACATGTACATTACACAGAATATTACCACATGTACACTACACAGAATATAACCACATGTACAATACACAGAATATAACCACATGTACATTACACAGAACATAACCACATGTACATTACACAGAATATAACCACATGTACAATACACAGAATATAACCACATGTACATTACACAGAACATAACCACATGTACATTACACAGAATATAACCACATGTACAATACACAGAATATAACCACATGTACAAAACACAGAATATAACCACATGTACATTACACAGAATATAACCACATGCACTATACACAGAATATAACCACATGTACAAAACACCAGATATAACCATATGTACAAAACACAGAATATAACCACTTGTACAAAACACAGAATATAACCACATGTACATTACACAGAATATAATCACATGTACATTACACAGAATATAACCACATGTACAATACACAGAATATAACCACATGTACATTACACAGAATATAACCAATGTACATTACACAGAACATAACCACATGTACATTACACAGAATATAACCACATGTACAATACACAGAATATAACCACATGTACATTACACAGAACATAACCACATGTACATTACACAGAATATAACCACATGTACAATACACAGAATATAACCACATGTACAAAACACAGAATATAACCACATGTACAATACACAGAATATAACTACATGCACTATACACAGAATATAACCACATGTACAAAACACCAGATATAACCATATGTACAAAACACAGAATATAACCACTTGTACAAAACACAGAATATAACCACATCTACATTACACAGAATATAACCACATGTACATTACACAGAATATAACCACATGTACAATACACAGAATATAACCACATGTACATTACACAGAATATAACCAATGTACTATACACAGAATATAACCACATGTACATTACACAGAATATAACCACATGTACACAACACAGAATATAACCACATGTACAATACACAGAATATAACCACATGTACATTACACATAAAAAAAACATGTACATTACACATAACATAACCACATGTACATTACACATAACACAACCACATGTACAATACACAGAATATAACCACATGTACATTACACAGAATATAACCACATGTACATTACACAGAATATAACCACATGTACATTACACAGAATATAACCACATGTACAATACACAGAATATAACCACATGTACATTACACAGAATATAACCAATGTACATTACACAGAACATAACCACATGTACACAACACAGAATATAACCACATGTACAATACACAGAATATAACCACATGTACATTACACAGAATATAACCACATGTACAATACACAGAATATAACCACATGTACATTACACAGAATATAACCACATGTACATTACACTTAAAAAACAACATGTACATTACACATAACATAACCACATGTACATTACATAGGTTATAACCACATGTACATTACACAGAATATAACCACATGTACATTACACAGAATATAACCACATGTACATTACACAGAATATAACCACATGTACATTACACATAAAAAACAACATGTACATTACACATAACATAACCACATGTACATTACATAGGTTATAACCACATGTACATTACACAGAATATAACCACATGTACATTACACAGAATATAACAACATGTACATTACACAGGATATAACCACATGCACATTACACATAATATAACTACATGTACATTACATAGGTTATAACCACATGTACATTACATAAGTTATAACCACATGTACATTACATAGGTTAAAAAGACAAAATATAACCACATGTACATTACACAGAATATAACCACATGTACAGTACACATAACATAAGCACCTTTACATTACACATAATATAACCACATGTACATTACATAGGTTATAACCACATGTACATTACACAGAAAATAACAGCATGTACATTACACAGAATATAACAACATATACATTACACAGAATGTAACCATATGTACATACTTACCTATGTCTATTGTTTCGTGAGGTTTTTCATTACACAGGTAACTACCACATGTACATCGCTCAACATATATGGGTGTTTGAAGTGCATCTGGCCAGTCCGCTTTTGTTGCTTCTAGATCATCACCACAATAGTTTATTGCAGCACTCTCTGAACAACCCCTTGTTATGTGCTCAATCGTCAGCTCGTAATATTTTCCATATGCTGGAAGAGAGTAAGGTAATTGACCAGTGACATCAAACAATAATAATTATCCACCTAACCTGTAAGTATTGAAAAATAACTCGATCAAAGACGATATGCAAACAGTGTTATATATTTTAGTGCAGTATGGGAAATACATCACTTTCCTACCAGTATACTGAACGTCTACCAGTCTACTGGACGTCTATCAGGCTACTGGACGTCTACCAGGCTACTGGAAGAGCCTACAAGTCTACTGGAAGAGTCCACCAGTCTACTGTATGTCTACCAATCTACTGTATGTCTACCAGTCTACTGTACATCTATCAGTCTACTGTGCGTCTACCAGTCTACTGGATGAGTATACCAGTCTACTATACGTCTACCAGTCTACTGGAAGAGTCTACCAGTCTACTAGACGAGTCTACCAGTCTACTAGACGAGTCTACTAGTCTACTAGCCGAGTCTATCAGTCTACTGTATTTCTACCAGTCTACTGTATGTCTATCAGTCTACTGGACGTCTACAAGTCTACTGGACGAGTCTATCAGTCTACTGGACATCTACCAATCTACTCGACGAGTCTAACAGTCTACTGTACGAGTCTACCAGTCTACTGGACGAGTCTACCAGTCTACTGGACGAATTAATTAATTAAAAATGTGTCAAATGTAATATATCAGTTATCAAATGACAGCAAAACCATTGCAGCGCGAAATGATATAATTTTTATTTTTTGCACAGTTGAAGCTGTGTCCCGATATCCATAACTTTAAATGAGTAAATTTTACTTACTATATCCAATTTCAATCACAAAGTCAATGCTGATTTCTTCTTCTAATTATGTTGTTTGAAGGACCAATAAAACTGCTACAAAAGGCTATCTACGTGTTTAGCTCTTAAGCCCTGAGGTGACCTTTAGTTCGCAGACCCATCATATAGGTATTCAAATGAAGCGGAAAGAGCTGACTGAGATATTTATAATGATTTCTAATTTTAAAAAACACGTTTGGTCTACATGGTTTATACAAACATGTGTAAGGGTTACCCCTTATCCTGCTAAGGCCTAAATTAATTTATTTAAATTCTCAACCTTTTGAATTTGTGTCTCGCTACCGCGATCCACGACCTCAAGTGGTTTAAAATTACTCATATTTGTTAAATTTGTGACCAAGCATTTGAAAATATCTATGTTTAAACAGTCATTTCATTGTCAATATCAGTGTTGTGATCGAACAGCAAAACAGGTTTAAAATGACTATTGTCGTGATCAGCAGGCAAAGGGTTGATGGTTCAAATATAGTATCTGGCAGATACGATCGTCAGATGACGTATTGTAAACGTTACTTGCCCAGTTTAGTCTGTTTAGTGATCACTTGGCTTGATCGGCATCCATTTGGACATTGTCTTTTTTTTACCCCTCTCCAGCCATGGAAGCCACGGCAGATCCCGTCAAAAAAATAATCTTTTTCGTAGTACTCGTAGATAAAGTCTATCTCTATATCATCATGAACTTCACCTATTATATGCGCATTGTTGCATTCATAGCACAGTGCAGATTCAACTGAAAGCAAGCAAACAAATATAGATCAGTATAACAACAATCTGACATACATAAGATGCACACCAAACGTACAGGGGAGATGACCCAAAGTGCATTGTGAGTTTTATCATAAAAGTATACAGCCATGGATCCATCGCGAAAATGGAAAATGACCTATGTCACAAATGTCGGCCATTTTAATACCGACATTATCAAAAAAGTGTTGTTCAATATTTTCATTAACAGCGATGGTAGAATAGTAAATAAGGTGTATACACCCATGTTATCACGGTCCATGATTGCAATGAAGCCGTTTTCAAGAGCATACAATTTACACCTCAACAATGCAATAGTGTTCGCTGAATATCGCTGAATGAAATTATGTTGTGTTTATTTCTTAAGAGAGTCACTACCAATTATAATTTTGAAGTTATGTTTTATGGATCACATATGGTACTCATTTTGAACAAAATGGCTGTCATGCTTGCATTATTGGTCAAAATATGAATTTATTGAGTACCAACATGATCCTTGATTCTAAAAACATGGGTATAGACACCAAATTTATTATTCTATAATCTTCAGATAGCCTACGCATATATCGAGACATTTTTTTTTGTTATGGCGCTAAAAATGGCCGCCATGGCCAACACAGACATTTTCATGTTGCCTTTATAGCTGAAAATGTTGTTCTGGTAGAATGTTCCAGAAGTGTGCCAAGTATTATGCTTTTATGATAAACCCCACAATTCCTTGGTATATATTCACATATCCCATGGAGTAAGTCAGGCTAGGTGAAATGAACCTGAAAGAATCAATGGTATACGTTACACTAATACACCATACCCAAAGTCACATTAACCAAAATCGCATGATTTTCGCTGATTTATCGGTAAATTCTGCACAGATTTTCATGAAATTTTGCAAACACTATTTTTCAAAAGAAAAGTTAGACATGAAAATTTCGCAAAATTATAGAGCGTATTTCGAAAGTTAGACATGTAGTAAAACGAAATCATGAAATCGTTTTAGAATTGACTGAGAAATCGGCCAAAATCCTGCGATCCCGGTATATTATGACTTTGGGTATAATGTAACGTAGGCCCTATATGGCCTATGGCCGGCCCTTATGGCTCATTCGTATCGCCTGCGGCTTGTAACCTGTAGGTACCAGGTTCGAGTCCGGTCAGGCCGGATATTTGTCATCGTGGTTGACATACAGATGAACCTGGCCTGTTTACGTGTTTCTCTATGTGAATGTAAGTTGTGCAATTGTAGTATTAATTGAACAATAAGCTACAATAGAATAAAAGCTTCCAAACTCAGCCAAATTGAGCATTCGTCTTGAATTCTTTGTTCATGGTGCACTCGATCCATAAAATCATCTTCAGTGATGAGAAAGATGACATTCCGTCATTAAATGGGACGCTGTTTGTTTAACCTTGGCTCATTGTAAAAGCCTGACAACACCAGAATCAATCACACACATACAACTGTTAATTATTGTTTATCAAATGTGATTTTTTCTTGTCGACATATAACCAGTAGGCTACCAATAACATTAATCTGTCATAATAGCCATTTTATCCACTAAACATCAGAGAGAATGTCCTACTAAGTAATTATATCGTTGCCCTTTTTTTAGGATGGTGAGCTCTATAAGGATCCCAATGTTCTCACACTCTGTACAGTGGTTTTCACTTTCGGTATCAGCCCATATCGCACTGTCCCAGTAGTTTTAACTGCAATGTGTGGCTGATATGTCATTAGTGACCTGATTGTGTGGGAAAATACAAACGTTGTTCATTTTTCGTGCTATATTGGAAAATACAATAGGGGTATTTACATGCAATAGGAATCTTCGAATCTTTTGACTAACATTATTAAACGATGTATCTGATAGACCATCTTAACGACAACCTATTTGAATTAAAATGTATTTGATATACAACATGTGAGCCTGTATGCTACAGACATGCAATGCTGGCCTAGCATTAAGTCACTATTGGGACTACTCCCTGTGATTGACATTAACCCAATTGTGATTTAATATTGGCCCACCGTCCCTCCCTCCCTCAGCAAAATGGTGAATAATTATATGGCAATTATTTATTTGAACGTTGGTCCAACGTCTGTTAGTTGTTATTTAATATATAATCCAAGATTCCCCCAGACCAAACTACTTCTCGCATGAGAGCTCTAGGGTGGAGTCTATCATACCATGTAGTAAGAAAAGATAGAGGGCGACCAAGGTGTAGATCCAATTGTGATGTAATGGTGGGCCAGCGTCACAGACAGTGGGCCAACATTAAAATACAACATGGATAATATGTCTCGTGCTCGCTAGGACGCAACACGAGGGGTAAACCTAACTATGCTTTAATGTTACAGGGAGGGAGGGAGCCATGTATTCAGTCAGTCAATGAGTAGCTAATATTACTTACTTTGCATGGTTTCTTGACGATTTCGTGACAGAATGAAATCCGAAGTCGAGACTATGTCGTACTATAATTCTCAAAAAAACACACACCACTTATGTGAACAGTTTGGAGCACTGTATATACACAATCCTAACATTTGGTCTCGTGTATGCTGGGTATAGCCGTTACACTGTTAAGCTTAATCACAACACTGAATGAAGGTCAGGACAGCTTATTCACCAGCTCAGCTTGACAAATCTCTGCTGACGGGAAGAGGACACTCTTTGTGTGTGTACTGTATACAATTAACAATAGGCAGAATTCCAACAACGTTTAAAGTCTCCAGCAAAAGTAGGATGCCCACACACTAAGAAGGCTTCATTTGATAGCCGGTGGAGAGGTATTATTTTTAATTTGTTTGTGAAAAATATGTTCAGAATTTATTCATGTTATATTTATGAGGCTCTTAAAGGAAGTTTGTAGAAGTTGTGACGTTTTGCTTCGCTGAACCATGATATTTACATTGCGGTGGACCCCACTTTTAATGCATATTACCAGAAATACATGTATTCAAACCTTGGGTGTGAATTGCTGTGAAAATGTCCATCTCAAGGTGAACGAAGAAATACTTGGGTGCATAGCCGTGGATGAGCCCACAGTAAAGGTGTGGGTTGTGGATTGAGCCGTGGATGAGCCCACAGTAAAGGTGTGGGTTGTGGATTGAGCCGTGGATGAGCCCACAGTAAAGGTGTGGGTTGTGGATTGAGCCGTGGATGAGCCCACAGTAAAGGTGTGGGTTGTGGATTGAGCCGTGGATGGCTCACACTGTAAAGGTGTGGGTCGTGGATTGAGCCGTGGACGAGCCCACAGTAAAGGTGTGGGCGGTGGATTGCTATCGTTTTACCCGGGATAATCAACGTTTTCAAGATGGCGGTGACTGATAGCGATCTCCACCCCAAGGTCCGCAAAATACCCATAACTTTGCGACAAATCAGCATGCGATCATGTAGGTGAAATGGTATTGATTCTAATAAGCCTATTGATTAATTCTTTGATCTTTGATATGACCGTACAAACAGAAATCTCCACGCTTTTGATTGGATACAATCTGTGGCTGAAACCTTCAGTTTCAAGCTCTCTGTTTTAGTCACGTTGAGGGGTGTTAGCAAGGTTAAATGAGCTGAATCGCCTCAGGCCACTGATCAAATCATAACAATAATATTTACACCACAAAAAAACACATCTGTCCTTGGAGCTTTGACTATGCGAGTGTGCCCCAACCAGTTCATTTTCCAAACAACAAACACGCTACATCGAATCTTTGTTGGTTTAATGTTGGTCTATCGTCTACGACACTGGCCCAAAAATAAACCAGTGTCGACTGCCACTCGGGGCGTTGTACCTCCTCAAAGTGTCAATGAACCTTCCTAGCACTACTACTCTTTTTACTCAAACCGAATGAAAGCATTTGGAATAGTTTAAGAAATGAATTGCGCCAGTAGCAAGCATCGGACAGTGTTCAATATCAGAAGAAAACTCGTATTATTCAAGTTTAAGGAGAGTTGTAATGGTGATAATGTTGACAAGTACTGGTGGATGTCTGGAGTGTGCTTTATATAATAATTAGCGCTTGTCATCATGTTTTATTTATATATTATTATGGATGTCAAACGTATAAATTATGGATCTGGTCACCCTGATGACTTCGCAAGGCTTTGACCCAGATACCTTCCTTTTTAAATAGAATAGTTCTAGTACGATCAATCGGTCCAAAATTGACGGAGAAATCGCCGAAAATCATGCGATCCTGGTTGATCATTTTTAATTTGACGGCGAGTATAGTTTCAGTGATATTTGTCAGAGTTCTAAGCTTTGCCAGGTGCATCAAGTTATTGAATTGTAATTTGCATTGTATTGCTATAAAACTTTAGAATGATAATATCTTGACGATAAAAAGTATACAGATTAACAGTGTAACAACAACAACAACAATAACGGATTAAGATTAACAATATGATTAACAGATTACCAGAGTATCAGGCAGCGACTGACAAGTATAGACTTTATGACAACTGGGACTAAAACCAGATGGTGTGATAGTCTCTTTAATATTAATCGCTCTACACACGTTAGACGTTTTGACGTCTCAGATTGCGGCTTCCCAGCATGCACAATACGTTTGCCCTATGTTGACTCAATGCTGGTCCACCGTCTACGACGCTGGCCCAACATTGGATCAAAATATGGCCAGCGTATTGTGCATGCTGGCTTTTGTCAGACGCCAATATTACCTATGACGCTGGTTACGGGCCACTTATGACGCTGGTTACGGCCCACTTATGACGCTGGTTACGACCCACTTATGACGCTGGTTACGAGCCTCTTATGACGCTGGTTACGACCCTCTTATGACGCTGGTTACGACCCGCTTATGACGCTGGTTACGACCCACTTATGATGCTGGTTACGACCCTCTTATGACGCTGGTTACGACCCACTTATGACGCTGGTTACGACCCACTTATGACGCTGGTTACGACCCTCTTATGACGCTGGTTACGACCCTCTTATGACGCTGGTTATGACCCACTTATGACGCTAGTTACGACCCACTTATGACGCTGGTTACGACCCACTTATGACGCTGGTTATGACCCACCTATGACGCTGGTTACGACCCACTTATGACGCTGGTTACGACCCACTTATGACGCTGGTTATGACCCACCTCTGACGCTGGTTACGACCCTCTTATGACGCTGGTTACGACCCTCTTATGACGCTGGTTACGACCCACCTATGACGCTGGTTACGACCCACTTATGATGCTGGTTACGACCCACTTATGACGCTGGTTACGACCCTCTTATGACGCTGGTTACGACCCACTTATGACGCTGGTTATGACCCACCTATGACGCTGGTTACGACCCACTTATGATGCTGGTTACGACCCTCTTATGACGCTGGTTACGACCCTCTTATGACGCTGGATACGACCCACTTATGACGTTGGTTACGAACCACTTATGACGCTGGTTACGACCCACTTATGATGCTGGTTACGACCCACTTATGACGCTGCTTACGACCCACTTATGACGCTGGTTACGACCCACTTATGACGCTGGGTATGACCCACCTATGACGCTGGTTACGACCCACTTATGATGCTGGTTACGACCCTCTTATGACGCTGGTTACGACCCTCTTATGACACTGGATACGACCCACTTATGACGTTGGTTACGAACCACTTATGACGCTGGTTACGACCCACTTATGACGCTGGTTACGAACCACTTATGACGCTGCTTACGACCCACTTATGACGCTGGTTACGACCCTCTTATGACGCTGGTTACGACCCACTTATGATGCTGGTTACGACCCTCTTATGACGCTGGTTACGACCCTCTTATGACGCTGGTTACGACCCACCTATGACGCTGGTTACGACCCACTTATGACGCTGGTTACGACCCTCCTATGACGCTGGTTACGACCCACTTATGACGCTGGTTACGACCCTCTTATGACGCTGGTTACGACCCACCTATGACGCTGGTTACGACCCACTTATGACGCTGGTTACGACCCACTTATGACGCTGGTTACGAACCATGAACGAACGATGAGGCTTCAATTTGCACAGCAGAGCTGTTAGCTATTGAAGCTGCCATCGAATACATCTGGGATAGTAGTGACGAGGAGTTCATGATCATCACAGACTCGCTATCTTCATTGCAGGCTCTTAAGAGTCAAAAACTCAACAACCCAATTGTTTCCAATATTTTGCATATGTGTCACTACTTGTCTGGGCACAAGGACATTGTTTTTTGCTGGGTACCCAGCCATATTGGAATACAGGGCAATGAACGGGCTGATGTTTTGGGGCCAAGGCTGCCCTGGATAAGACGAAACAGTTTTATCATATACCATATACTGATTTCAAGTACAACATCTCTGTCTACCTTGATGACATTTTGCAAGGTGAATGGAACATTAATGTCACCAGCAAATTGGTCGAGGTACAACCAATCATTAAGCGATCTTTTACACCAATGGAACGCCGAAGAGATGACGTTGTCTTATGCAGGGCCAGAATTGGCCATGCTTATTTCACAAACGGCTATTTATTGAGATGAGAATTGCGACCTATGTGCTGCAATACTCGTCTCACTGTAAGACATGTCCTTCTCAGTTGTGCGAAATATGCGCACATCAGAAGGAAGTATTTTGCATTTAATTCCTTATTTGAGCTATTCAGGGACACCCCTGCTGGCTTTATTATTCAGTTCCTTCGGGAATGTAACCTATATTATATGTTTTAATTATTAGACTTAGACTTGTAGTTTTTTACACAATCACTCCAATTTCATGGAGATATAGTGACTTGATAAGTCGTTTATTTTATAATAACTTCATATTTTCTGATTTTTTTATACTCATTAAACTGTGTTGTAGTGCAGGCGCTACAACATGTCATCAGACTCGTTACATATAGGTGTAGGGCTACACGTACAGATTAGACCTTGGATGACTGCCCCCCCCCCCCCCTCCTCCCATGATGGATTGTGCAGAGTAACAGATGAATCCAGATGAATGGATAATGCAGTCATGCAGAAAATTCCCGATAAATCTGCGCTTCTATGGATTTCTTCATGTTGGTACATTTCTCAGTGAAGTCACCTCTCAGCCAACGTGTCATGTAGCCTATGTATGGACTCAGTATATCAGCAATGCACAGCAATATATATAAATACATTTTTTAATATTTTTTACTATACCAATAGATGAAGATAACTGGTAAGCCATATAAAGACTGGATATACTATCTTTACCAATGGGTGTCACCTCCGCGTCGTCCCCCCTGGGCAACTTCATAGAAGGCCAAGCACACCCAAACGTTTTATTAATATTGTGTTTTTCTCACGTTATTACATATGGGTCTAGAATATTTTGCATTACTTTTCAATCTATATAAAATCGGTTTGGCGGTAAATGCAGAGCATAGTCATTGGTTTGTGATGTTCAATATTATCTGAATCGGTATGTGGATGTGTGTCTAACGTTCTATTAGTATACGGGACTGTCTTATGTATTTATATTATATATTTATATTATATATATTTATATAAAATATATTAAGCATGATTTATTTCTCTCATTATATATTTGTTTTGACAAAGTTTTGTGACTTTCAATTATAATTATTTTTGTCATGTTTTTGTGTTAATTTGTATTGTGTATCGGCGCTGGCGCTGTGTCAGGTTCTTAGAATGTATCTACAAAACTCGCTACGTATAGGTGCCATATAGGCACTATAATGCTATCATCAGTCGTTTTTATCTCAATGCCTTAGTGCGGACATACTATTATCAGTTTGGACTTTTCACTTTATCACTTTTACTGTTCAAGATATCATATTATTATTTTAGTCTGAATTGTCATTTAAATGGCCATACTGGCCGAAAAATGACGCAAAAAAGATATTTTACTTACTTACTATCTTTACCATTGATTGATATAGTTTTCTTGTACATGTTGTATCTGTCACTATAATAAAATTAACATATTTATATTTATTACATATCGTCCCCTTGGAGTTAGAAGGTTCTAAACTGCCACTTTGTAAAGTGGCACTTTAACACCTTTTAACTCCAAGAGAGTATGAAAAAGAAACATTCTAGCATTCTAGCTGGCGAGGTCGCCTGGCGCAACGAGTACCAGACAGACTCAGTAGGGCGCCTGGTGCAGTGATTAAAGCTGCCTGTTTACACAGGTTCTCCTGGCCTGTTTTATCCTATATGTGCACAAATGTAGCCTACAACCCCATCTATTCATTTATCTGCATGCGCAGTCTGCGTTTGATGGTCGTTTATTTATTTATTTTTTTCAGTGGCGAATCCGGAATTAAACAAGAGGACTGAAGTCCTATATCATCCCCCGCCATAAATTAGGTTAGGCTTTTTGCGGTCACAAATATTTAAAAAGTCGATTTGTGGTGGCCATTTTAAATCACATGCACATTTCCAGTGGGTGGGTAATGTGGGTGATTGTACAATGTGAATTATTACTGATTTCAATATATCAGTTTTTGCGCCCACAAAAAATATGAAGTTTATCCATGGCGGCCATTTTGAATTTCAATAAAACGTTAAAAAGTCACCTGCACATCTCCATATCGTGGGGAATGTGATAGTAAAATTTGAATAATTTCTGACTTTAAGTTTAAGAGTTTTTGCGCCCACAAAAAAATTTGGATTTGACCTCTGGCGGCCATTTTGAAATTTGGTAGCATCTTAAAAAAATCACTTGCACATCCTCATGTTGCTAGGAATGTGATGTTAAAATTTAGAAAAAATGACCAAACAATTTTTTTGAGTTTTTACGCCTCGCAAAAAATTAAAGTTGATCTGTGGCGGCCAATTTGAATTTCAGTAAAACCTTGAAAAAGTCACCTGCACATCTCCATATCATGAGGAATGTGATAGTAAAATTTGAATAGTTTCTGACTTCAAGTTTTAAGAGTTTTTGCGCCCATAACATTTTTTAGAGTTGACCTCTGGCGGCCATTTGGAATTTTAGTATCATTTCTAAAAATCATTTGCATATCCCCATGTTGCTAGGAATGTGATGTTAAAATTTCAAAATAAATTGACCAGTAGTTTTTGCGCCCACAAGAAAACGTGACGCCGGACAGAATCCTGGTGCGACTAAAATCCCCCTTCCCCTACGGGCGGGGGATAAAAAGGGGTCCGATTGAAGAAATAAACATTTAGGTGAAATTCACTGATTTTTTAACACTTACCATGCTGAAATATTTGTGCATAAATCATGGAGACCAAAGTTTTTTTCAATTTGAAATCACAATAAGTGTCTTAGTTAGCTCTTTCAGGTTCATTTGAATACCTATGTTATGGATCTACGGCCATTATAAATATTTTATTTCTTTCAGTGCGGGGAATTACGTCAGATTCTGACGTACAAAGACGTTCCCCGAGCTGAAAAGGTTAACCTTCTCAGCTCATATATGACACTACCCTAGTAAAAAATAACTATATTTTGGCAATTTGGAAAGATGTTGAGGTGACTTGGTTTTGGAAAAGGGGGGGGGGGGGTTGAACCCGTTACCCCCCCCCCCCTTCCCCCACCTTTCCCTGGATCCGCCACTGATGTATGCATCTAAGTCACATAGGGACTAGCGTGTGCTGTCCAGTCATTACAGTGGCACATAGCACACTTATTCCGAGGAAACGAACATGTGCACATAAGGTTTGGTGCTCCATGCCATATATTTGCGCGGGGGCCCTGGTGCAATAGTTAAAGCTGCCTGCTTGGAAGGTCAGAGATCGCGGGTTTGAGCCCCGCTCTGGCATTCAAGTTTCAAAGAAACAAAATGTTTCTTCCCCGCTCACTCGTAAAGATTCGATATTGTAGGTAGCCTCCGTGACCGAGAGGTAGCGTGCTCGGCTTCTGAGCTCCAGGGCTCGAATTTCGTGTCTGGAAGTCAGTGTCATCTCGTTTATCTCACCATCCTCAGGAGGTTCTCCTGGCCTAGTTTAGCCTATATGTGCACAAAGGTGGCCTAAAACCCCATTCAATTCATTTCCATACCATAGCATAGAGCCGTGTGCTGATCTATGTAATCTATAACATATATATTCAGAATTATTGCTATCTTGAAAACAATGTTTTTATGAAGCTAATGTCAAGTGACAAACTACTGTGACCTAACAGGTCTGTTCTCAAATTACGAAGCTTCTGACAATGAAAACTCATTTACAGCTTCAGATAGATGAAAAATACCACTGAGTTTAAAAAACAACACACAATTACGTCGTATTTTACTCTCCAATTTGAATAAAAAATAGTCCAGCCCACCCCCTAATTGAAACCCCTCAACTGATTGACGGCGGTGATTGGCTTAGCCACTCTTATATTGGTTGATGGTACATTACCATAGTTCGTCCAAAACATTTATTATGGTGGAACATGAAAGCGATAGAAAAATAATATCAGTGCTCCAGGTGTGTCCTCCCGTGTCCTGACTATAAGACACCAATTAGCCGCGAATGCGCTGATCTTACCGTCTGATACGTGGGAATATGTGATGTAAAGTGCTGAATATTGCTGACTTGTTTTGTTTACATGGCAATATACGACCTGGAAATACAACTATTTCACTCTTTTTCGGTGCTTTAAACTTAGTTTTTGACTTTTTCGTATTTTCAGTTAAGATCAGTAGGCTATATAGCTTTATATAAATTATATTTTCAAAATTGACAACATTGAAAATGTCTCATCCCAAGGTGTCCCTTTAAATCTCGATGATAGAAGACACGATATGACCTTTGAAAACAATTATTTAAATTGCTACTGAAAAGGTTAGTGTGCTTGGTTCTCAAAGGATTGACACTTAAATCCCAAGTGTTGTTTTAATGTTGGTCCACCGTCTGAGACGCTGGCCAACATTGAAACAACACAGGGACAATGTATGGTATTTGCTAGTTTATTTGCTCAGCGAATTTCAAGCCATTTCCCGCACCGATAGCTCATTCAGTCCGGTTGTGCCTCGAAACTCAGAGGTACTAGGCTCGAATCCCAGCCGGGATACAGTGCGTAATATGATAAAATAAAAAGACATATACATGTCAATGATATATATTTATAGATATATGTATCTCGCAGCAAATGGGCATATACAGTGCTTCAAACTGTTCCAAGGCCTGACGTGTGAAATGCTGTCTATGGTACTGTGCAATATAAACAACCCTTGAAGTCATTCGATAAGAGTAGGGCATAGTTCCAGCTTCGGGCTTTCGTCTGTCGCAATATTGCCATGGTTGTGCAGAAAGCGACGTAAAACATCTTCACTTTCAAGCCATTATTCCGTATATCATTTTATATAGCAGAGTTAGGATGATGTAGATTAAACCTAACACTTGTGCTTCTAGGGCCGCATATATAACCCTTGTGCTACTGTGCCCGCATATATAGCCTTTGTGCTGCTGTGCCCGCATATATAACCTTTGTGCCACTGTGCCCGCATATATAATACTTGTGCTGCTGTGCCCGCATATATAACCCTTGTGCTGCTGTGCCCGCATATATAGCCATTGTGGTGTGCCCGCATATATGACACTTGTGCTGATGGCTCGCAAATATAACAATTATGTCACTGTGCCCGCATATATAACCCTTGTGCTGCGTACCCGCATAAATAACCCTTGTGCCGGTATGCACACATATCTAGCTTTGTGCTGCTGTGCCCGCATATATAACCCTTGTGCTGCTGTACCCGCATATACAACCCTTGTGTTGCTGTGCCCGCATATATAACCCCTTGTGCTGTGCCTGCATATATAACCTTGTGCTGCCAGGCCCGCATATATAGCCATTGTGGTGTTCCCGCATTACAACCTTTGTGCTGCTAGGCCCGCATATACAACCCTTGTGCTGCTAGGCCTAGGGCCGCATATATAACACTTGTGTCACTGTGCCCGCGTATATAACCCTTATGCCGATATGCACACATATATAGCTTTGTGCTGCTGTGCCCGCATATATAACCCTTGTGCTGCTGTACCCGCATATGCAACCCTTGTGCTGCTAGGCCCGCATATGTAACCCTTGTGTTGTGCCTGCATATATAACCTTGTGCTGCCATGCCCGCATATATAGCCATTGTGGTGTGCCCGCATTTACAACCTTTGTGCTGCTAGGCCCGCATATACAACCCTTGTGCTGCTAGGCCTAGGGCCGCATATATAACACTTGTGTCACTGTGCCCGCATATATAACCCTTGTGCCGGTATGCACACATATATAGCGTTGTGCTGCTGTGCCCGCATATATAACCCTTGTGCTGCTGTACCCGCATATGCAACCCTTGCGCTGCTAGGCCCGCATATATAACCCTTGTGCTGCTAGGCCCGCATATACCACCCTTGTGCTGCTAGGCCCGCATATATAACCCTTGTGCTGCTAGGCCCGCATATACCACCCTTGTGCTGCTAGGCCCGCATATACCACCCTTGTGCTGCTAGGCCCGCATATACCACCCTTGTGCTGTTAGGCCCGCATATACAACCCTTGTGCTGCTAGGCCCGCATATACCACCCTTGTGCTGCGATTTTAACGTCAGTAATAAAATTGAATAATGAAATTATGCTGACTATCTTTAAATATATATTAGCTGGCATGCCATAATTTATAGATAACAAATATATGATCTCAATTTATGAATATAGTCATATTATTAGGATGTATAATGAAATTGTGCAGTGGCGTGGATATCGACCATGGATATTTGTAATTTTGTTGCATTAAACTTATATAACAAAATGTAGGTTGGAAAAATATAATCCGATTAAATTGCGTGGCTTCAATTAAATATGTTTCCCTGTTAATTACCAGTATGAACACCCGGCCCAAAGAAATATAATTTAATTCTTGCTTCATCTTGAATTTGAAATTGGTCATCTCTTCAAATATTTTTCACTCCCATGCTTTATCAAATGCAACGCGGCTTCGCAGTCATCATCAGGTCACAGTGGTTTTGATAAGATATACAGGATTGGATAACATGTACCGCCTCCATGAGCCAAATCAGCAGGTTGAGGGTTTGAGGCCAGCATGGGGTTCCTTTGATAGTACATCACTGCAAACATATGTATCTGATATGGTTTGGTCACTATGATGTACCTTGTAACGTTACATCTTATCTCCATTCAGCCGAAGCACAGCGCCACGTTTCACTGTGTTAGACTCTAGCGAATTTCTTGAAGTAGCTGCGTCGTCATGATTCGCTGAGTGAAAAGTGTGGGTCTACCCGCATGCGCAGTCCCCCAATGAGTCAAAATGGTATATTATACGTACACATATTTTATTCCAATCAAAATTATTTAGTTGCTTTTGAAATACCCTAGATGTAAACATTGCTTCGTCTCCAGCAATATGATTTTAAAACTAATTTAGATATACCATGCGTTCATCATTCAATGACTGAAAAAGACGTATGCCCTATATAATTTCGTTCAATTCCCAAATGTCAATAACATGTATGAATAATATTTGCTAGTGATCGTAGGTGTTCGCCGTAGTCATCATGTTTGTCCGTTGTTATCTTTCTGATGGCAATAACTACTACTTTATACATGTATATTCTCAGCGGGCGCTAAACGTACGGCCTGTGGTGGTTTGAGGTTCGTCCGATGTAGTAGGCGCTGGACCGCAACCGGGCCAGCTTTGGGTCGGCGTTTCGCGTTTGTTGAAATTTTGGGTGGCCCTCGCAATAGCGGTTATTTTTAATCTTAGCGAGAGTCTCCCAGCCATGCAATTTGGTATAATAAACATTTTTGTCTGTCTGTCAAAATTTATACTTATCTGTCCATCTCAACGATATTATGCCTCAGTGAAGCGTAACGACCCAGCTCTATTATAAATGTTGTAAAAAGATACGTTATGTTATTTAGGGTTTATTCTCCCTTTTAAGTGAGCAAAAAAGATACCAGTTCTTTACTTATATAGGTATGCCATGTATTTTAAAATTACATTTGATCCGATAGTTGTCTTAATTTTGTCAATATCATCCCGTTGAATCTGTTAACACTTCTGAACACAAGTGTTAAGAGGTCATGATATCTCACCTCATCTGTTTTACATATCAATAATTGACACACATAATATTATATTTAATTTAAATTGACTACTGCCCAAATTAATTCAATTATTTGGTATGACGTTTTTTGTGAGCTACTGATATTTTTTGTAAGTTACTATTATATCTAATTACGGTAGAATACTTTGGTTGTGGTATTGGCAGCAGACATATAACAGTTGTAATATGTTGTCTACAATGACTTCACGCTATTTATTATCACATGGAGATCTGTGTCGATCTGATGTTATATAAGCGGGGGTCAGTGCGTGTGTAGGTAGATAATATAGAGCTTGGGGCCAGCTCCATCAGAAGCCACGAGCATCACTCGGACACTCCATCACCTCGCTTGCTCTCTCTCCAGATGCTCAGATACAACGTCGTGTGTTCAGTTGGCTGATCAGCATCGCCCTGCACCTCCGTCTTTCTCAGCAAACCAAATGCATCCAGCCAATGTCGGGCTAATGCTGTGGCCCCGTCGCAGTCGTGCCCAGCATTGGCTGAATGTTTCGTGTTTTCGAATAGTTTACCTCATTGGTCCACCCCAGTATTGGTTAGACCAATGTTGACACAATGCCGGCTCACCACCTGCGACGCTGTCCTATCATTAAACCAACTTTACACACGTCTGGTATTTGCTAGGACAAAATAACAACAATTTATATCGTGTACCATGCAGGCTACATAACAACATTAAGTGAAACGGTTTCCAGCTACATTACCTGATTACTGTCTCTCTATATGTGTTTACCATAATAAGTACTTTTCTAGTTACTAACTAATTAGCTAGGCAAAACATATATTAACTATACCTACATTGCATAATTAGTTTTAATTTAATACTTTATATGCCTATATTTAAGTGGGGTTTACATTATATTCATTGCATCACGATAATAATACAACCTAATTATTTATCAATCAAGTCAAATTCAATACTCACTTTAATTGTATAACACTCGATAATTGTATTAAGCTGAAAACAAAATTCAACTTTTGACCTGACTTCATCATTTATTTGCCCGAAAACGTGTTTTTGTCCTACAATTAATAATTGTTTGATAGCTGCCAGATATTTTTCCTTTATGAGCAACTAGGGCAGGGGCCCTGGTGCAGTGGTTAAAACGGCCTCCTTGAAAAGTCGGAGATCGCTGGTTCAAACCCCACTCTGACCTTTAAGTTTCAAAGAAACAAATGTTTCTTCCCCGCTCAGTCGTGATGATTTAATATTGTGGGGAAAATCCCCTAAAGGTTTTCCTGGCCCAGTTTAGCCTACATGTGCACAAAGTTGGCCTAAATCCGACATTCATTTCATTTTATGGGCAACTGGTGATTGTGTTAGTGCAATTTCCAGTTTTTAATGAATGAAAAATACTCCATGTGTCAACATTAGACTAGCGAAGATTTACAATTGATAAGCTATAGGAGATCTGTACCAGCACATTTACCTTTGTTTTCATAGTTTTAAAAAGGTGTTGCCAAAAGCTTGATAGTCACATTAAACTGAACAGGTTAAAGTAGGCTATAAGCCTTTTGTTAAAACTGTTCATCGGTTACCCACGTATCACCTTATACGCTCAACTGGGATATATTTTATTCTTTCAATCATGTCAATGACGGAGTGAATCGCAGTGCTACCACCTGGCGTATATGAACACAAATCTCAATGTAGGCATAATCGGAGACCACATACAGTTCGCCTATGGCGGGACCGACTGCGACCGACGACGTCCTTACGTTACCTCATCGGTGACGTCGCCGGGCGCGCCTGTGTATGATAACAGGCACGCCATCGGGGCAAGATTATGACCGACTGTGCTAAAAAGCCCTGCATCATCTGTCCCCGACTTATGCTGGAGACGGTAACTTTGGCGCAGTGTTGTTTGTGTTTCAGGTGATATTTTTCGATGAAAAACGGGGTGAATATGAATGCTTTGCTGTGGCGCACCACCAAGATACTGCGCCACTACAAACCGGTCCGTTGAAACAATCCATAACAAATCGGCGCAGTTACATTTTAAAGCCTTGATAGCAGCTTCCATTCTTTCTGCTGTTCGTTTCTAGTCACCCCACCGTTCCTATTCATCCTATTCTATTTTATTATGAAGATTCCATATTTTTGTGGGAAATGTTCAGTTGTTTGTTTTAAATATGCTTGTTTGTTTCTGTTCACCCCATGTTTGGGTTATGCCCATAAGGGACTGCGGTAGACAGAATGTTAATGCTCCTATTTACCCCGTTTTGGGGATGACTCAGAACATCGCAGTCGTTTTTTCTAAAATACCACCATAAGACACCCCATGTGTATGGGCATAAATCTCCCGTAAAATATTTCGAGGAAAATAGTTAAAACTCTTTTTTGTTCAAATTCCCCACAAAGACATACCCCTGGAACATAAGTTTATTTAGCAAAAATCGTAATGTAATATTTCAAGTAGACCCTCATAAGCAACCATTAGAAGCGGCTTCATGAAACTTGGCACATAGCTGTATAACCCTCAGAGTTTTAATGTGGCATAGATGTAAGATGTCATTTCAAGTCATATAAACTTATTTTTTAATGCATTGAGAACATGGCCGGCTAAATCCTCATATCTGAATTATGCTTAAAACAAACGTTCCTATAGTGTAGGCTCATATGGCACATATAACACTTTCGTGCAATTTGTCTGTTAAAATTGATTTTTCACTTGATTATGACGCAAAATATCATGAAAATCAAGAAAAAAAGGGATTGCATTTTTTTATAGGTCGATAAAAGGTCTCAAATGGCGAAATCAAAGATGGCCGCCAAAGTATATAAAATTAAACATATTTACGAATAATTTTGCAACTACATACGCTAGAGACATAAATAATATGTCTATTCTTATGTTTTCAGGTATGAGAAAGCCAATTCTTTCATTAGTTTTTAGTCTATATTTATGCAAATATGAACAAAAACAAGCGGATATCGCAGTGAAACTGCAGCTAACATTGTTTTGGCTGATAGTTTTTTTCCTGTTTTGATCATGCTTGGCTGGTTCCCCTATGGAGATATATTGGCGGATGTGGAGCTCTTATCCTTGTGGATGGTTTTTTTGTGAAACATAAAATTCAAAGTGGCTGCCATGAAATCACTGAAGTCATATTTTCCATAATATTTTTTATCAGGAACTACAATAAAACAAATCCTACCATCATTCGACATCATTATATTGCCTAAAATACTACGATAAGCTTTATTATATATATTCCCAAGTAAATTACATACCGGCACATCTATTCATTATATGCGTGTAGTAAGCCTACACATCACCCATAAACATAACTAACTGCATGATAGGTTAGAATATGAACCAGGCGTAATTGTTCAGATACACTGAGGGTCCCTTTCCCGATGGGTGCTTTATAATGTCATTTCAATTCCAAATCAAAAGAAATCTTAAGAAATTAATTCCAATCTGGTATGTTCTGCGCATAATTCTTAATTGCAAGACGTCAAATGCGCAACTAACACTTCTGGAGGCCAAAAATGCTAAATAATGTCATGTGTTACATACTAAATTAGAAAAGTAGAAGAATAACTGATCTGAACTATTTGTCATATTTAGATATTTACACAGGTCAACATATGCCTATAGGTATTATTAACTCGGTGGTATATATAGATTATTAGCAAAAGGTCAAGAACAAGGTCATATCATACTGTTTTCACACCCGTCCTCAAGCACTTGCACAATTTGACGTAAAAATATAATGTTTTACACATTAATGGAAAGGGGTATGATAAAGAAAATAAAGATTTATATCGGTTCGGGTTGCAGGTTTGGCCTTTACAGTAACAAACAAATATCATACCAAGGACAACCTAAGGTCATTGCAAAGTCCAATAATAGTTCTTCGTACATAAAACAAATATTACGCAATCCTGGCATTTAGTTGTCATGGAATCTAAATTATCCTCCGCAAAAGATATTTTATTCATTTGTAGCATCAATTCATTCTTGCAGCTAGGCCTATATTTTTCTTCCAATTTGGGAGAGTTGAAACTACCATTGATCATAATATTATGGTGATGGCAAAAGGCGGCAGTACCATCTGTATCTTGCATTGCTGTTGTTAAATTCCTGGAATGTAAGTTAAGAGCAGTTAAGTTAATGTATCCTTGTGGCACGTATGTCTGAAAAATTTACTCAACATTTAGTGTGTTTGAAGTTAAGATGACCTTAACCGTGTATGGTCTGGCCTTGAGTTACTTAGCGTTAGAGTTACTGCCCTACTACGATAAATCATATAAATTTATTGCAGAATAATTTTCATAATAAATAAATGTACGGTACATTATACAATTTGAATGAGAATTAAATGAGTTAATCTGAAATGAAAGAAAATTAAGCTGAAATGAAAGAAAATTATTATCTAAACAGCTATTATGGCTATCATGATTGTGTAAAGTCGTTATCCATCAATTTATTTTTGTCATATAATTATGTGATATACGTTATGTTAATAATCTTATGAAAACTGTACATTTAATTCAATGATACCTAAATATTACACTAACAAATAATACAAGATAGATATAGAGATGCAGTTATTTATGTAATGGCAAAACGTGTGTGAAACGTGAATCCAAAGTCGAAGCCTTTAGAGTTGGGCCAGAGAACCACTCTCAGAAACACAACTTTGTTTTTAATTGACTTCTTCTTCGATATATATTTAAAAAAGGATAGTTCCGAAAATATAAGCAGCAATATATTAATAATTCTGACTGGTATTGTTATATCAAATAAATGAATGCAATGCACATGTATAATGATGCTAGTAACATAAAATAAATCAAGTTACATGTTTTAGAAGTGGTGAGCATAACAGTTTAATAAATTTTGTCATATTACATTCTTTGACTGCTAAAATTGAAACCAAAATTGTAACCTTTACGTGTTTTTTTGTGGCAGCATTCTTAATAATATGATTATATAACTTCATGTTCGACATGTTTGAGGTCCCGACTCGAGTGGAGGTTCAAAAATGTGATATTGACGTTTGAATCACAGATTTTTTTAAACTTCCACACTATCGTTATATATTGTCATCAAAAAACACATTTATTTTGCAAACCGAAGTTTACTCTGTGCCAGAATTTAATTTTAGTAACTGCCTTTGGTATTTCATTGCATTGAAGAGAATGTTCATGTATTATGTGTTCATTCAAAGGCTGCTTT
This sequence comes from Flabesymbios commensalis, assembly GCA_964017125.1. Lineage (NCBI taxonomy): Eukaryota > Metazoa > Annelida > Polychaeta > Terebellida > Flabelligeridae > Flabesymbios > Flabesymbios commensalis. Next base: position 1,078,060 of record OZ024902.1, on the reverse strand, counting down.
GTGTGTCGAACATTGGGCCTAGATTAGTGTGCTGTGCAAAAAGGAGGTTTTCGTGTTTTTGACAGTGACAGATAGTTTGTTGAAATTTTTTGGCTATCTCGAGCATTGTGTCTATTCAGAAAGGATGTGTTATTGTCCAAATCTGTATAGCCCTATTAAATGGTATGTTTACGCCAAAAACTGTATAGGGCCTAGGTATTTTCGGCAAAATGAAACCACGCGATGCGTGGGGGGGAGGGGGGAATAAGAGAACAGATGATTGGGGTAGTCGGACACTTTTTTGCACATATAAATTATGACTAAACTGAACCAGGATAACTTTCCGTGTACATGGTGTATTAGTGCTGTACAGATATCTGTATTTTCAAGAGGTGACAATTGTGGCATATCTAAGGGTATGAAAATCACACGTACTGCATATTCAAGGGTCAATAAAACTACCCAGCTGTATTATGTGTTCATTCAAAGGCTGCTTTGTGTGTCGAACATTGGGCCTAGACTAGTGTGCTGTGCAAAAAGAAGGTTTTCGTGTTTTTGACAGTGACAGATAGCTTGTTAAATTTTTTTGGCTATCTCGAGCATTGTGTCTATTCAGAAATGATGTGTTATTGTCCAAATCTGTATAGCCCTGTTAAATGGTATGTTTACGCCAGAAACTGTATGGGGCCTGATGTAGACTCTATACTGCACCCATGATGAATAACAATAATGGCCGTGTTGCATGGTTTCTGTAGTCGCATGATCACAGTCTTGCTATGTGCAGTTATATTGTGTTAGGCCTACCGGTACTTGTTATGTGGCCTACCAATTAACCCCAATGTTTGTGACAATTTATTACAAACTGAAACTGGACTGTTGGAAATCTTTTTTTTAGTGATGTTGAGCATGAGATATAAATTCTTGAAAAGAAACAGTATTCAGCTACTACGTTAGTCTTATTCAACTCATACCGGTAGACTATTGTGTGTGCGTGTTACATAGGCCTATATGCCCCACCCAACAAACAGAACATTTTGTATAACATTTGTAGGCCTACAATGTTGCACAAATGTCAAAATTGTACAAATGTTATACAAATGTTTTGTGTTCACTGGGCAGTTATGAAACATCTATTCTATACATATTTTTTAAAAGCACGTTTTATTTCAAACTCGACAAGGTGGGTTGCATATTGTGTGAAAATATATTTTTTGTGACTTTTCAAGCGGTATATCTTACTTGATTATAAAAAATCAAATGTCCACATACAAGATTTGCAATATTGTGGGCTATCGTGTCTCTGTAATTCAATTCACAAAAAAGTGACGTTGCGGCCATGCTGTTGTGATACAAATGTAGGCCTACGTTATATTTATTGGTATAGGATCCCGTGCATATCGTACATGAAACTAGGCTTTCCCACGTTTTACGGTGCCAAATCAAAAATGACCTGGCATCCTGTATATTCTCATAGTGCACATGCTGACAATATTTGAAAGAAAATGACAAAATGACGTAGTACATGAAAACGTGACGTCACAAATGTACGTTTATTGCACAACTCGACCACGTGTCGTAAAAATGAAATATATGACGTGAAACCAGGGGGGGGGGGGTAAGACACCAAACGATCATGCGCGTCGATTTCTTACTTCCGGTTTCACAAAAAATCAGGTCAAATTCTCCACATTGCACATCATTTAAAACATGCTTTTCCCACAAAATCATGTAAATGACAAGAACTTTTAAACATAGCAGATGTTTTGTCGATAACTTTGCTATGAAATGTTAAAAGTTAGAAGTGCAGCCATGCTTTAAAAATGTGAATATCTTTAAAATAAAAACGCGTTCCGTGATAGACGGAGCGTCGGTTGGCCATTGTTTACATATTTTGATGGTGTATGCATTTTTCTGTATTGGGTATCTAATACTTCCGAAGAGCTATATTCATCCGCCAACAATCCATGTTTAAAATGATACCTTAGATACCCATAGATACCCTGATTTATGCCTAGTAAAAAGACAAAATAAAACTCCCCTATTTCGCCGTATTTTACGTAATTTTTGAGGTTTGATCATAATTTTTTAGATAAAAAAGAACACTGAGGTAGTACTATTTCTTCTCGTGAAGCTATATATCTTTTTACACAGCTTGTTGATCGTACACGTGCTTGCTAATTTGAGGAGGGGCAACTCAGCATAACATGTTTACAGCATAAGACAGAGTCTGCGTCGTGGCCAATACATCAGCGTACCGCCGCAGTGGACTGACGGCATGTCTAACACGTGGTAGGACATACACGCATTACCACGCTGCAAAATGATGGCTGTTCATGCTGTTAGTATCGTATTTTAGCTTCTAATATACAGAAATGATCAATCAATCCTTTGACTCAGTATCTCATTTTTGGAAACTGATATTTTTATTGACAATTCAACTAACAAAAATCGTTGACAATCACTGAATCAGTTGAAGCACTGACAGTGACACTGACTCATTCACTGTCAGTGTCAGTTCACAATCATTCACGCAATATCACGTTGACAATCACCGGACATGCCGGATCAGAATCAGTGACACTTCTGACTGTCAGTGTCACGGTACTTGCCCACTACCGATTCAGAATCAGAACAGAGACTGAGTGACAGTCGTCACAGTGTCACCAGGTCACAGACAAGTGGCGGAGGTCTAGATCTAGCCTATGGCTATGCCACCATGCCATGCCCATGCATTCAATATATGTGTGCGAATATAGACTACAGGGGGGTCTGATTAAAAAACAAAACAAATGTAGGCCTAATTGTAGGTGTCAATAAATGCAATGATTTTTAGTAGAGCACCGCTCTACTTTTTCAGTCTATGTGGGTCTGAGTGGTTTTCTGTATGATTAATTTCACGGCAATAGCTTTAAATTTGTAGAATTGGGAACATAACTAACTCCATGTGTGTGTTAAGAATAACTTTTTTTGTTGCACCACGAAGCCAGATTTTGAGATTTTGGATCAGCTGATCAGATGAACACTGATATAAATGACGCATCAATTCCTATCATGTACAATACTATGTCAGCCATGTCTGTTAGGTGACGTCACGCGTGACCCGTGACCTTAGCAATACACTTTGACCCTCAGTGCTTTGACCTGCCTCGCAATACCAAGCTGCCAGTACTCTATACGACACGTGACCGACTATGATCCAATGTTGTTTGAATTTTGGCCCGCCGTCTCCGACGGGTCAACGTCTCGTGTTTGCTGGGAAGTGCACCTGTCATTCATAGTAGGCCTAATACGGCAACGCTGACCAAATGTTGGGCCAGCGTCGTAGACGTTGTGCCAGCATTGAAACAACGCTGGCTGCATGTGATTGTCCAGCGGTCTGCGTGTTTGCCTGTAAAGGATGTATGGGCAGTTTGTCCCAGAGGCATACACAATACTCAGCTGACACAAGGAGACGTTGAATCAATGTTGGCTCAACATTTGTCCACCATCTACAACGTTGGACAAACGTTAAGCCAACTTTGATTCAACGTCTTGTCTCTGCTGGCCTGCCAATACACATGTATGGGGCCTATATAATATGCCTATCGGCCACTCACTGCCCAACAAAACAAACATTCACTCGATGTGGCATTAATGTTGGGCGAGCTTCATAGACGATGCTCTAACATTAAACCAACAAAACTCATTTGTAGTAAAAACTTAAGCCTAGGGCCTACTGGTGCCTACAGTCTGAATACGTTCTGAAAACTTTAAAAACACCCCTCAGGCAATGCATAGCCTAATCCTGCTATGCTTAATGAATCTCATAGCCATATGCGAAGCCCCAGAAGTGACATTTAAATTAGGCTATTATTGTTTTCAACTCAACATCAAGTTATTAACTCACTGATTATATAGATAACTTTGCAATCTCAATATATCTAGGCTTATGGAGTTGCGAGTTCTATTATAGTGAGTTCTATTATAGTGAGTCTATTTAATGTTGTCCTGCAGTCTCACACTGTTATCACGCTGGTCTATCATTAAATCAACATTGGCTCAACGACTGTGGCAGTGGAAGTAGTTAATCTGTCTCCTGACTCAGTTATTTCAATCTGAACACTACACACACTGCCATCACATCTGAGCAAATAGCAGTAGGCCTACTAGCATGCAATGTGCCTAGGCTACTAAATTGTTTGCTAGACACGTTCTTTTGTACCTTCCCCTACCTGTCATTGACTGGGGTAGGCCTATGCCTAGTAACATATATGCCTATACCACCCAAACTGTCAGGTTAATATAAACAGTTTCTGTTTAATAGATCGGCTTTGAATAATGAACTGCACCACAGTCCCAGACCCTGGTCCCAGCCCAGGGTCACACAGGGAGTAGCTAGCTGTGAAACGCAGTGACGTCACTCGGTGAAAACAAAGCTATATAACACCCCCTCCCCCATACTTCATTCTGTAAAACGCAGTGACGTTACTCGGTGAAAACAAGGTTATATAAGAACCATCCCTCATACTTCATTGTATTAGCCAGCTCGGTGAAAACAAAGGAGGTCGAGGTCATTGAGTTTCACATATTTGACCTATTTCCATTAGGGTACGCCTACCCGATTATCCCTAATAGACCGGATATAGGCCTACTAATAAACACAGAGACGCAGTTGGGGGGGCGTATTTACACGTGCAACGCATGACCACCACCCCCCTCCCCGACTAAACTTTGAAAACAACATTGAGCTGACGACAGTCAGATACGAGATACAGGATAGTTACTGTCGGATTCAACACCTCATTTAGACCAATATATGTGTTGCTTAATTGTGAAACAGCTGCATCTTAGCTTTCCTTAAAACCTGGCCCGTTGGGGGGCGGGGTTCGAGAGGGTCGCACAAAGCTGAAAATTTACCCCAGCGACATCCACCAAACTGCACCAATTTGTAGCTAAAAATCGAACAAAAATCCCAGGGGGCCCCCAGACCCCCTCAAAAAATTTCTGGACACGGGCCTGTTAAAACAATGACCCTGAAGCCCGGCACAAGCTCTACCTCAGTGCCGTCAGGCTCTAGCTGGTCTTCTCAGCTAGTCTTATCAGTGCTAATATATGGGGTCTTCACAAATTGCAGGGGCGGATCTAGCTTTTCACTGAGGGGGGGGGGGGGGGGGTTGAAATTTTCCAGCTATATTTTTTTCGCTTGTTTTTTTTCGCCATCCTCATTAACTTTTTTTAAAATATGTCAAGTTTTTTTTTATTTCGTTGCCCTCATTAACTTTCCCAGAAATATGTCCAATGTTTTTTATATTTCGTCGCCCTCATTAACTTTTCCAAAAATTGGTTTAATGTTTTTTTTCTTAAATGTTTTTTTTTCTGCCCTGTCTCGTTAGATTTTGGATTTTTACTGATCTAAAACAGAGAAATTAAAATAAGTGGCCTAAGTTGTTAGCAATACTACCCTTCACAACACAGTGTAGGGGGGTAATTGCTAACTAACTGTAAGGGGGTCGAGGGGTCCGCCCCCGGGGAAATTGTTGATTTCCAATGGCCTTCTCCTGCAATCTAAGGCATATATCTAAGGCAATATTGGGAACTGTTTCTCACTCAGTATATCACCAAATCATAAGAAAACCACTAAATAAGATGATGATTTTTTTTCTGAGGGGGGGGGGGTTAACCCACCCCGCTTGGATCCGCCACTGATTTGATTTGAATTGGCTGCCTAGCCCTACCCTAGTCTTGACTAGAGTAGGCCTAGATTAGCTCATTAGGCAAGTAAATTAATAGTGTCAAGCCCCCATATACATGATATATCAGCTGAGTAAATTAATGTTGAGTGTGAAATACTGATATTTTGGCAATTTTGATTGAGGTAGTTAAGTAAAATCAATTTAGTTTTGGAAAAATGTGTCAGGATAATAACCCCTCTGGATCCACCACTGACAGGCCTATGTATCCTGTATTTATTGTTAGAAAAACTAAGCGCCCAGGGCGTTAATTAGATTACCCCCTGAGATTACAGGGGGATGAACACTTATTAGGGGCATACCATTTAATACCGGGGGGGGGGGGGTGGGGGATATGTTTTTTCTTCCTTTTTCAACCCCTTCCCAACAAAAAACATTTTTTCTCCCTGATCAAAAACAAACAATTTATTTCCTGAGATGGCATAGAATTTTTTTTCCAGGACATGTTTAATCCATTTGACCAAGCACAGTGAGGGACTTTTTTTTCTTTGGCACTTTGCGGCACATTTGGTAAGCTCTGCTGGCTGTCAACAATCTACTTTTTCTCACACATAATTGAACAAACTATTTTTTTCCCACACTTTATGGAGCAATCTATTTTTTTGGGCCAACTTTGTGAACAAATTATTTTTTTAATAAAAGACCATAGCCCCTCAGACAGGGCTCAATTCACCTGGTCGCGAGCGAATAAAATTCTGCTCTAAATTTAGTTGTGCTACTAAAAAAATATATTTAGTAGCGATGCGCTTCTAAATTTACGGAGGTGTGGTAGTAAAATTGTTGGTTTTTAGTCGCGTTCAGGGTGATATGCTCCTAAGTTATTTATTTGATGAGCGCATGCTAAGAGTTGGTTACTAAATTAAGCCCTGTCAGCGCTTATTGGAAAATGTTTGTTTTTATTATAAGTATGGTATCTACAGGCAGGCATGGTGTCACTGCATGTTCTTTCTAAATAAATTAATCATGTTAATTGCTCTCAGTCTCTCACAAGACACAGTTCACTCATTTATTATTCTGTTACATTCTTCTTTCGCTTGTGTTCAATCTTGCATTTTCTTTTTAGCCTGTTTTTTACATTAAAAAAGGCATACAGTAATAACATTATTAGGTTAATTATAGCCTCAACAGTTTCATAAAATATATCCTGCAAGTTGCTGATGATCAGTTTTGTGATTAAACTTGATATCTTGCTTTCCAGATAATTTGCCAGGCCTGGATCAAGGTTTTTGTCAAAAATGTAGGCCTACTCAATCATGTTCATAAAGTGTATCTAGGCCTATGGTCGGATGATCATGAGCACACTCTCCTGATTTGAAAGTAGACCCCATGATCAATAAAAAACTAGTCTAATGAGCACCCATCCCTCTGTTATCTCAGGGGGTATTCTAATCAACGCCCCGGGCGTTCATTAGAATAAATACAGTATATAATCATGATAATAGTTGCCCGATTAAAAAAAATTACGCATGTGTCTATGATCCCCATAGCTCAGCCAAATTCAAACATAAGTTGTTTCATAATAATTGAGGTTACCACAGGACAACATCCAAGTGTTAATTCCATGATGCACTCTTTACCATTAAACTTATTGTTCTAAACAAATCATTGTTCCAACTCCCAAATACCTCTGTCAAGATGAGGGCTATTCATAACTGGGGTTACCACAGCCTTTATTCAAACATAAAAATTCCCTGTAAGCCTAATACACTCCTCATATTAAATCAATTGCTGTAAAAAATGTCCACAGTCCATGTCTCACATAGCACCAATCACAACTGTAGTCATTTTTATCCACGCTCGCTCAACAAAGCTGGGGTGGGGTTTATGGTGTTAACTTCAAGTGGATGACAAATTAAATTATGTAGTGTACTTCTTTAAATTAAGTTTAAAGTAATCTTTAATTTCTACAAACACCATACATCTTTCAATTTTTTTAATCATCGGTACAACTCCCTTATTAACCCTTGTACTGCTGCACTGTTTATAAGATTATTTCATTCATTTAAAAATGTTATTGCTAATGCAATTTCCAACTTCAAATGAATGAAAGATAGTATCATTTACGATATAAAGAAATCTCCCAAATTAAAGTATTTGATTAACTGAGCATTTACCATGTTTACCACAAGATGTTACAAATTTTAGTGATATTTTATTTAGTCTGAAATTTGCTTAAAAACGTATAGATGTACCGCTATACAGTCTTAGCAGCACAAGGGTTAATCTGTTATTATAGCCTGCACAAGTTAGTTGTAGTCGCTCATAGCACTAACCACAATTGGTTATGGTGTCAACTTCAAGTGGATGACAATTTAAATTTTGCTGTGTACTTCTTTAAATAAAGTTTAAAAACGTATATGTACCGGTGAGCAGTCCTAGCAGCACAAGGGTAATCTGTTATTGTAGCCTGGACAAGTTAGCAGAATAAGAATGTTCCATAATAATTGGTGTAAGATGCACTCCTTTAAAATTCAACCGATTCTCCATTTTTTCACCATGCTTTCAACTGCACAATATTACATTCGAAATAGAGGGCTGTTCTTTGATAAATGGGTTCACGGCTCCACTACTTGGAGGAGGCTTTTGTTTTTGTACGGTTTTGTCCGGCCGTGCATGGCCGCCGCCCCATTCATTATCCTTGTCATCCTCAAACCCTTTTTTGATTCATTTGGTGCTCAACATACTGGATACAAGTATTAATTCCTAAGCTGCATCAATTTTTCAGAAAGCTCATAAAAATATTTCGGTCATGGCGGCCATCTTTAGTTTTTTTTCTTCAAATTAGGACCTTGTCACCCTGATATCTATAAAACCGCTTTTCCAATTCACTCTGTGCTCAACATACTGGATACAAGTAACGGGATGGCCACATGTCTTTAAAAGTCTTTAAATTTGTTTTTGAAAAAATAAGGCCTTATAAGTCTTTAAGAATGGAAGTTAGGTATTAAAAAGGTCCTATTTTTTCATTTTTAACAAATGCAAATAGTCACGATCATTTTTTTAAATGTTGAAGAAAAAATGGCAGATACTGGATTTTTTCCCCATTCTTCGGTTCTCCAAGTGAGGCATTATCAATCCCCCGCTCGTAAGGGAAGGGGGATTTTAGTCGTCCAGGATTCCGTCAGGCGTCACGTTTTCTTGTGGGCGCAAACATTTTTAACATGACATTCCTAGCAACATGGGGATGTGCAAGTGATTTTTAAAAGATACTACCAAATTAAAAATGGCCACCAGAGGTCAACTCCAAAATTTTTTGTGGGCGCAAAAACTCTAAAACTTAGTCAGAAATTATTCAAATTTTACTATCACATTCCCCACGATATGGAGATATGTGCAGGTGACTTTTTCAAGGTTTTACTGAAATTCAAAATGGCCGCCACGGATCAACTTCAATTTGTTTGGAGGCGCAAAAACTCAAAAAATTAGTTTGGTCAATTCTTTTTTTAATTTTACATTACATTCCTAGCAACATGGGGATGTGCAAGTGATTTTTACCCCTCGGCCGGAAGAGGTATTGTCGTTCCCTTCATGCGCCGTCGTCGCCCCATGCACTCTTTTGGCTACTACCAACATGGTGCAACAGATTAAATTCATATTTCATGCAAACATTCAACCCCTCCCTGCACTTTTTTACCCAAGGTCAAGGATTAAAAAAAATTCTTGTTAACGCGATAACTTGAAAAATAATTATTGGATCTCTCCAATTTTTTACGTGAAGAGACCCATGAGTATGGAGATCACCTGATTAGGTTTTCAAGAATATATTGAATTTAAAAATCAAGATGGCCACCATAGCCTCGTTTTAATCAGGTGGCGGCCATTTTAATTATCGGTTGATAATCTAACCAGGTCATCTCCATACTCATGGGCAACATCACATGAAAAATTGGAGAGATCCAATAGTTAATAATATATTAATTAGGTTATCGCGTTAAACAAGGAATTTCGTAATTAAAAAATAAAGATGGCCGCCATAGCCTCGTTTTTGGTTGCACGCGAAGGAACCCTAACCCGGGCACACTACTATGACCGAACTACATCTTTGGCACGTCGCAAAACTCAAGTGTAAAAAAATAACGTGCTATGGGATCTTAAAAGTGCTAGATGCTAGATGATTTAACATTTTAAGTTACGATTGTAGATTTTTTATCATTAAAATGTTGACTATCGTACTGTAGCCTACCTTCTTGTTGTGAAATAACAGCAAGTAAAATAATCAGATACAGCTTCATATCGTGTTTAGTGATCGTCTGTCGTCCGCCGGGTCCTGGTGTTTTAGTGATCGTCTGTCGTCCGCCGGGTCCTGGTGTTTTAGTGATCGTCTGTCGTCCGCCGGATCCTGGTGTTTTAGTGATCGTCTGTCGTCCGCCGGGTCCTGGTGTTTTAGTGATCGTCTGTCGTACGTCGGGTACTGTACACTCCGTAGCAGTGTGTGTGCCTGGACAGTGTACTGGTACTGGTGTATACTTAATGCAGGGGCGTTCCTAGAAGCTTTTTAATGTGTAACCGGTTTTTTCGCTCCATGCTACCATGACACTGATTGACCAATGCATGGCAATTTCCTTTCACTTTTTCACCCACTTCAAATTATCTTCACCCACTATAAGATTTGCGACAGCAATTCGCGGCTTGTAGTGGATGAAGATGACAATGGTAAATTCAGGCTTGAAAGGGTTAATTGTGAAGTGATGGGATCATGCAGCCGGAAAAATGGAAACAAATGAATGCTCTCCAGACACAGGATTCAAAATTCGACTGAGCTCTTACCTCTCGATCACGGGGTAGATGGTTCATTATAACGATGGTCTCAGATGTATCACATCGTCAAAGACATTGCAAGTTTAATTACGTCATTGTAAAATCACCACTTGACGGCGCTTTCCTGACGGGCCTCACATTTCCAAACAGGAAGGGTCTAAACTCGACCAATTGACATGTTTTAAATCTTTGCGGGACATCGTGATCATCGCCAAAATACACAGGCAATATTCATGGGATGTTCGTGGTTGGTGTCGTGACAAAAAGAAAGGGATTTACCACAGTGTTGACCCTTTCCAAGAAAAAAAAAATCAACATCGAACCCTTCATCTAGATTTGATTTATTTCGTACTCGAAGTACATAATTCATACACAAAAAATAGAAAATCACACAGCAAAAATCATCTTGTATATCCTCGCTCCATGCTACCCCGGCCTGAGCGTGAATAAATGATTGTCTGTTGTCAAAAATTCAAGCAAACACATTGACACAATGTTGGTTTAATGTCGGGCCAGCGTCACAGACATTAAACCAACATTGTGGCGTGTTTGATGGGGTCTCACTAGTATAGATGTTGAATCAATGCTGCTTTGATGGTGGGTTGGCGTAGCAGACGGTGGTCCAACATTAAACCAGCATTGGCTCAATGTCTCGTGTTTGCTGGGAAATGTGTATCCATTGTGAACACGAGACTTTGAGACAATGTTGTTTCAATGTTGTGCCAGCGTCGAACACAGTGGCCCAACATTAAAGCAGCATTGGTTGAAGGTCGATAAGGCTTAACTCTGCGTGTGTTCTTTATGCTGTTTCAAAGGGAACCGAAACCGCACCCTTGTCCTGCTAGGTCCTGTATATAGACGCTAACCCTTGTCCTGCTAGGTCCTGTATATAGACACTAACCCTTGTCCTGCTAGGACCTGTATATAGACGCTAACCCTTGTCCTGCTAGGTCCTGTATATAGGGGGGGGGGGGAAGGGTGTCACCTCCGCGTGGTCCCCCCTGGGCAACTTCTTAGAAGGCCAAGCACACCCAAACCTTTCATCGAACCAGGTTTTTCTATTTTTTTGACTGAAGTTTTTTTGTGTTTGCTTTCCGGTGGTTAAGGGTTTTTCACTGAGGTTGTTATGTTTATTTTCGAATAGTTTTCAGTTCAAATTCTTTATATATTCTTTATATATTCATATTTATATATTTTATATATTTTTTCATTGTACTCATTGTAGATCTACTCATAATTCCTCTACGATTTGTTTTTTTTTGTGTGTTTGCAGTGGTTTCTCTTTGGCATCCTGGTGTTGGACGGGATGTCCGAAAGAAACCAGTGCCATATAATTATTTTTCCACTTCATTGTTTTAATGGTTTCTCTGTGGCATCCTGGCGGATAGGGCAGCATGTCATAGAGAGGCCATTGCCGTAGCATTAGCCTGTGGTGACTTACGGTGTCCTCACGGTTCGTGATCGCTCTGTGATGTCCTCCAATATCACATACCTTATTACCAACTGTGGGAGCACTGTAAGTCTTTAATTTTTGAGAATTTTTTGTGGTTTCATGATTTCTCTGGCCATACTGGCCGAAAAGTGAAGTAAAGAAGACATTTACTTACTTACTTAATGGTTTCTCTGTTCATTGTTTATGTCATTCATATTTATGTCTAAATGGGTTTACTTTTTTTGATTATAGTATATAGTATTATAGTATATATTATATATTTGTTTTGACAATGACACTGTTTTGAGTAAGACTTGTAGTTTTTACAGAATCACTCCAATTTCATGGAGATATAGTGACTTGAAAAGTCGTTCATTTTATAATCACTTCATATTTTACATTATTTATACTGATATTTTTATACCCATTAAACTGTGTTGTAGTGCAGGCGCTACAACATGTCACCAGACTCGTTACATATAGGTGCCAGGAGCATCGTCATCTTATCATATCAAACACTTTAGACTGAATATTTTAGTACGAACATGCTTTTATTAGCTTTGTCTTTCCTTTACTACTTTAACTATACAATATGGGATATTGTAATACCTGGAATTTTCACTTAAATGGCCATACTGGCCGAAAAGTGAAGTAAAGCAAATATTTTACTTACTTACTTGTCCCGCTAGGTCCTGTTATAGACACTAACCCTTGTCCCGCTAGGGCTGTATATAGACAATCACCCTTGTCCTGCTAGGGCTGTATATAGACACTAACCCTTGCCCTGCTAGGGCTGTATATAGACACTAACCCTTGCCCTGCTAGGTCCTGTTATAGACACTGACCCTTGTCCTGCTAGGGCTGTATATAGACACTAACCCTTGTCCTGCTAGGGCTGTATATAGACACTAACCCTTGTCCTGCTAGGTCATGTTATAGACACTAACCCTTTTCCTGCTAGGGCTGTATATATACACCAACCCTTGTCCTGCTAGGGCCTGTATATAGACACTAACCCTTGTCCTGCTAGGGCTGTATATACACACTAACCCCTGCCCTGCTAGGTCATGTTATAGACACTAACCCTTGTCCTGCTAGGGCTGTATATAGACACTAACCCTTGTCCTCCTAGGACCTGTATATAGACACTAACCCTTGTCCTGCTAGGTCTTGTTATAGACACTAACCCTTGTCCTGCTAGGGCTGTATATAGACACTAACCCTTGCCCTGCTAGATCATGTTATAGACACTAACCCTTGTCCTGCTAGGGCTGTATATAGACACTAACCCTTGCCCTGCTAGGTCCTGTTATAGACACTGACCCTTGTCCTGCTAGGGCTGTATATAGACACTAACCCTTGTCCTGCTAGGTCCTGTTATAGACACTAACCCTTGTCCTGCTAGGTCATGTTATAGACACTAACCCTTGTCCTGCTAGGTCCTGTATATAGACACTAACCCTTGTCCCGCTAGGTCCTGTATATAGACATTAACCCTTGTCCTGCTAGGTCCTGTATATAGACACTAACCCTTGTCCTGCTAGGTCCTGTATATAGACACTAACCCTTGTCCTGCTAGGTCATGTTATAGACACTAGCCCTTGTCCTGCTAGGGCTGTATATAGACACTAACCCTTGTCCTGCTAGGTCATGTTATAGACACTAACCCTTGTCCTACTAGGGCTGTATATAGACACTAACCCTTGTCCTGCTAGGTCATGTTATAGACACTAACCCTTGTCCTGCTGGGGCTGTATATAGACACTAACCCTTGTCCTGCTAGGTCATGTTATAGACACTAACCCTTGTCCTGCTAGCGCTGTATATAGACACTAACCCTTGTCCTGCTATGTCATGTTATAGACACTAACCCTTTTCTTGCTAGGTCCTGTATATAGACACTAACCCTTGTCCTGCTAGGACCTGTAGACACTAACCCTCGTCCTGCTAGGGCTGTATATAGACACTAACCCTCGTCCTGCTAGGGCTGTAAATAGACGCTAACCGTTGTCCTGCTAGGACCTGTATATAGACACTAACCCTTGTCCTGCTAGGACCTGTAGACACTAACCCTCGTCCTGCTAGGGCTGTATATAGACACTAACCCTTGTCCTGCTAGGTCCTGTATATAGACATTAACCCTTGTCCTGCTAGGTCCTGTATATAGACACTAACCCTTGTCTTGCTAGGTCCTGTATATAGACACTAACCCTTGTCCTGCTAGGTCCTGTATATAGACGCTAACCCTTGTCCTGCTAGGTCATGTTATAGACACTAACCCTTGTCCTGCTAGGTCCTGTATATAGACACTAACCCTCGTCCTGCTAGGGCTGTATATAGACGCTAACCGTTGTCCTGCTAGGACCTGTATATAGACGCCAACCCTTGTTCTGCTAGGTCATGTTATAGACACTAACCCTTGTCCTGCTAGGTCCTGTATATAGACACTAACCCTTGTCCTGCTAGGTCCTGTATATAGACACTAACCCTTGTCCTGCTAGGTCCTGTATATAGACATTAACCCTTGTATGCTAGGACCTGTATATAGACGCTAACCCTTGTTCTGCTAGGTCCTGTATATAGACACTAACCCTTGCCTCGCTAGGTCCTGTATATAGACGCTAACCTTTGATTTGTTATCTTGCATTGTACTTTACCTGAAACTGAAAGATGTAAGTTTTTTTCCAACGTAGAACAAAGGATTTCTGAATAGGCCTATAGAACCTTCTGAACATATCTGAATATAGGACCTTCTGAACATAGAACCTTCTGAATATAGGACCTTTTGAACAAATATTTTCTGAGCTTAGGACCTTCTGAACATAGGACCTTCTAATCATAGGACTTTCTGAATATAGAACCTTCTGAACATAGGACTTTCTGAACATAGGGCATTCTGAATATAGAATCTTCTGAACATAGGACCTTTAGAATATAGAAACTTCTGAACATAGAACCTTTTGAACATTTTTTTTGGACATAGGACCTTCTGAACATAGGACCTTCTGAATGTAGAACCTGTTGAACATAGGACCTTCTGAATGTAGAACCTTCTGAACATAGGACCTTCTGAATATAGGACCTTCTGAACATAGAACCTTTTGAACAAATATTTTCTAAACATAGAACCTTCTGAACATAGGATCTTCTGAACATAGGGCAGTCACCGGGCGGATCAGTTTGTTGCAGTGTTAGTATAGGCCTAGTCTACACACATAATGATGATTTACAGCATTTTCAAATTGTAAGTACTTAACTGCAACAGTTTTATCTTGATATTCTTGAATTGAGTAGATCTCTCACAAAGCAGGACATACTTGCTCAATGTATTGTTAGAAAGCAGGACAATGATGGTTAGAAAGCAGGACCATTTCAGCTAATGCTTTGCTGGAGATGTCGTAGATTTGGAGGATACTATTTGAGCAGGTTTGTTATCGATTCGATGTATTGGACACCAATGTATATCCAGACGATTTTTTGGCGCGGCAGGTTTATCTATGTTGAAATACAATCAACAAAAGTGTCAATTTTCATGCCGATATCTAGTGAGCAGGCCTGGCGTCTATCTCACCTTAGAAACACAGCAAATCGATTCCAATTCGTACATGTGTTTGCAAGGTGGTACAAAAGCTATTCATAAAATAGCCAATAAAACAATTAAACACTTTTAGCATATGTAAATATGCGTAAACTGTGAATTACTGGTCGTCATATGCGCTTGTTGACGGCTCATTAGAAAGCAGGACACCATGTTAGAGAGAGTATCACGCATGACACCATGTTAGAGAGAGTATCTGCATGACAGGTCTACAGAGGGTGTGTGTGGACTCAGTATATCAGCAATGCACAGCAATATATAAATACATTTTTATTTTATTTTTCACTATACCAATAGATGAAAGTAACTGGTAAGCCATATAATGACCGGATATACTATCTTTACCAGTGTTTACCAATGATTGATATTGTATACGTGTGCATGTTGTATCTGTCGCTATAATAAAATTAAGATAGGGCCTATTTATATTTAATAAAGATCGTCCACCTGAAGTTAGAAGGTGCTAAACTGCCACTTTTTAAAGTGGCAGTTCAACACCTTCTAGCTCCAAGATAGTAGGCCTATGAAAAAGATAAATAAATCATTCTAGCTGGCGAGATGTCTGCTGGAACAACAAGTACCAGACAGTCTTAGTATAGGCGGGGGGCCTGGTGCAGTGATTAAAGCTGCCTGCTTGCGAAGTCAACATCGTGGGTTCGAACACCGCTCTGGCCTTCAAATTTCAAAGAAACAAAATGTTTCTTTCCCGCTCAATCGTAAAGATTCAATATTTTGGGGAGCCTCCGTAACCAAGAGGTAGCGTGCTCGGCCTCAGACCGTCATGGCTTGAATTGAATCATGTGTCTGGAGGGCGGTGTCATCTCATTCATCTCACCATCTTCAGGAAGTTCTCTTGGCCCGGTTTAGCCTATATGTGCACAAACGCCGTCTACGTTTGATGGTCGTTTACTTTGTATTTTTTCAGGGGCGAATCCAGAATTTAAAAAGGGGTCCGAATGAAAAAATAAACATTTACCTCTACCACGCTGAAATATTTGTGCATAAGCCTTGGGAGACCAACGGGGTTTTTCAATTTGAAATCATCATAACTGTCTTCGTTAGCTATTTTCGCTTCATTTGAATACATATGTTAAAGCGACACATAAGGCTAAAATCATAAAAAATCACTAATTTTATTTTGGGTTCTTAATATGACCATATGCTGTAAACATGTCCATAGACTAGAACTGCAAAAGTTTTTTAACTGTTAATTAATGCGTAGCACAAAAGTTAAAGAAACTTTTGCAGTTCTAGTCTATGGACAGGTTTACATCATATTGTCACATTAATAAGCCAAAATAAAATCACCGATTTTTTTATGATTTTAGCCTGATTGAGTCTTTTTAAGGGTCTACGACCATTAGAAATTTTTTAATTCTTTCAGTGCGGAGACCGTCTTTATACGTCAGAATCTGACGTCTACAGACGTGAGATTCTGACGTATAAAGACGGTCCCAGCACTGAAAGGGTTTATCTTCACAGCTCATATGACACTACCCTAGTAAAAATACCTGATTTTGGCAATTTAGAAAGATGTTGAGGCAACTTAGTTTTGAAAAGGGGGGGGGGGGTCATGATATAGAGACGGAATTCACGCTTTCTAATTATTGACAACCATGTCAATAATAAGAAATACACGAATTTCGTCTCTATATCTAGCCTAACTGGTATGTGGGCAGCACAAAAATTAAAAAAACTTTTGCAGTTCTAGTCTATGGACATGTTTACATCATATGGTCATATTAAGAAGCCGAAATAAAATCACCGATTTTTTTATGATTTTATCCTGGGCCAGTCCCTTTAATTATGGTCGTGCTTGGTTCTCAAAGGAGTAACACCACAATCCCAAGTGTTGTTTTAATGTTCGCCTACCGTATGTGAGGCTGGCCCAACATTAAAACAACACTGGGTCAATGTATTGTGTTAGCTAGTTTTTAGCGGAAGCCATTGGCCGGCACTGATGGCTCATTCGGTCCGGTTGTGCTTCGAAACTGGGAGATAGTTTCAAATACAGGCCGGGTCGGATGTTTGTCACCGAGGTTGTGATAGATATTAATTGACGATGGGAAGTCCAAGTGGACATATGCATCATTAAAATCAACAGTATATGATTATACAGTGTATAATATGATAAAATAGAGAGTGGTGCAATTATATGTAAAATTATTAAATTATTTCAAATATTAAAAGAAATATACATGTTCATGATATATACATGATAGATATATGTATCTCGCATCAAATGGGCATATACAATGCTTCAAACCGTTCCAAGGCCTGGAGTGTGCAATGCTGTCTATTGTACTGTATAGTATAAAGAACCCTTGAAAGCGACGTAAAGCAATATTCACTTTCAAGCAATTATTCCGTAATCATTTTATATAGCAGAGTTAGGATGATGTAGACTTAACCTAACACTTGTGCTACTGTGCCCGCATATTTAACCCTTGTGCTGTTGTGCCCGCATATATAGCCCTTGTACTGGTAGGGCCGCATATATAACACGTGTGCTGCTGTGCCCGCATATATAACCCTTGTGCTGATGGGCCCGCATTTATAACCCTTGTGCTACTGTGGGCCGCATATATAACCCGTGTGCTGCTAGGCCCGCATATACCACCCTTGTGCTGCTAGGCCCGCATATGCTCGGACACAACAGATGCAGGGCCGGATCAAGGGAGGGGGGTGAGTCTCTCACCAATTTACTGTTGTTCAATATGCCTAACTGTCTCATCACTAATCCCAGTGCAATCAGCCGTCAGCATAGTGTTGTCACTTAGTCCAATTAACGCGCTTATGTGATGCGTTATAAATAACACCTGCCGTGACTGTAGCCTCGTCACTTGGTCACAGCGCACATTAAGTGATGCGTTATAACACCTGCCGTGACTGTAGCCTCGCACCTGCGTGAACAAACAAGGCTCATTAGGTGTATTAACTCTTTAAGTGCTTCATTACTACTTAACATTTTCCTTTCATTTGAAGTTGGCATTGCTCACGCAATTGCCAACTTCAAATGAAAGGAAAATACCTCCTCACTTAAAAATTAAACCTGCTAAATTTCACAATGGGGGCTTTACTCAAGATTTATACATGCATATTTGTTAAATTTCTGTCAAATTTTAGTTGTGGAAAAACAGTATGAATGCGCTTAAAAGCGTCGCCCGCACTCAAAGGGTTAAGAGGGGATCGGTTAAATTCGCGAACATTAAAACTTGGTGAATATTACCGGCTGTACAGTATGTCATGTCACATGACACTTACCGCATCATTCTCAGACGTTTATTGAACCATAACACAAATACACCTTTCCAATAGCAACACGCCACACACTACAGTGACTAAAAGCTGAACTATTTAGTTGGGAGTCATGTCACACTTCTATTACAGCACGCCACACAGTGATTAAAACTGAACTATTTAATTGGGAGTCCTGCTTATGCGCAAAATCGTGCAAACAGTGTATAGGCCCATAAGCAGCTTGGTAGACCTCCATTAAGACCACAAAGTCGCTAGCATGGAGGAGGTCACCCATCATGTCATTCACAAAAAATATAACATTTTGAAATATACTATAGATATCAACTGTACATGTGAAGTGAGCGAATATAAGTGTTTATCATTAAATTTAATCCATAAACATACTTGTTATAAAAAATAGATTGTGTAAAATAAACTTAGTATATTAGTTCTCCCGTGCAAAGCTAAGAGGCAGCGTCTGCGTTATTTACAAGTTGCTGCAATGTTGGTGGAGCGTCGCAGACGGTGGCACATCGTTAAAACAATATCCCAGCACGCACAAGACATCCACCCAAAGCTGGTATAAGGTTGGCCCACCGTCTGTGACGCTGGCCCAACATTAAAACAGCATTGGGTCGATGTCTTGTATTCGCGGGGTAACTCAATGCTGTGGTTTGACAAGCGTCAGGAAAGTCATTAGGTTAAAATACGACGCAATGTCATTGATAAGGGCACAAGGCATAGAGGTACCTCTGGATTCTCTAAATCCGAATATTGAGTATCATAGAGCTCATCCTTCGGCATTATTAACATCTCAATCAGCTTAGAGTGAGTAGAACAGTGTTTCTTATGGAAATGCCAGTTAACATGATTTTAGTTATGTATGTCATACTATGTATATTGTCATATGATTTTAACAAATTCACAATGTTGTATATACATGTACATATCTCTCTTATTTCTATGACAAATAAGTCTGGATTGACTTTCTTTCTGTCAATAAAATATCTGTCTGTCTGTCTGTCTGTCTGTTTAATTAATAAGGTGTGAGCCTTCAGGCGAACACCTTATTCATTGAACATGTGCTGTATTTTCCCATAGCGCACGAAAAATGAACGACGTTTGTCTTTTCTCACACGATCAAGTCACATAATGATATAACTGCATATATTGTAGTTCAACTATAGCTAGAGTGCGATATGGGCCGATACCGATATACGTCTCATAGTGAAAACCACTGCGCAGAGTGTGAGAAAGTTGGCATATCAAGTTTGCTACCTCTGTTGTATCCATTTATAATAACCTTTTGTCTGCTGACCATTATATTAACCCTTTGCACGCTGATCACGACAATTGTCGTTTTTAACCCTTTTTATTAGTCGATCAAATCACTGATATTGGGAATGAAATGGGAGTTTAAATATCAAGATTTGTGAATGTTTGGTCTCAAATTAAACAAATATGAGTAATTTTCAACCACTGGAGGTTGTGGGTCGCGGTAGCGAGACACAACGTCAAGTGGGTGAGAATTTAAATAAATTAACTTATCAGAATAAAGGTTAAATGCGTCAGACAGATAATTCATTGACATAAATACAAGTCATTACAGACTTATTTGTCATAGAAATGATAGAGATATAATATGCCCATGCTTATTGTCATATGTATATTGTCATATGATTTTAACAAATTAACAATCTTGTATATAAGTCTGTGATGACTTTTTTTCCTGTCAATAAAATATCTGTCTGTCTGTCTGTATAAACTAGATGGTTAATTCAAATGGTAAAATCACATGTAAATATACTCGGTATCGTATTGCAGAATTGGAATTGTGTTGAGTGGCATTGCCATATAATACACGGATACTTCGAAAATGTAAATGATAACTACTTGAAATAAAATGAAATGTCATTGCCAAGATACGAAGATAGGGGCTTACCATTCAGTTTCCCGTAGTAATCAATTTTGAATCGATGATATTGTAATCTAATCAGTATATTTATTCGTGTAGCCTCAGCTGTAATCATTATGATGACTATCTAATGAGATGTAGCCTAATCGTAATCACCATATTAAAGGTGTTGTTATCATGAATATGATCGTAATCAGCAAAATAGCGTATCTACACCAATCAAAATAGCGTATCTATACCAATTAATCTCATTAAAAGTAAACATAATACAAGTGATTCCTAATGCTAAAAGTTTTGTTATGTTTTTTTATTATTATTTAAAAACAATCAGCACATTTTAAGAAATACGGGCTTTGTAAATATTTAGCATTCAAGCCAGAGCCTTAACCGTATCCTGCTGATCACGACTATTGTCGTTTTTAATTTGTTTTATTGGGAACAAAATGTGTGTTAAAACATCAGGATTTGCAAAGGATAGATCTGAAATTAAACAAATATGAGTAATGTTCACCCACTTTAAGTTGTGGATCGCGGTAGCGAGACACAACTTAAAGTGGGTGAAAATTTTAATAAATTAACTTAGCAGTATCCTTTAAAACCGCCTGATACATCAGAGGATCACTTTGATCACTTTGCATCTCCGAATAACTTAATTTCCTAAAACCGATGGGTTTTAGAGCGTACATTTTCATGGAGCTGTTTTAATATTTTAATAATAACGCTATTTCTGTTTCGCTTGTCACTCACTCCGGTCATTTCACCCACTAAAAGTCGAGAATTGAGCCAGCAATTCGCGGATTGCAGTTGATATGGATTACAATTCTAAATTCAGGCTTGAATGTGTTAAAGGGACTGGCCCAGGCTAAAATCATAAAAAAATCGGTGATTTTATTTTGGGTTCTTAATATGACCATATGATGTAAACATGTCCAAAGACTAGAACTGCAATTTTTTTTTAATTTTTGTGCTGCGCATTCACCAGTTAGGCTAGATATAGAGACGATATTCCTGATTTCTAATTATTGACAACCATGTCAAAAATAGGAAATGCGGGTCTCTATATCTAGCGTAACTGGTGAATGCGCAGCACAAACATTATACAAATTTGCAATTCTAGTCTATGTACATGTTTACATCATATGGTTATATTAACAACCCGAAATAAAATCTGCGATTTTTTTATGATTTTAGCCTGAGCCAGTCCCTTTAATCTTCTGACCGCTAAGTTTCCAAATTTAATATTTCACCCACTTGAAGTTGTATCTCGCTACCGCGACACACAACTTCAAGTGGCTTAAAATCACTAACATTTGTTTAATTTGAGACCAAAGGACAACTATTTTCAATTTAATTTGTTTTATTAGTCGATCAAATCACTGATATTTTTTAATGAGTGTTCAAATATCAAGATTTGCAAATGTTTGGTTGCAAATTAAACAAATATGAGTAATTTTCACCGCCTTGAAGTTGTGGGTCGCGATAGCGAGACACAACTTGAAGTAAGTGAAAATTTAAATTGTATTTACTATATTTATGAGTTGGTTCGTATTTCCTATAAGGGCAATTTCACATAAAGGGTGCATTAAGGAAAAATTGAAACTTTACACAATTTTTTAGCAAATACTGCTAGATATTTATATGAAACATTTTTTATTTTAACAAGGGTTGTATGGGGAAACAACAGACCAAATTTTATGTGTATTTATTGAGTTTGAAGTATTTTCCGTTAAAAGTTTTTTTCATTTTTTCCCGTCAGTACATCACTGCCCAGCTTGAACTATCTACATATATATAGACATTTAATTACTCTTTTGAATAGGTCTGGTGGTTATATATGGCATACAAATACTTCAAACTGATTGCTGATTAACATTAGCAAATTAATTAGAATTACCTGTATGTAAGTGAAAATTCCGTTAAAATAATGTCCCCTCCAGTACATCACTATTCAAGATCCACGCAGTGTGTTTTTCTAAGATATATTATTATTGCAATATAACCTGCCTCTTTGAGCCCCCACGTGGATATTAATTGGAAATTCATGTTACAACAACCACATATTTTTACATTTTTAGATGAAAATAGTGTTAAATTAGAATTGTCCCCTCCAGTACATAATATCAATATTTAGTATTCTTTGTGTGATAAAACCTAATTTTTGTAATTTACTGATCTATATTGGTAATTATGTATTATTATAATAAAGCCTTCGTTAATGGCAGCCACTAGACACCAACAAATTGATATTTATTAAAAATACATATGTATTTCATTACTGGATAAGTTGTAACCAAAAAATATTTTGTGGGTGTTTCCTTTGTTCATTTTTAAATCAATATTAGCATGTTAATGTAATTTCTTCACTGTTCTGACTTACAAGACCTACCGTAGTGTGTCCTATTTCGGTCATAGCCCTAATTCGGTCATAGTAACTTTGGGATCCCCTTACCACGTGCTTGGCGCCTTTAGCAGACAGAGAATCAACGAAACGAAAACAAAGACCATATTACAGCATAATGCCGGGATTTAAAGCTTTTTATTTACATTTTATTTAATAGAAATAATCATTTAAAAATGGGGCGTACCAAATCGTATACCTAGGATATGTACTACATAAAAATATTGTACCCTTGCACGCCTTAGAAAAATACTTTGTGATCTATATTACACCTCAATATGAACGCTAATTAGTTCTCAATAAATCGCCAGAAGGCCTACTAGCGCCGTGAAGCCGAGAGAAGTCATTTTATTCACTTAAGACGCTGCTGAAAAATATGACTGAATTGGGACCCGATAAAAGCTTGTTTTGACCGAGTTGGGTCACCATAAATACTCAAAGGTCCCTTAATCGGTCACAGAGGCCTAATTCAGTCATAGGGTGTCCTAATTCAGTCACACCCTATAACCAAATAAATCAAGTAGGCCTACACAATTACTTCTTTTGATATATAGATATTTATCTTCACCAGTGTGACGTCAGCAT
Organism: Flabesymbios commensalis; assembly: GCA_964017125.1. Taxonomy (NCBI): domain Eukaryota; kingdom Metazoa; phylum Annelida; class Polychaeta; order Terebellida; family Flabelligeridae; genus Flabesymbios; species Flabesymbios commensalis. The sequence goes on along the minus strand of OZ024902.1, from coordinate 1,054,426 downwards.
TTATGGGAAAATGAAAGTCGCAATTTCAAAGAATATAGGGCCTACGCAAAATTAGGATGCTATAATGGGAGACAAGTGGGTCAGCAAAACTAGAATTCCCGCTGTGTTTCGGGGGTTTTAGGCCACCTTTGTGCACATATAGGGTAAACAGGAGAACCTCCTGAGAATGGTGTGATGAATGAGATGACATTGCCCTCAAGACACAGGATTCGAAAGATTTGAGGCCGAGCACGCTACTGTCGGCCATGGAGGCTCCCCACAATATTGAATCTTTACGAGTGCGCGAGGAAGAAACATTTTGTTTCTTTGAAACTTGAAGGCCAGAATTGGGTTCGAACCTGCGATCTCCGATTTTCCAAGCAGGCAGCTTTAACCACTGCACCTGGCCCCCGCGTCTGTCTTAAAGTAGTCATTCAGAAAGTGCAATCTGAATGCGATTAATGAGCAACTAATCCATACTTAAGCTCCATAAACATCAGCTTCAAACCAGTTAGACGAGCATTGTAGCCTACCTGAGTATCAGTTTAGCCAAGGATTCCTTGGTTTAACCGAGGAGGTTAGAAAGACCTCCTTGGTTTAACAGACAACAAACTGATGACATGGAATCTGCGTTTTTTTTCTCATAGGCCTACTTATTTGGTATCCCCGTCTGTCATCCTGATTGTTCAGTAGTTGTAGCTGTTGGAATATTAAATATTTCGTGTAGACGTTGTCCGCCAATTGTGACACTTCAAGCTATGCAAAGGCCTTAGATAAAAAATCTACTTTTCTGATGATACACGCGAAAATTCGTGTTTATGACAACTACCCAGTGTAGGCCTACGCAACATATGGAGCTTTCTCAAATAGTCCATGGGTCATAAGGTTAATCAGTACCAAAAAGTTGTAAATTTTCCAATAACATCGACCATGTGAGTATGTGTATTGTGATACATTTTCAGTATGATAAATATTTCAGATGAGTAGCTTAACTAAAATGGCGGTAAATTTCAAAATGGCGCGAATTTAAGTGTGTGTGTTTACATGCTGGAAGAGTTAATAATACAAATCAAATGTATAAAAAATTAATGGTGTTTTAGAAGCAGGAGACAACTATGTTAATACTCAATCCCGTTTGCAGCCATCATAGCTGACTTCAAATTTAGTAAATCTTGCTGACTCTGTTCACTTACTAGACAACCTGTCGATCACAATATATTCTATCCCAGCTGACAAGTATCACGTCCCCCATATCGTTTTATTCTAGCCCGCTAATTAATGCATGGGCCTAATCCGGGGAAATCAATTACGTTAATGAAAATTTAAACTTGAAGGCCGAGACTTGGCGTATTCGCCTCAGATCGCCAGAGCTCAAATTCCGAACCCTGTGCCTGTAGGGCAGTGTCATCTGATTCATTTCAACCTGTATGTGCACAAATAATTTATATTATTACAATGAAACAGCGCTCTGCAAAGTATTACTTCACGGGGGTATGCTCCCAGACCCTTCGAGCAGGGCGCTTGCTGGCGACGAGTTAAGTTCTGGGCTGGATACATAAACCACCCTCTTTTCAATTCATTCAAATGGGCATATCTGGGATGATAATGTTGAGTTCCGCATTAGAATGGTTTAAGAAGTATTGATGCATGTCAGCCTTCACCTCTATGAAAAGTTATTGGGCTGTTGAATAACAAAAACTCGGAAAATCAACATCTAAGATATCAACAGATGTATGCCAATTCTCACCAGGGTTTGAGCTGCATGTTCAACTGCAATACGAGAAATAAGTTTTAAGTATAGTTCAATTAAATGATTTGGTCTACTAGCTGTGAGATATGGCAAATACATGCATTATCATCTATGTCCAATTCTTTCAAGGGAAAACAAATCTAATTTTTTGTTCCCTATATTATGCAGTACTATTAAAGTACGATTAAAGTTATAGGCCACTCTATGCATGTTTTTTTTTTAGTTGTAGCCCAGCTGCCTCTATCTCTGTAATTGGCCTGGTGTTTTTTCTGGGCACATATCTGTGGCGCTGTTTGTACACAGTGGACTACTCATGATATACCTCGAAAATTATGATAATTCTAAAGCAGGGGAAATATGGATCCAACGCCAGTCATGCTGACGTTGGACACGACAGCATTGTAGGCCCACAGTAGTTGTACTTTTAGGGGCCACCATTCTATTAGAAGGGGGAGGGGGGCTGGAATATTTTAAAAAATAAATATTTTCAGGCTAAATGTTCGTGAAATAAACAAGTGTCTGAAGGACATGTTGTAAAGAAATATTTAACTCTAAACTAAATTAAAAATAAATAATTATATAAACTCCTAAGCAACATTTTAATGGCCAATAAAGCAATTTTGAGCGACTGCCCTTAAATTTGTGCAACAGAGCGCACATCACAATCAATACTAGGTCTAATTTGTCATCTAAAGTTGTAGACGGAAAAGTTTTAAGGAAGTTAGATAAATAACGTTATTTGTCTCCACACGCAAATGAAAAGAAATATTTTGCTTCAGGCAGAGTGTGAAAGTCTGAAAAATCGAAAGTTGAAAGTGAAATAAATAAATCTGTCGGAATAAAAAAAACCTCCATATCTCCCCTCCCCTAGGAATTAAAGAGTGGCTCCTTTATCGTGTGTATTTGTTATACAATAATATTGTTCTCAATAATAAAGTTAAAATATGTACACTGACCGAATTAAGACACCATGACCACTTTAGGTCGCCAACTATGACTTATTTGGGACGGGTCCGGGTCGTTATTCCGACAGGTCGTTATTCCGACAGGTCGATATTCCGACAGGTCGTTATTCCGACAGGTCGATATTCCGATAAACAGGTCGTTATTCCGACAGGTCGTTATTCCGACAGGTCGATATTCCGACAGGTCGTTATTCCGACAGGTCGATATTCCGACAAACAGGTCGTTATTCCGACAGGTCGATAGTCCGACAGGTCGATAGTCCGACAAACAGGTCGATAGTCCGACAAACAGGTCGATATTCCGACAGGTCGTTATTCCGACAAAAAAATAACAGTGATGAGAGGATTAACCACTATTAACAGCTACTGTGGTGATGGATAGCGATGAAGACCTACATCTAAAAGACTAAGGTTGTTACTGTACTTGTTAACTCTTTTCGTGCTGCATCATTCTTTGACATGTATTATTCATTTAAAGCTTGCATCGGTGATGCAAATGTTAACTTCAAATGGGCGTTTAAAAGTGGACCAGTTACATGTAGGACCAATAATTTACAATCGATGTTTTTTTTTAGATCTGAACGCATTTGCCCGCACTGAAAGGGTTAACCTTGTCTACCCTGAGTTTCTGGGAGCCATTTGGGTGGTGTTTTTGAGCGTAGTGTATAGAGGCCCACACTTCTTTGTACAGCTGTGATATATAGATGCGTTCAGATCCATTGTTAAGCTTAATATGCCAACCAATGGCATAACTAAATTTATGTCAACGTATTTGATATCAAAAATGGTTTTTACAATTGCAGATGTATACAATTATTGTATATATTTATGTATATTCCAGACTAATAAATAAATACATTTAATTATTATTCCCACACATTCCCCTGATTTTTCCCTGACTGCCCAGAAAATACATCACCAACTATTAAATTGAGCAAAATATTATTGAGCGACCCCCATAGTGCTCTAATGCCGTCCAAAATGCTGGTACAAATTAGCAATCTCATCAACATCAGTACTGAAACTAATAATACTATTTTCGAGGTAAAAGTATACAGTCAGAATTAATACAATCCAGAACTAATATTGATCATCTTAAAATTTCCTAACTTTGTCCTTTCTATGAGGATGGACGTATTAGCAGTGATGGAGCAATTGAAGTTTTATAGCTGCGTTGCGTAAAATCTAAGACAGTAATATGAATATATAATTATGTTGTTGTGCCTTGAGTCACAATTATAATATTATATCTATAATATTCTTATTATAAATACTATTACTTATTATCTTGTTCATGTTCGTGACGACAGGATAGCTCATTGGTCGCGTGGTGGACTCGAGAGTCCGGGGGTACCTGGTTCGAGTCCCGCTGCGGCCGAAATCTTTCCTTGTTGTATACATATGCAGTGACCCAAACTGTTCAAATTCGTGGTATGATAATAGCAACCGAACGTATAACCGATTCGCGCCGCCTAAGAAAAAGTACCAAAAAAAAAAAATGTCAAAGTTGACATGTGAACGGTCAAAAAACCTTTCAAAAAACACTTTCGTCCTGGTTGGAAACGGGCTCTTACAAACACATGAAATAATAAGCTCTAAATTTCGACGTCTGACTCAACTCTTTTGCTTAGATAGTACGATTTTTAGAATATTCACTGCCTTTAAGCAACTAATATATATTTAAAATCGTTTATGAAACCGTAGAAAAATTATATTAAGTGTTTCTCTACTGCTATTAGTTGGCAAGTTAGGACGTGGGCTTGTTATGAACAGTGGCCATTTTGAATTTATTTAATATGGCTGATACACAGGAACTCCAAGGACTGGATCTGGTAGCAAATCTTATGGATATGTCGTTATCAATGCCTGATACAGACGATTGTGTTGCTGATCTGCGTCGTTTAAACCGTTATCATGTCGTATATATATTGACGAAATAACTTTACAAAGATTTTTGTTTTTTAAATAATTCCCCAATCAACTGCAAAACATCATAAATCAATCCTACATATTCGAAAACCATAGAAAAGTGGTATCACATGCGTCTCCACGTCCATTAGTTTACAAGTTATGAAATGACCCTAATTTGAATGGCGGCCATCTTGGATTTGTCAAATAAAGCGCCCACGGCGAGAGTTCAGCTTGGCTCCCGCGATAAATAAAAAATATTATGGCCTTAGCCATATGTGGTCCAAATTTAGTGCTTTTGGGACGATTTGAACTATTCGGGGGTAAATATCAGTTAAGCCCCCTGATTTGAATACTTATGATGTGGGTCTAACACCATTATAAATATTTTTAAATCTATTAGAGCTGAAACTGACTTTAGACGTCAGATTCTGACGTATAAAATCGGTCTCAGCGCTGAATTTGTTGTCTTATTATTGGATCACATGTATCAGACAGTTTAATTTGGCATCACATGTTCTTATGTAGATACATTTAAACAGTGTCACTGGTTAAAATAGCGATTTTACCATTTTTGTATGAAAAAAACACGCAAAATGCTATATGCCGAAAAAATGCAGCGTCTGATGCATTTAAGAAATAGAGTTTCAGAATCAGCATGAAATTCTGACTAGAAACACTCTTCAAACCTTTTGGGCCCAGACACGTAATTAAAAGTGGTTCATCTCACAGACTAATTCCCATTACAATTTGGCCTACATCTAGGAGCTGTCGGAATAACGACGTGTCGGAATATCGACCTGTCGGAATATAGACATGTCGGAATATAGACCTGTCGGAATAACGACCTGTCGGAATATCAACCTGTCGGAATATAGACCTGTCGGAGTAACGACCTGTCGGAATATAGACCTGTCGGAATATAGACCTGTCGGAATATAGACCTGTCGGAATATAGACCTGTCGGAATAACGAACTGACCCCATTTGGGACACCAGGTCCCTATTCAGTCACAACAGATTTATTTTTTACAAATGTTCATAATTTTTGCTTTTTATACCATTTTCTATCATTTTCAAGAGAAATGATGATAAATTGATGAAAATTGCAATTTAAAAACATTTGTGTTAGTTGCTAATGCACTGTGAACCAGGGATATTTGAAATTGTGAAAAGTATGACTGAATAAGGGCTACTAGTACAATATATATATACATTTATGGCGTATATATCATCAAACAAATGTGCTCTATATTGTCTATAATAGGCTGCCAGTACACTGCGTACTGGAGGGGACAGAACGTATGTAACACTAAAAGTGTAATTACTCAGGTATAGAACTTGTGGTATTTTTCATGCTTGTCAAGCGATTTAAGCGGTCTGTACCGATACACAATCTACTAGACTACTTGAATTAAAAAAAAAAAGTGTTTGTAGCAGCTGGGTCCTTTTGCTTCACCAAACCATAATAGTTTCGCTTTGGCGGCCCCACTCCTGTGGACCCTGACGATGCTGCACATGCGGATGGGTGGATAATGTTTGCTCAGCGAACCATGATGACCCGCCTATTTTAAAATGGATTTAATTGTTTAAATGTATGATTGTCATGTCACTGGTACATGATGTAGGATCTTACAATGCTCAAGTTGGCGCAGCGTTGTATGGCCTTAATGGGGGGGAAGGGTGTCACCTCCGCGTGGTCCCCCCTGGGCAACTTCTTAGAAGGCCAAGCACACCCAAACCTTTCATCAAACCAGGTTTTGTTATTTTTATGACGTGAAGTTTTTTGTGTTTGCTTTCCGGTGGTTTTTCACTGAGGTTGTTATGTATATTTTCGGATGGTTTTCAGTTTAAATTCTTTATATATTCTTTATATATTCATATTTATATATTTTATATATTTTTTCATTGTACTTGTGGTGCCTTACAGTGCTCTCACGGATTGTGATCGCTCTGTCGTGCTAGTTCTCGATGACAGACCCGATCCCCAGCTGTGGGGGCATTGTGGGTCTACTCATAGTTCCTCTATGATTTGTTTTTTGTGTTTGCAGTGGTTTCTCTTTGGCATCCTGGCGATGGACGGGATGTCCGAAAGAAACCAGTGCCATATAATTATTTTTTCACTTTATTGTTTTAAAGGTTTCTCTGTGGCATCCTGGCGGATAATGCAGCATGTCATAGAGAAGTCATCGCCGTACAATTAGCCTGTGGTGACTTACGGTGTCCTCACGGTTTGTGATCGCTCTGTGATGTCCTCCAATATCACAGACCTTATTACCAGCTGTGGGGGCACTGTAAATCTTTAATTTTTTGAGAATTTTTTGTGGTTTCATGATGTCTCCGGCCCTACTGGCCGAAAAGTGAAGTAAAAAAGACATTTACTTTTTTGATTATAGTATATAGTATTATAGTATATATTATATATTTGTTTTGACAATGACACTGTTTTGACTTAGACTTGTAGTTTTTACACAATCTTCCCAATTTCATAGAGATATAGTGACTTGAAAAGTCGTTCATTTTATAATCACTTCATATTTTACATTATTTATACTGATATTTTTATACCCATTAAACTGTGTTGTAGTGCAGGCGCTACAACAGGTCATCAGACTCGTTACATATAGGTGCCAGGAGCATCGTCATCTTATCATATCAAACACTTTGAACTGAATATATTAGTACGATCATGTTTTTATTGGCTTTGTCTTTCCTTTACTACTTTAACTATACAATATGGGATATTGTAATACCTGGAATTTTCACTTAAATGGCCATACTGGCCGAAAAGTGAAGTAAAGCAAATATTTTACTTACTTACTTACTGTATGGCCTTAATTTACTATGCCTGATAGTGATATCTGGCAAACCATGCCAAATAGCCAGACAATTAAAGGGACTGGCCCAGGCTAAAATCATAAAAAAATCGGTGATTTTATTTCGGGTTCTTAATATGACCATATGATGTAAACATGTACATAGACTAGAACTGCAAATTTTTATAATTTTTGTGCTGAGCATTCACCAGTTAGGCTAGATATAGAGACGAAATTCCTGATTTCTAATTATTGACAACCATGTCAAAAATAGGAAATGCGTGAATTTCGTCTCTATATCTAGCCTAACTGGTGAATGCGAAGTATGCTGTGAATCACATCTTCTCTTGGCCAGTCTCATGCGAGTGCTACCGCATAGCAGGAGCCTGGCCATATCGAGTACTATATCTGTCTATGTGGGAATTTTGAGGGTCTGTCTGAGATTCAAACCTCATTGGATGTTTTAAATTTATTTGGGAGTCGCTATGAATTGACCTTTTGTTTGGCTCTTAGCACAGTTACCTGTTTCTGTTGTATTATAAAGACAAGTTGGGAATCTCACGTTTTGGACAGTAAGGTGTACCGAACTCCCTCATGGAGGCCAGTAATCACATAGTGGCCGCCATCAGGGAGTTCGGTACACAATGCCATCAGCGTGAGATTCCGAGTTTTTTTCATATCTATCATATCAACGGAAACGAGCAAGCTTTGCTCTCTGGCAGCTGTCAAGCTCTGACTGATTGGCCGGTCTTCAGACGCTGCGCGCGCAACATTCAAGGTACCCCTCTATTTACCCTTTTCACTACCATACATGACGGAAATTTCCGTCGTCATTCGTCAATGAACGTAACCATAGACTGACACAAATTTTCGTCAAATATATACTACATTTATGTATTTTTCGTCATTTGAAGCTGGAAATTGCGTTAGCAATTCCAGCTTCAAATGACGAAAAATAGAACTCCTAAACCAGTATATCTGGATCCTGGCATGCACCCCGGCCTGGAAGTCAAAGGGTTAAAATAGTTGAAGGATAGGCTCATACAGCAAGGTATCGGCCTGCGAGCTTGTGGGATAACTTGAGATAACTTGTTAGTGAAGATGCGTACACAGTGGACTACTCCTTTAATGTGATAGTAGTGAGGGCAATAAATGTAGCATATTCGCTTGTGTATCTTATGCTTCGCATGGATACTTATATACAGCCTAAATAATATAATTAAAAAGTGGTCTGATTTCAATTTTTACGCACTAGAAGATGTGTCACGCTCCGCGACCCACAACTTCTAGTGGATGAAAATTACTTATATTCGTTGAATTTGGGATTTGCTGCATTTTTTATGTTTAAACACGCATTTCATTCCCGAGGTTTTAAAATCATCTTAAAGAATACTCAAATACAGTGTCATTGTCATAAAAAAACATGATACGCAGTCACAAATTCTCCAAAGTTGTCACCAGTTATCAAAATTATAGTTACAGGACATTCTATATCCTAATAACAATAACAATACAAACCGCAATTTACTGAGATATTTACTCAGAGGATTTGACTCAGGGACTCAGAGGGTTTGACTCAGGGACTCAGAGGGTTTGACTCAGGGACTCAGAGGGTTTGACTCAGGGACTCAGAGGGTTTGGTTCAGTGACTCAGAGGGTTTGATTCAGGGACAAAGAGGTTTTGGTTCAGATATTCAGAGGGTTTGACTCAGGGACTCAGAGGGTTTGACTCAGGGACTCAGAGGGTTTGACTCAGGGACTCAGAGGGTTTGACTCAGGGACTCAGAGGGTTTGGTTCAGTGACTCAGAGGGTTTGATTCAGGGACAAAGAGGTTTTGGTTCAGATATTCAGAGGGTTTGACTCAGGGACTCAGAGGGTTTGGCTCAGGGACTCAGAGGGTGTGGCATTCTCAGGGACTCAGCGGGTTTGACTCAGGGACTCAGAGGGTTTGACTCAGGGACTCAGAGGGTTTGACTCAGAGGGTTTGGCTCAAGGACTCAGAGGGTTTAACTCAGGGACTCAGAGGGTTTGTCTCAGGGACTCAAAGGGTTTGACTCAGGGACTCAGAGAGTTTGGTTCAGTGACAAAGAGGGTTTGGCTCAGGGACTCAGAGGGTTTGACTCAGGGACTCAGAGGGTTTGACTCAGGGACTCGGAGGGTTTGGCTCAGGGACATAGAGGGTTTGGCTCAGGGACTCAGAGGGTTTGACTCAGGGACTCAGAGGGTTTGACTCAGGGACTCAGAGGGTTTGGTTCAGGGACTCAGAGGGTGTGGCATTCTCAGGGACTCAGAGGGTTTGACTCAAAGACTCAGAGGGTGTGGCATACTCAGGGACTCAGAGGGTGTGGCATACTCAGGGACTCAGAGAGTTCGGTTCAGAGACTCAGAGGGTTTGGTTCAGGGACTCAGAGGGTTTGACTCAGGGACTCAGAGGGTTTGGCTCAGGGACTCAGAGGGTTTGGCTCAGGGACTCAGAGGGTTTAACTCAGGGACTTAGAGGGTGTGACATTCTCAGGGACTAAGAGGGTTTGGTTCAGGGACTCAGAGGGTTTGACTCAGAGGGTTTAGTTCAGGGACTCAGAGGGTTTGACTCAAGGATTCAGAGGGTTTGGCATACTCAGGGACTCAGAGGGTGTGGCATACTCAGGGACTCAGAGAGTTCGGTTCAGAGACTCAGAGGGTTTGGTTCAGGGACTCAGAGGGTTTGACTCAGGGACTCAGAGGGTTTGGCTCAGGGACTCAGAGGGTTTGGCTCAGGGACTCAGAGGGTTTAACTCAGGGACTTAGAGGGTGTGGCATACTCAGGGACTCAGAGGGTTTGGTTCATAGACTCAAAGGGTTTGGCATACTCAGGGACTCAGAGGGTGTGGCATACTCAGGGACTCAGAGGGTTTGGTTTATAGACTCAAAGGGTGTGGCATACTCAGGGACTCAGAGGGTGTGGCATACTCAGGGACTCGGAGGTTTTGGTTCAGGGACCCAGAGGATTTGACTCAGGGAATCAGAGGGTTTGGTTCAGGGACTCAGAGGGTGTGGCATACTCAGGGACTCAAAGGGTGTGGCATACTCAGGGACTCAGATGTTTTGGTTCAGGGACCCAGAGGATTTGACTCAGGGAATCAGAGGGTTTGGTTCAGGGACTCAGAGGGTGTGGCATACTCAGAGACTCAGAGGGTGTGGCATACTCAGGGACTCAGATGTTTTGGTTCAGGGACTCAGAGGATTTGACTCAGGGAATCAGAGGGTTTGGTTCAGGGACTCAGAGGGTGTGGCATACTCAGGGACTCAGAGGATTTGACTCAGGGAATCCGAGGATTTGACTCAGGGACTCAGAGGGTTTGGTTCAGGGACTCAGAGGGTGTGGCATACTCAGGGACTCTGAGGTTTTGGTTCAGGGACTCAGAGGTTTTGGTTCAGGGAATCAGAGGGTTTGGTTCAGGGACTCAGAGGGTGTGGCTCAGGGACTCAGAGGGTTTGGTTCAGGGACTCAGGAACTTGGCATACCTGTACTCATGGCACTGTTCGTACCCCCCACTGAAAGAATTAAACTATTTTAAAAAAAAATTATGATGATCGTAAACCCATAACATAAGTATTCAAATGAAGGAGAAAGAGCTAACTAAGACATTTATGATGATTACAAATTGAAATATTTGTTCTCTGTGGTTGATGCAAACGTATTTCAGCGTTGTAAGGGTTAAATACACTAAACTAGTTGTCAGCTTATTGGTCGAGGTGGCCATCTCCACCCAATCACATGGCTAAACTGTGGGTCATTGGCTTTGTCAGCTGATTGGTCGAGATGGCCATCTCCACACAATCACAAGTCTAAAATGTGGGTCATTGACTTTGTTAGCTGATTGGTCGAGGTGGCCATCTCCACCAATCACATGTCTAAAATGTGGGTCATTGACTTTGTCCAGGGCCCTTTCCTCTCTCAGTTTGACACAAGTTCTCAATATATACAGACAAGACAGATACTACAAACCTCAGCCGATCCCGATCCTAATCCAGATACTGGATCCCGATCCTAATCCGGACACTGGATCCCGATCCTAATCCGGATACTGGATCCCGATCCTAATCCGGATACTGGATCCCGATTCTAATCCAGATACTGGATCCCGATCCTAATCCAGATACTGGATCCCGATCCTAATCCAGATACTGGATCCCGATCCTAATCCAGATACTGGATCCCGATCCTAATCCAGATACTGGATCCCGATCCTAATCCAGATACTGGATCCCGATCCTAATCCGGATACTGGATCCCAATCCTAATCCGGTTACTGGATCCCGATCCTAATCCGGATACTGGATCCCGATCCTAATCCGGATACTGGATCCCGATCCTAATCCGGATACTGGATCCCGATCCTAATCCGGATACTGGATTCCGATCCTAATCCGGATACTGGATCCCAATCCTAATCCAGATACTGGATCCCGATCCTAATCCGGATACTGGATCCCAATCCTAATCCGGTTACTGGATTCAGATCCTAATCCAGATACTGGATCCCGATCCTAATCCAGATACTGGATCCCGATTCTAATCCGGATACTGGATCCCGATCCTAATCCGGATACTGGATCCCAATCCTAATCCAGATACTGGATCCCGATCCTAATCCGGATACTGGATCCCGATCCTAATCCAGATACTGGATCCCGATCCTAATCCAGATACTGGATCCCGATCCTAATCCAGATACTGGATCCCGATCCTAATCCAGATACTGGATCCCGATCCTAATCCAGATACTGGATCCCGATCCTAATCCAGATACTGGATTCCGATCCTAATCCAGATACTGGATCCCAATCCTAATCCAGATACTGGATCCCGATCCTAATCCAGATACTGGATCCCGATCCTAATCCAGATACTGGATCCCGATCCTAATCCAGATACTGGATCCCGATCCTAATCCGGATACTGGATCCCGATCCTAATCCAGATACTGGATCCCGATCCTAATCCGGATACTGGATCCCGATCCTAATCCAGATACTGGATCCCGATCCTAATCCGGATACTGGATCCCGATCCTAATCCGGATACTGGATCCCGATCCTAATCGGGATACTGGATCCCGATCCTAATCCTGATACTGGATCCCGATCCTAATCCGGATACTGGATCCCGATCCTAATCCGGATACTGGATCCCGATCCTAATCCAGATACTGGATCCCGATCCTAATCCGGATACTGGATCCCGATCCTAATCCAGATACTGGATCCCGATCCTAATCCGGATACTGGATCCCGATCCTAATCCGGATACTGGATCCCGATCCTAATCCGGATACTGGATCCCGATCCTAATCCCGATACTGGATCCCGATCCTAATCCGGATACTGGATCCCGATCCTAATCCAGATACTGGATCCCGATCCTAATCCGGATACTGGATCCCGATCCTAATCCTGATACTGGATCCTGATCCTAATCCGGATACTGGATCCCGATCCTAATCCGGATACTGGATCCCGATCCTAATCCGGATACTGGATTCGGATCGTAATCCGGATCATCCCCAAAATTTAATGAATTATTATTTGGTAAAAGTTTTATGCAAATTCGTTCATTACATTGTAATCATGCGGACAGCAAACAAGCAGACAAAAAAAAAACAAACAAACAAACAAACAAACAAACACGACGAAAACATGTTTTTTTTATTATTCTATTTATCTATTTATCTATTTATTTAGTTATTATTTATCTGACATTATTTACATGACAATATCTTATATTTATTTAACTCACCTCTGTTGTAGAGCAGCACAGAAAAACAAATCAGCTCCGTGCCACCTGTGACCGTATAAAACGTGGTGATTATCATAAGTCATTGTTTAGGGGGAGAGCTGTAATCAGAACAGATGAGTACAGTAAAGTGATGGCTTGTGTTATATCAAAGGTTGGCTCAACAAGCTGGCTTAACTTCTACACTTCACTGCTTGCTCGACAACGGACAATAAGAACCAGGTGGCTGAACGACACTAAGATAAGAACCAGGCTGACGACTGAGAATAAAGTGTTACGGAAGAACGCCACCAGATGGGAGTAAGTAAGCACAACTGAAACACGCAATTATTCAAATCTCAGCTCTGGCTTCTCGGCTTTAAATGACAAAAAAAGAAAAAATATATATTAATGAAAAATATACATTTGACCCGATTTTAAAAAAAAAATGAGTGACTATTTCTCACAATCTATTTTATTCAATTCTAGTGGGATCTTATTTGGTTGGACATTTGTTTGAAAACATAGTAGTAAGGCTATTATGGCCGTGTCACAGTTTGACGACCATTCCTTATATTGTTCTCTGGCGCTAGGGCTATATCAGTGTGCCACAGTTTGACGACCATAGTTTGTTACTGGCGTAGGGCTATAGCCATGTGCCACAGTTTGACGACCATGGTTTGTACCGGTTTAAGACTATAGCCCTGTGCCACAGTTTTCATTTGTCAGTTACCAGCCTTTTGATTTGTCAGTTACCAGCCTTTTGATTTGTCAGTTACCAGCCTTTTGATTTGTCAGCTACCAGCCTTTTGATTTGTCAGTTACCAATCTTTGGTTTGTCAGTTACCAGCCTTTTGATTTGTCAGTTACAGCATTTTGATTTATTTGTCAGTTACCAGCCTTTTAATTTGTCAGTTTTCAGCCTTTTGGTTTGTCAGTTACCAGCCTTTTGATTTGTCAGTTACCAGCATTTTGATTTGTCAGTTATCAGCCTTTTAATTTGTCAGTTACCAGCCTTTTGATTTGTCAGTTACCAGTCTTTTGATTTGTCAGTTACCAGCCTTTTGGTTTGTCAGTTACCAGCCTTTTGATTTGTCAGCTACCAGCCTTTTGATTTGTCAGTTACCAATCTTTGGTTTGTCAGTTACCAGCCTTTTGATTTGTCAGTTACAGCATTTTGATTTATTTGTCAGTTACCAGCCTTTAAATTTGTCAGTTACCAGCCTTTTGGTTTGTCAGTTACCGATCTTTGGTTTGTCAGTTACCAGCCTTTTGATTTGTCAGTTACCAGCATTTTGATTTATTTGTCAGTTGCAGCTTTTTGATTTGTCAGTTGCCAGCCTTTTGGTTTGTCAGTTACCAGCCTTTTGATTTGTCAGTTACCAACATTTTGATTTGTCAGTTACCAGCCTTTTGGTTTGTCAGTTACCAGCCTTTTGATTTGTCAGTTACCAGCATTTTGATTTGTCAGTTACCAGCCTTTTGATTTGTCAGTTACCAGTCTTTTGGTTTGTCAGTTACCAGCCTTTTGGTTTGTCAGTTACCAGCCTTTTGATTTGTCAGTTACCAGCATTTTGATTTGTCAGTTACCAGCCTTTTGATTTGTCAGTTACCAGCCTTTTGGTTTGACAGTTACCAGCCTTTTAATTTGTCAGTTACCAGCCTTTTGATTTGTCAGTTACCAGCCTTTTGGTTTGTCAGTTACCAGCCTTTTGGTTTGTCAGTTACCAGCCTTTTGATTTGTCAGTTACCAGCATTTTGATTTGTCAGTTACCAGCCTTTTGATTTGTCAGTTACCAGCCTTTTGGTTTGACAGTTACCAGCCTTTTGATTTGTCAGTTACCCCCACCTGAAATTGTGGGTAGCGGTAGCGAGACACAATTTCCTCATAACTTTCCTTATTTATCTAGTAAGCTCTCATTTATGGAAAAATTGTTTATAGCAAATTGAAACATATGCTGTATATAGTTTAATATAGTTTAATATAGTTTAATAGGTCTGGTATAATATTGTATTCTATAATAATATATAAAATTGAGAACTTGTAAATAATATTATATAGCTCATTTAATTTGAATCTATTTAACTTATTCTAAAATAAGTTAAAAAAAAATTGAAAACAGATGACTTGACGCTTATTTTTCGCTTTCATATGTTCATTCCTGTAATATAAAGTATTTTAAATGTTTTTTTATACTTTTCTGATTTTTTTTTTCAGTGAATTATGTGTACTCGGATTTTCTAACCTGGAAATTAAAAAGCTGTCTACTTATCAGACGGAAGGCTACTTTTCTTTTTTGCTTGTTCGTCATCCACTTGAAAGAATTGCATCTGCTTATTTATCTAAAGTGTTGACTCCTAAACGTCACGGCCTCCTAAATGTGAGTAACGTCCCTATCTAACATACTATACAGCCCCAATGCCGGCTCAATGTTGGGCCACCAGCCCTAATGCTTTCCCAGCAGACAGCTAACCATAATGGGCAACACTCATTGATACATTTAACCTTAAGCTTCAAGCAGATATTATATTATATTATATTATATTATATTATATTATATTATATTATATTATATTATATTATATTATATTATATTATATTATATTATATTATATTATATTATATTATATTATATTATATTATATTATATTATATTATACCATATTATATTATATTATATTATATTATATTATATTATATTATATTATATTATATTATATTATATTATATTATATTATATTATATTATATTATATTATATTATATTAATATTGTATTGTATTGTATTGTATTGTATTGTATTGTATTGTATTGTATTGTATTGTATTGTATTGTATTGTATTGTATTGTATTGTATTTTGTATTGTATTGTATTGTATTTTGTATTGTATTGTATTGTATTGTAATCAATCGTATTGTACCCTGCAGACACAATATGTTGAATCACTGTTCGCCTAACAGTGGCCCAGCGTCGTTGACAGTGGGCCAACATTAAACCAACATTGATTTAACGTCTTGCGTCTGCTGAGTTGTATTGCATTGTATTGTATTGTATTGTATTGTATTGTATTGTATTGTATTGTATTGTATATTGTATTGTATTGTATTGTATTGTATTGTATTGTATTGTATTGTATTGTATTGTATTGTATTGTATTGTATTGTATGGTATAGTATCGTATCGTATCGTATCGTATCGTATCGTATCGTATCGTATCGTATCGTATCGTATTGTAATAAACAACCTTATTAATAAATCAACAATAGGGCAGCAATTAAAAACACACTTTTACGTTTACAGGAAATTCTTCACAGGACTATAAATGATTCCAGACTAGAAAACAACAAGATGACTTTCAAGCGTTTCCTTGTTTATCTGGTAAGCTCTTCTTATGACGTTTTTTTATTTATCTTGTAAGCTATTATTATGACGTTTCCTTATTTTATCTGGTAAGCTCGTATTATGAAAAGATTGTTGATAACAAATTGAAACATCAACTAGATGTTCAATATTAATTAACACTTCAAATTGTATCTATTTAATTTCAAATTATTAAAGAAAAAATCAGTACAACATTTACCACTATGACCATGCTTTTCTTGCAGGGTCTACCAAATAGCGAAAACCATCACTGGGGTTTATACAGGGTGAGTTGGTGCCCTAAATACAATATAAAAGTTATTTTATATTATTGCTCAAATTGGTTTTCACAAGCATTTTTTGATAGTTATGAAAATAATGAGTGAGTGAGTGAGTGAGTGAGTGAGTGAGTGAGTGAGTGAGTGAGTGAGTGAGTGAGTGAGTGAGTGAGTGAGTGAGTGAGTGAGTTTTATGTTACATTGTGCAGAGTTTTACGACACTTGAGCCTGTTTCACTAACAGCTGTAATATAGACATGTCATCATGATGAGTAAACATGGGCGCACAATGCAATGACCCGCGTATGTAGTATGAGCAACATCCATGCGAGTGGGTCCACCTTAATGTAAATATTATGGTTCAGTGAAGTGAAGCATATCGACCAAGCTGCTTTAAATAATTTTTTCTGATCAACACGTAATCCTACCTTTTCTAATGGAAATAAAATAAATATAAGATAATCTTAATTTGAATATTTTTGCTGGATTGGACAAATGGCATTAAGCACCCAACCCTTTCAGTGCGGGAACCGTCTTTATACGTCAGAATCTGACGTCTGTAGACGTGAGATTCTGACGTATAAAGCCGGTTCCCACACTGGAAGAATTAAAATATTTTTAATGGCAGTAGACCCATAACATATGCATTCAAATAAATCAAAAAGAGCTAACTAAAACAGCTATGATTTCAAATTGAAAAAACCCCTTTAGTTTTCCATGTTTTAAACCAAAATACTTCAGCGTTGTGAGGGTTAAATATGATTTGCTTACAGCATCGTTGCCTCCCATGCTCGATGAACTACAACTACATAGCTAAACTGGAAACTCTGGACGAAGACCTGAAGCATATCCTGCCCATGTACCACGCAGATGACCTCAGGAGCACCTTTCCTGTGGCAAATGCGAGGGGCGGTAAATCACACAAACACATGTACAAGGACATCCCTTTTGAAATACTAGAGCCTGTTCTCAAGAGATATGAAGTTGACGCCGCCATGTTCGGATATGAGTTTGACGATTATATAAATATTACTGGAAATAGTTAGCAATCCATTGTGTATTTTAAAATAGCGTGGTGCTGCACTCGTATCACTATATCGTCCCCTTGGATGCAGAAAGGTGTATCTGCCACTTTAATATGAAATGGTGTATCTTCCATTTTGTAAAGTGGCAGATACACCATTTCATATCCAAGGGGTCTTACCCCCGTGTCTCTACTATTGTAGATCTGGTAATATTCGCGAGGTTTTAATTTTCGCGAAGAGGAAAAATTCGCGAATTCTAGAATTTCTCAAAAAATTTTATTATTATAAGAGCGCTGCTGAAGAAAAATGAAAATCCGTGAATTCTAACTTCGTGAAAGTCCCAAAAGTCCCCAGATCTACAGTATATAATATACATGTATTATAAAGCGACTCTCGCCGATCTAGTTTGTCTTCGTCTTCCAAACAATAAAATTTCAAGTGGAAATAATTAATAACTTTTTCAAGCCTGAATTTGCCATTGGCATCTTCATTCACTGCAAGCCGCGAATTGCTGTCGCAATTCTCGACTTGTAGTGGATGAATCTGATTTGATGTGGTTTAAAAATTATAGAAAACAGTCATGTATTTATAAACCAGTTTCATGGAAATTTTTGCTCTAAAACCCTTTGTTGTAGGAAAATTAAGTCTGTTTTCAGGGATGTAAAATGATGCTTTAATGCATCGTGAGGGCCTCAAGAGTTAAACTTGTTAGATTGACATATGTTATGATTCAAACTATGTGTAGGTAATTTTCAACCACTGAAAGTTGTTAGTTTGGGTAGCGCCACACAACTTGAAGTGGTTAGAAAAGAAAATTCTTTGCTTTATCATTCTTATTGTTAATTTCATCTACGTACGAAACAGTAAGTAATCTTTGACCTAAAGAGTAATCCCTACGCATAATTATCAACTGTAAATATGTTCTCCAGAGTTTCTACTGGTGGGGGCTGACAAAAAGATGTATAACATCTGTCCAGCCCCAAAGCAAGTGTGCTATTATTCATACAATACTACTGTGTTTTATGCAATATCACTGTATTTGCTTTATAACATTACTGTAATATGTACAGTGAATAAACAATTATTATTATGAAATATAGTTCTACATTCTATATTTTACAGTATTTTTTTTCTCAATATTTTGAATTCAATTAGTACGGCGTCTGAGCATTAATAGTTATTCTGATATCTGTTCAGCTGAAATAGTACGGGGTTTGTTCTATCACGGAGATTTATCAAGATTGTGTGTGGCAGGCGTGAATTCTATACACCACACTGATTTTGTTTAATGTTCAAATATCACGCGGTCTGTTTCACTGAACAGAAAGGGTTGATGTTATTAGGTTAGCTTTTGATATTCTATATTTTACAGTATTTTTTTTCTCAATATTTTGAATTCAATTAGTACGGCATCTGAGCATAAATAGTTATTCTTATATCTGTTCACTTGAACTAGTACGGGGTCTGAGCATTAATAGTTATTTTGATATCTGTTCAGCTGAGTTAGTACGGCGTCTGAGCATTAATTGTTATTTTGATATCTGTTCAGCTGAGTTAGTACGGCGTCTGAGCATTAATTGTTATTTTGATATCTGTTCAGCTGAGTTAGTACGGCGTCTGAGCATTAATTGTTATTTTGATATCTTTTCAGCTGAGTTAGTACGGCGTCTGAGCATTAATTGTTATTTTGATATCTTTTCAGCTGAGTTAGTACGGCGTCTGAGCATTAATTGTTATTTTGATATCTTTTCAGCTGAGTTAGTACAGCGTCTGAGCATTAATTGTTATTTTGATATCTTTTTAGCTGAGTTAGTACGGCGTCTGAGCATTAATTGTTATTTTGATATCTTTTCAGCTGAGTTAGTACGGCGTCTGAGCATTAATTGTTATTTTGATATCTTTTCAGCTGAGTTATTACGGCGTCTGAGCATTAATTGTTATTTTGATATCTTTTCAGCTGAGTTAGTACGGCGTCTGAGCATTAATTGTTATTTTGATATCTTTTCAGCTGAGTTAGTACGGCGTCTGAGCATTAATTGTTATTTTGATATCTTTTTAGCTGAGTTAGTACGGCGTCTGAGCATTAATTGTTATTTTGATATCTGTTCAGCTGAGTTAGTACGGCGTCTGAGCATTAATTGTTATTTTGATATCTTTTCAGCTGAGTTAGTACGGCGTCTGAGCATTAATTGTTATTTTGATATCTTTTCAGCTGAGTTAGTACGGCGTCTGAGCATTAATTGTTATTTTGATATCTTTTCAGCTGAGTTAGTACGGCGTCTGAGCATTAATTGTTATTTTGATATCTTTTCAGCTGAGTTAGTACGGCGTCTGAGCATTAATTGTTATTTTGATATCTGTTCAGCTGAGTTAGTACGGCGTCTGAGCATTAATTGTTATTTTGATATCTTTTTAGCTGAGTTAGTACGGCGTCTGAGCATTAATTGTTATTTTGATATCTTTTTAGCTGAGTTAGTACGGCGTCTGAGCATTAATTGTTATTTTGATATCTGTTCAGCTGAGTTAGTACGGCGTCTGAGCATTAATTGTTATTTTGATATCTTTTCAGCTGAGTTAGTACGGCGTCTGAGCATTAATTGTTATTTTGATATCTTTTCAGCTGAGTTAGTACGGCGTCTGAGCATTAATTGTTATTTTGATATCTTTTCAGCTGAGTTAGTACGGCGTCTGAGCATTAATTGTTATTTTGATATCTTTTCAGCTGAGTTAGTACGGCGTCTGAGCATTAATTGTTATTTTGATATCTTTTCAGCTGAGTTAGTACGGCGTCTGAGCATTAATTGTTATTTTGATATCTGTTCAGCTGAGTTAGTACGGCGTCTGAGCATTAATTGTTATTTTGATATCTTTTCAGCTGAGTTAGTACGGCGTCTGAGCATTAATTGTTATTTTGATATCTTTTCAGCTGAGTTAGTACGGCGTCTGAGCATTAATTGTTATTTTGATATCTTTTCAGCTGAGTTAGTACGGCGTCTGAACATTAATTGTTATTTTGATATCTTTTCAGCTGAGTTAGTATGGGATATGAGCATCAATAGTTATTTTGATATCTTTTCAGCTGAGTTAGTACGGCGTCTGAACATTAATTGTTATTTTGATATCTTTTCAGCTGAGTTAGTACGGCGTCTGAGCATTAATTGTTATTTTGATATCTTTTCAGCTGAGTTAGTATGGCGTCTGAACATTAATTGTTATTTTGATATCTTTTCAGCTGAGTTAGTATGGGATATGAGCATCAATTGTTATTTTGATATCTTTTCAGCTGAGTTAGTACGGCGTCTGAACATTAATTGTTATTTTGATATCTTTTCAGCTGAGTTAGTATGGGATATGAGCATCAATTGTTATTTTGATATCTTTTCAGCTGAGTTAGTATGGGATATGAGCATTAATTGTTATTTTGATATCTTTTCAGCTGAGTTAGTATGGGATATGAGCATTAATTGTTATTTTGATATCTTTTCAGCTGAGTTAGTACGGCGTCTGAGCATTAATTGTTATTTTGATATCTTTTCAGCTGAGTTAGTATGGGATATGAGCATCAATTGTTATTTTGATATCTTTTCAGCTGAGTTAGTATGGGATATGAGCATCAATTGTTATTTTGATATCTTTTCAGCTGAGTTAGTATGGGATAGGAGCATTAATAGTTATTTTGATATCTTTTCAGCTGAGTTAGTATGGGATATGAGCATTGATTGTTATTTTTATATCTTTTCAGCTGAGTTAGTATGGGATATGAGCATTAATTGTTATTTTGATATCTTTTCAGCTGAGTTAGTATGGGATATGAGCATCAATAGTTATTTTGATATCTTTTCAGCTGAGTTAGTATGGGATATGAGCATTGATTGTTATTTTTATATCTTTTCAGCTGAGTTAGTATGGGATATGAGCATTAATTGTTATTTTGATATCTTTTCAGCTGAGTTAGTATGGGATATGAGCATCAATTGTTATTTTGATATCTTTTCAGCTGAGTTAGTATGGGATATGAGCATCAATAGTTCTTTATTCTTTCTTCCTTATTAGCGACTCTATGTATTCTGCCGTGCAAAGTCAAAAGGCAGTATCTGCTTACTTGTAAAGTAAGCGGATACTGCCTTTTGACTTTGCAAAACAGTACTGAACAGAGCTGATATGTTAAATGTGATGCCTCTGAATATTCGACACGTAATATCTGACCCATGTGTGTTTGTCATTCTAATATTTGACTCATGTGTGCTTCCGTCTTTCTAATATCTGACTCATGTGTGTTTCCGTCATTCTAATATCACTCATGTGTGCTTCCGTCATTCTAATATCTGACTCATGTGTGTTTGTCTTTCTAATATCTGACTCATGTGTGTTTGCCATTCTAATATCTGACTCATGTGTGTTTGTCTTTCTAATATCTGACTCATGTGTGTTTGTCTTTCTAATATCTGACTCATGTGTGTTTGCCATTCTAATATCTGACTCATGTGTGTTTGTCTTTCTAATATCTGACTCATGTGTGTTTGTCATTCTAATATCTGACTCATGTGTGTTTGTCTTTCTAATATCTGACTCATGTGTGTTTGTCTTTCTAATATCACTCATGTGTGCTTCCGTCATTCTAATATCACTCATGTGTGCTTCCGTCATTCTAATATCTGACTCATGTGTGTTTGTCTTTCTAATATCTGCTCATGTGTGTTTCCGTCATTCTAATATCTGACTCATGTGTGTTTGTCTTTCTAATATCTGACTCATGTGTGTTTGTCTTTCTAATATCTGACTCATGTGTGTTTGCCATTCTAATATTTGACTCATGTGTGTTTGCCATTCTAATATCTGACTCATGTGTGCTTCCGTTATTCTAATATCTGACTGATGTGTTTCTGTCTCCACTTTGTCTTACAACCAAACGATATGTGGGATGTACTGCCTCCAATCAATGCATTGTTATTTATTGGTATGTTGGCAAGTGAACCAAATACGTAGAAATGATTGTATTGAAGTCAAGTTAATGCAGTGGGTGCCCGCACTATTGGTGACTGTTGTTCATGCATTATCACCCAAATTCGGAGACATTGTTATATATACTCGCCGTCAAATTAAAATTGATCAACCAGGATCGCACGATTTTCGGCGATTTCGCCGTCAATTTTGAACCGATTTCCTTGAAATTTAGCAAAGGTCATTTTCTATTAAAATCCCAATAGCGGTAAAAAATTCGCAAAATTACATTTAATATTTCAAAATTTTTAAGGGCTGGTAGGGTTCGAATAGAAAATGGCCTTTGCAAAATTTAAAGGAAACGGTTTAGAATTGACGGAGAAATGCGTTCATGCGATCTTGGTTAATTTGACGGCGAATATAGTAGTATACTATTTTAGGGTGTCATTCAGGTAAGCCGGCCCCAGGCAAGCTATGTCAATTCGTGAATAACAATTGTACAGTGAGTACAATATGCTATGAGTGTAGCTTTAACCCGTTCAGCGCTGGAACTGACTTTAGGCGTCAAATCTGACGTCTGTAGACGTCAGATTCTGAAGTCTAAAGCCGATCCCCGCACCGTAAGAGTAACATATTATAATGGCCGTAGACCCATAACATAGGCATTCAAATGAAGCAGAAAGAGCTAAGACATTTATGATGATTTGAAATTGAAAAAAGCCTTTGGTCTCCATGGTTTATACAAAAATATTTCATGGCTTTAATGGTTAAAAGACGGGATAAGAGCCTCGTTGTGAATGGTAGTAAATAAGTACCAGAAACGTTGATCCAACGTGGATTTAGCATTAGTCAGCGTTGACCCAATG
This sequence comes from Flabesymbios commensalis, assembly GCA_964017125.1. NCBI lineage: Eukaryota > Metazoa > Annelida > Polychaeta > Terebellida > Flabelligeridae > Flabesymbios > Flabesymbios commensalis. Next base: position 1,030,783 of record OZ024902.1, on the reverse strand, counting down.
CTGGCATGATTGTGTGCCAGCGTGGGAAATGGTTGGCCAGCATCATATCAGCAATGGATACTGTGAACTGTGAAATATTACCGCTTTTAAACTTTGGTGGTTTGGGGAATAAAACAATTGGGGAAATTATTACAAAAGGTTTTTTTTAAATTTTAAATCATCATAAAATTAATGTCTTAGTTAGCTCTTTCCGATTCATTTGAAAACGGAAGTTATGGGTCTACGGCCATTATAATTTTTTTTAATCTTACAGTGCAGGTTTAGACTTTAGGCGCAGTGCGGGGATGGACTTTAGACATCAGAAACCGACGTCTACAGACGTTAGATTTTGACAATTAAAGACGATTCCCACAGTTTGAAAAATGCTTCTAGAAACACAAATGGCCAATCGCGGTAACCCTGCAATCTCAACCATTGCCAACTTGCGATTGACAGGCTGTGATGTCATGGCTGCAATAGACCACAACGGCACCTAGTGTTACCGATGAAAAAACGGACTAAACAATCGGTGTGTATAGTTGACAAACACTTATAGATCAGTTTATTGCTTCTGTTGATGAACGTCTACATTCACATTAACAAAGACCAAGACAATTTCAGAGCCAGTGCTATTTATGATTGTGCCAGCATCACAGACGGTGGGCCAACATTGACCCAGCCATAGTTCGATGCTCCGTTTGGCTAGGAGACGTCGTTTTCGCTTGAAATGATCTACATATTTTGTCCATGTACTGTTAAAAAAAGCCAAATTATGCAAAAAAAATAAATCTTATTACAGTGCGTGTTCCAGACCCACATATTTTACTTTTCAAAAAAATATTCCTAATTATTTAACTTGATAGTAAAAAATTTAACATCTTGATGTTTAAACACTCCCTTCATACCAAATAATAATTATTTGATCAGCAGCGGCAACGAAATAAAATGACTGTAGCTTAGCGGTGAACGGGCTGTTTTCAAGAGTATAATTCACACCTTATTCAATGAAAGAATGTTGACAGATTTTATTTTAATCAATTTTATTTAATTTTTGTCACTAGCAGGGTACAGGATTAATTTCTGTCACCAGTAGGTACAGGGTTAATTAAACAAGCTGAAAATAAGGAATAGTGCAGCAATAAAAGTGATCACATTGAGCCTTGGTGTGTGACCTCCACTTGGTTTAGATGGACGATAACCACCACCTTGGCCAGGTCGTTGACCCCCTGACCCTTCACCTTGACCCCCTGACCCTCCACCTGACCCTGAGCCAGCTGCGGCTTTCTCTACCAGCTCGTCCACGTCGTCACCGTTACAGTAGTTCTTGTCACACATACACAATGACACTCCCATGATCCTCATCTCCGTGTCATCAAATTCGTCCTTCATTTGGTCAAGGTCATCACTACAGTACTCCACTCCTAGGCTCTCGTCTACACATTCCCTCAAAACCATCTCCATCTTAATCTCTCCAAAGCCTTAATAACATAAAAAACGAGGTCATCAGTATAGTACTCCACTCCAAGGCTCTCGTCTACACATTCCCTCAAAACGATCTCCATCTCAATCTCTCCAAAGCCTTAATAACATAAAAAACAAGGTCATCAGTATAGTACTCCACTCCAAGGCTCTCGTCTACACATTCCCTCAAAACCATCTCCATCTTAATCTCTCCAAAGCCTTAATAACATAAAAAAACAAATGATTTAGATACTGCATGGTTAGTTGTGTTAAAGTAGGTTCTCCAACATCTGATTAATTACCAATTGATTAACAATGATTAATTAACGTTAATACGACAATTTCGACAAATAAAGATACTGCACTGTCGGTATTGACATCAAAATAGAGGTATTAACCAAAGGGTTTTTTCAATTTCAAATCATAATAAATGTCTTAGTTAGCTCTTTCCGATTCACTAGACGATTCCTCAGAATCTGGAGTCGATCTCCGCACTGTAAGAGTTAAATAACAGAATTAAAAAAAGGCTAAACATACCGGGCAGTGGTGTTAACTTAAACATTAGATAATCCCTTAACTTTTTCAGCCCCAACCACGATTATAGTCCTTTAGTCAGCCAATAAATCACTGTTCTAAGGAACAAAATGGCTGTTTCATCAAGATTTGCAAATGTTTGGTCACAAATTAAACAAATAATGTGTAATTTTCAGCCACTTGAAGCTGGTGGTCGCGGCAGCGAGATACAACTTCAAGTGGGTGAAAATGTAAAAGTATACCTTTAACCCTTTGAGCTCAGGGACCGACTATAGACATCAGATCTAAAAACGTCTAAAGGTCCCGAGATGAAAGAATTAAAAATATCTAATGGCTATAGACCACAACATAGGTATTCAAATGAAGTGGAAAGAGCTAACTAAGATATTTATGATGACTTCAAATAAACAATAACCTTTTAGGTTTATACAAAAATATGTCATTGTTGTAAGGCTTAAGGGTTATTCGCATAAGGTCCCCGGTGAATTGAATGTGTTTACTTCACATTTCTAATGTCAAAGTGATGACATACTAAAGTCTGTTTCACCAGATCTTGGGAGTAGCCTTTTTTGAATATTCTCCTTTTCATAGTTAATTTTTTTTAAAGAGCGACTGAGCAAATTGAAAAACGGCTATACCCAGTATCTGGTATAACAGACTAATTCCTTAACGTCCAGTATACCTTCTCCCTTTATTCTTTTCTGGACACATCCACGTGGGCAGCGGTCACTTACCGTCCAGTATACCTTCTCCCTCTATTCTTATCTTATTCACGTGGGCAGCGGTCACTTACCGTCCAGTATACCTTCTCCCTCTATTCTTATCTTATTCACGTGGGCAGCGGTCACTTAACGTCCAGTAGACTTCTACCTCTATTCTAATCTCTTCCACATGGACAGCAGTCACTCACCGTCCAGTATACCTTCTCCCTCTATTCTCATCTCATCCACGTGGGCGGGGTCACTTACCGTCCAGTATACCTTCTCCCTCTATTCTCATCCACGTGGGCAGCGGTCACTTACCGTCCAGTATACCTTCTCCCTCTATTCTCATCCACGTGGGCAGCGGTCACTTACCGTCCAGTATACCTTCTCCCTCTATTCTCATCCACGTGGGCAGGGTCACTTACCGTCCAGTATACCTTCTCCCTCTATTCTCATCCACGTGGGCAGGGTCACTTACCGTCCAGTATACCTTCTCCCTCTATTCTCATCCACGTGGGCAGGGTCACTTACCGTCCAGTATACCTTCTCCCTCTATTCTCATCTCATCCATGTGGACACGGTCACTTGCCGTCCAGTATACTTTCCCCCTCTATTCTCATCTCATCCACGTGGGCAGCGGTCACTTGCCGTCCAGTATACCTTCTCCCTCTATTCTCATTTCATCCACATGGACACTGTCACTTACTGTCCAGTATACCTTCTCCCTCTATTCTCATCTCATCCACGTGGGCAGCGGTCACTTGCCGTCCAGTATACCTTGTCCCTCTATTCTCATTTCATCCACATGGACACTGTCACTTACTGTCCAGTATACCTTCTCCCTCTATTCTCATCTCATCCACGTGGGCAGCGGTCACTTGCCGTCCAGTATACCTTGTCCCTCTATTCTCATTTCATCCACATGGACACTGTCACTTACTGTCCAGTATACCTTCTCCCTCTATTCTCATCTCATCCACGTGGGCAGCGGTCACTTGCCGTCCAGTATACCTTGTCCCTCTATTCTCATTTCATCCACATGGACAGCAGTCACTTACTGTCCAGTATACCTTCTCCCTCTATTCTCATCACATCTATGTGGGCAGCGGTCGCTTACCGTCCAGTATACCTTCTCCCTCTATTCTCATCACATCTATGTGGGCAGCGGTCACTTACCGTCCAGTATACCTTCTCCCTCTATTCTCATCACATCTATGTGGGCAGCGGTCACTTACCGTCCAGTATACCTTCTCCCTCTATTCTCATCTCATCCACGTGGGCAGCGGTCACTTACCATCCAGTATACCTTCTCTCTCTATTCTCATCACATCTATGTGGGCAGCGGTCACTTACTGTCCAGTATACCTTCTCCCTCTATTCTCATCTCATCCACGTGGGCAGGGTCACTTACCGTCCAGTATACCTTCTCCCTCTATTCTCATCCACGTGGGCAGCGGTCACTTACTGTCCAGTATACCTTCTCCCTCTATTCTCATCCACGTGGGCAGCGGTCACTTACCGTCCAGTATACCTTCTCCCTCTATTCTCATCCACGTGGGCAGGGTCACTTACCGTCCAGTATACCTTCTCCCTCTATTCTCATCCACGTGGGCAGCGGTCGCTTACCGTCCAGTATACCTTCTCCCTCTATTCTCATCCACGTGGGCAGCGGTCACTTACTGTCCAGTATACCTTCTCCCTCTATTCTCATCTCATCCACGTGGGCAGCGGTCACTTACCGTCCAGTATACCTTCTCCCTCTATTCTCATCTCATCCACGTGGGCAGCGGTCACTTACCGTCCAGTATACCTTCTCCCTCTATTCTCATCTCATCCACGTGGGCAGCGGTCACTTACCGTCCAGTATACCTTCTCCCTCTATTCTCATCTCATCCACGTGGACAGCGGTCACTTACCGTCCAGTATACCTTCTCCCTCTATTCTCATCTCATCCACGTGGACAGCGGTCGCTTACCGTCCAGTATACCTTCTCCCTCTATTCTCATCACATCTATGTGGGCAGCGGTCACTTACCGTCCAGTATACCTTCTCCCTCTATTCTCATCTGGACACATCCACGTGGGCAGCGGTCACTTACCGTCCAGTATACCTTCTCCCTCTATTCTCATCTGGACACATCCACGTGGGCAGCGGTCAGTATCCATCCGGTGGGCGTCATCCATACATATTGGGTTGTCTAGGTTCATACTCTGTAGGTAGTCCTGCAGGTCTCTATCAGATCCAGTCTTAGAATGAGCCGACACATGGCTGCAGCTGTAGCAGATCACACCACTCTCTGTAAATAGAAATAGATACATCTTTTAATGAGCTGATACATGGGTACAACTGCCAAATATACGTGTAAATCACACGCTTTCTGCCAATAGAAATAGATACCTCTAAATTACTCCGCTCTCTGCCAATAGAAATAGATATGTCTGAATCACACGCTCCCTGCCAATAGAAATAGATACGTCTAAATCACGCCGCTCTCTGCCAATAGAAATAGATACGTCTAAATCACGCCGCTCTCTGTCAATAGAAATAGATACGTCTAAATCACGCCGCTCTCTCCCAATAGAAATAGATACATCTAAATCGCACCGCTCTCTGCCAATAGAAATAGATATGTCTGAATCACACGTTCCCTGCCAATAGAAATATACTACATGGCTACAGCTGTAGCAAATCACCCCCTCTGTGCAAATAGATTTCAGAACGTTTAATCATACCAATCGTTCTATTACATTTGTTAATCAATCCCTTACAAAGTGAGCCCCATGCGAAATTGGTGTGTATCGCTACAAACAAATCTCGCATGTGCTGTACTCGTTGTAGGGGCTTGTAAAAAAAATTATATCAATTTTTTTTTTTTTTCCTGATGATGGATCATACATGCATTTATCAATGATAAAAAACCTTCTCCAGATATAACTCCTCATTAAAAGTCTTTCTATGTCCTGTTGTAGTAAAACACAATCATTTAAAGACTTTATTAAAAAAAAAACTTTGCATCTCCCGCTAACAAACTTATAGAGCAACAAACAACATCTGGTAAATCATTACCATATATTAAAAATAAAAGTGAGCCAAAATTCAGGCCTGGGTTACTCCTGATGTAACAGACATCCAGCTAGACTATTTAGCCAATTTAATTTAATTTAAACCAATTCAGTAGGTCACCATTAAGTCCAAATATGAATGAGTAATGAAAGTGGTACACTTTTAAAAGCCTTACTAAAATCTAAATAAATTACATTACAGGTTAATACACATATTATCCTCTTACCTCCACAGGGTTACAACACATACTAGCCTCTTACCTCCACCAGCTTTTTCCGCTATCTCCTCAGGGTCTGCAGTATTACATTGATCAAAACCACATCCACATAATGCCAGGTCTTCGATCTCTAAATCTAATTGTGTCAGTTGTTGTAATTCCCCTTCCAGCAGCTCCACGGCTTCTGAGTTTCCTTCATGTGTACACGCGTCATTACTGCCCAGGTTCCTGTCTCCACAGCCGCGAGTGTGAATCTTCATGGTGAACTCATCTGAAACATGACATGACATGACATGACAGCCACGAGTGTGAATCTTCATGGTGAACTCATCTAAAACATCACATAACGTGACATGACAGCCACGAGTGTGAATCTTCATGGTGAACTCATCTAAAACATTACATGACATGACATGACAGCCGCGAGTGTGAATCTTCATGGTGAACTCATCTAAAACATTACATGACATGACATGACAGCCACGAGTGTGAATCTTCATGGTGAACTCATCTGAAACATGACATGACATGACATGACAGCCGCGTGTGTGAATCTTCATGGTGAACTCATCTAAAACATCACATAACATGACAGCCACGAGTGTGAATCTTCATGGTGAACTCATCTAAAACATCACATAACATGACATGACAGCCGCGTGTGTGAATCTTCATGGTGAACTCATCTGAAACATGACATGACATGACAGCCACGAGTGTGAATCTTCATGGTGAACTCATCTGAAACATGACATGACATGACATGACAGCCACGAGTGTGAATCTTCATGGTGAACTCATCTAAAACATCACATAACGTGACATGACAGCCACGAGTGTGAATCTTCATGGTGAACTCATCTGAAACATCACATAACGTGACATGACAGCCACGAGTGTGAATCTTCATGGTGAACTCATCTGAAACATGACATGACATGACATGACAGCCGCGTGTGTGAATCTTCATGGTGAACTCATCTAAAACATCACATAACATGACAGCCACGAGTGTGAATCTTCATGGTGAACTCATCTAAAACATAACATGACATGACATGACAGCCGCGTGTGTGAATCTTCATGGTGAACTCATCTGAAATTTCACATTCTAATTTTATCATGTATCTTAAATTTCAGTGTTTAATATTGTGTGTGCCGATGACAATAAAAAGCTGAAAAAAGAACAGCTTTCTTGGAAAGCTCCTTAGTATATATTTAATAATAACGTTGGCATATTGTAGCAATATAAATAGTTGTGTAGTTGGTATAGTGGATGTATATGAAGAAAAATATATGTAGCATATTGTAGCAATAAAAAGACCATTATATGTAGCATATTGCAGCAATATACAGAGCAAAATCCTCAGCATATTGTAGCAATATAAAGAACAAAATGTTTGCAATATTTTAGCAATACAAGAGCAATATCTTTAGTATATTTTTAGCAATATATATTTTATATATCTTTAGAAATTAATATTTTATAAAGCAAATTTTTTAGCATATCTTAGCAGTAATACATATAATTTATATCAATATCTTCAGGATACATTTTGCAATATAGCAATATATCTAGATCAATAACGTAGCATGATAGAGTAATATTTTTTAGCAATTCCAGCTGCAAATAAACGATAAATAGGGGGTTACTAAATCATAATGAGTATAAAATATACCAACTGCAACATGACCTAATGCTGGTTTCATGTTGGTTCACCGTCCGCAACGATGGACCAACATGAAACTAAGATTTGATCAATATCCTGGTATAAATTTACCGTCTCCAACATGAAACGTTCCAGAGAGATATCCCTGCATACATCCCTCAGTACAGGTGATGGTGGGGGTGAGATGAGCGGACCTCTTACAGTCAGGGTTACTCATACTACCCATCTCACTCTCCAGGAGAGAGTCAAGGAACGGGTCGCCACTGTACACAGACATGTCAACACACTCATGACACTGAATAGAGGCACCACCTGGTGATTAACACAGTAAACACAGACATGTCAGAACACTCATGGCACTGAATAGAATCACCACCTGGTGATTAACACAATAAACACTGACATATTTTTATTATTTTGATGTAGGTCCCTATGTTACTTTCAATTTTTACATACGTCCTTATTTTTCATATGATTACTTTTAAATCCAACAATTGTGTGGCATAAAAATTGGTATGTATCTTTTCAATTTTAAATATATCTGCCATTTTATTTTTAGTCTCAATTACTATTTGTTTCCATTTACATGTGACCATGGGAACAGTCGCTAATAAGTAGGAAATATTGTTACAGTATAAAAATCTATGGCACATATTTCGAAGCTTGAAAAAGTTAGAACTATATACGTTTACTATTTAAAAAAATGAGATCGCAATGCATATATGTTTAATTTCTTTAATTTTAATCCAATTTTGTGTTCTTTTCAGAAAGTGTACAGCTTGCATGTTTGCACTTCAAAGGCCAATTTCTCAAAATGACATAATTCTGTAAAACGCAGTGACGTCACTCGGTAAAAACAAGGTTATGTAACACCCCCTCCCCTATACTTCATTCTGTGAAACTCAGTGACGTCACTCAGTGAAAACAAGGATATATAAGACCCCTCCCCCATACTTCATTCTGTGAAAGTCAGTGATGTCACTCGGTGATAACAAGGATATATAAGATCCCTCCCCATACTTCATTTTATCAGCCAGCTCGGTGAAAACAAAGGAAATCAAGGTCATTGAGTTTGACAGAATTTCAGATTAGTCAGAGTTCAGGGAGTCTTTTTTTTCAGAGCTAAACTCGCTGAGTTGTGTGACATACCATTTTAAAAGTGATTTTCTGTAGATTGAGTATCTCTCAACCCTTAAAGCGCTGAATTAATTATGAAAACCTTGGGAGACGAAAGGGTTTTTTCAATTTAAAATCATCATAAGTGTCTTAGTTAGCTCTCCCTGATTCATTTGAATACCTATGTTATGGGTCTACGGCCATTAGAAATATTTTTACTTTTACAGTGCTGGGGTCAACCTTAGTCGTCAGAATCTGACGTCTACAGACGTCAGATTCTGACGACTCAAGTCGATCCACGCGCTGTAAGGGCTAATGTCTCCAATATTTAAAGCTGTGACTTACGACTCATTTTGCCAGATCGGGTGACATATCTTTATGATTCTCAACATGATCTGGGGTGGTGGTTGAACCTACATTTATCAGCAGATAAAACAAAAAATCTTTGTTTCACGACCATGATTAAATTTAATGTTAATACAACTAGAATTATTGTGTTCCCAGATGTTGGTGATAATGTTAGCGCAAGTATCATTTCAATGACTAATAATATAGCCTCTTCATATAGTAACATTCATGTGGGTAATGTCATGTTAATGTCAAAGGGCCTAAAGTTTCAGCTAAACGTCCAACGTTACTGATATCAATAGAAACTTTGATGTACTTTAATCTTCCTTTTATAATGTTAGTAACAATTGTTCATATAAAAACATTCATATATGTACGTCAATCTATGGTTGTCAGTTATGGGATGTATCTCACAGACACATTGCACATTGGCGTAAAGCCTTACACCTAGAATGTTTCCTTTGCCTCCCCATTCCCACTTGCGTTTACTGCATCTCATAATTATAATATGCCCTTGGATGATCGGATGCATCTACTTATCATTAAGTATCTATTGTATGTACAAAAAATAATGTAGGCCTAATGTTTCTATGTGGCGATTGGCAACGAACAGTAGTGGGTTGCCTGTGTTATAAATATAATAGTAAGTTTGACCTGCCTCACCTTGCCCCACACAGTTTTTTGAATGGCACACAGTATGAAGACATTTTGATTTTTTTTGCTGTGAATATTTTTTTTCGTATGCAATGTACCTAGAGTGCGACTAGTAAACCATAATTACGTGTATTATTATTTAATAAATTATCAGAGGTCAACAGATTTAGATAGAACAACAATTCTGTCTCAGCCGCTATATCTTCGTTTTTCTTTTTACAGTTTTTGTATTGTATTTTTTTTACAGTAATACCGCATCATATCTGAATCGTTCTAATATTCCAGGCAGAAGCTCACTCACCATCTGGTACCTTTATTGAATCTACATCACCGTCATTACAGGCATCTTCACTACACAGGCATGTGACAGACGACTCAGGTTGAAAGCTGTCATCGTTTGCTGTCTCGTCTATGGTGGCTTGTAATGTGTTAACACATATATCAGCTATGACGTCAGCACATCCACGCAGAATCATCTCCAGAGGGAAAGCCCCGGATCCTGAAACCAAAATATCAGCTATGACGTCAGCACATCCGCGTAGTATCATCTCCAGAGGGAAAGCCCCCGATCCTGAAACCAAAATATCAGCTATGACGTCAGCACATCCGTGTAGTATCATCTCCAGAGGGAAAGTCCCCGATCCTGAAACCAAAATATCAGCTATGACGTCAGCACATCCGCTTAGTATCATCTCCAGAGGGAAATACCCCAATCCTGAAACCAAAATATCAGCTATGACGTCAGCACATCCGTGTAGTATCATCTCCAGAGGGAAAGCCCCCGATCCTGAAACCAAAATATCAGCTATGACGTCAGCACATCCGCGCAGTATCATCTCCAGAGGGAAAGCCCTCGATCCTGAAACCAAAATATCAGCTATGACGTCAGCACATCCGCGCAGAATCATCTCCAGAGGGAAATACCCCAATCCTGAAACCAAAATATCAGCTATGACGTCAGCACATCCGCGCAGAATCATCTCCAGAGGGAAAGCCCCGGATCCTGAAACCAAAATATCAGCTATGACGTCAGCACATCCGCGCAGTATCATCTCCAGAGGGAAATACCCCAATCCTGAAACCAAAATATCAGCTATGACGTCAGCACATCCGCGTAGTATTATCTCCAGAGGGAAAGCCCCGGATCCTGAAACCATAATATCAGCTATGACGTCAGCACATCCGCGCAGTATCATCTCCAGAGGGAAATACCCCGATCCTGAAACCAAAATATCAGCTATGACGTCAGCACATCCACGCAGTATCATCTCCAGAGGGAAAGCCCCCGATCCTGAAACCAAAATATCAGCTATGACGTCAGCACATCCGCGCAGAATCATCTCCAGAGGGAAAGCCCCGGATCCTGAAACCAAAATATCAGCTATGACGTCAGCACATCCGCGCAGTATCATCTCCAGAGGGAAAGCCCCGGATCCTGAAACCAAAATATCAGCTATGACGTCAGCACATCCGCGCAGTATCATCTCCAGAGGGAAAGCCCCGGATCCTGAAACCAAAATATCAGCTATGACGTCAGCACATCCGCGCAGTATCATCTCCAGAGGGAAATACCCCAATCCTGAAACCAAAATATCAGCTATGACGTCAGCACATCCGCGCAGTATCATCTCCAGAGGGAAATACCCCGATCCTGAAACCATAATATCAGCTATGACGTCAGCACATCCGCGCAGTATCATCTCCAGAGGGAAAGCCCCGGATCCTGAAACCAAAATATCAGCTATGACGTCAGCACATCCGCGCAGTATCATCTCCAGAGGGAAATACCCCGATCCTGAAACCATAATATCAGCTATGACGTCAGCACATCCGCGCAGTATCATCTCCAGAGGGAAATACCCCAATCCTGAAACCAAAATATCAGCTATGACGTCAGCACATCCGCGCAGTATCATCTCCAGAGGGAAATACCCCGATCCTGAAACCATAATATCAGCTATGACGTCAGCACATCCGCGCAGTATCATCTCCAGAGGGAAAGCCCCGGATCCTGAAACCAAAATATCAGCTATGACGTCAGCACATCCGCGCAGTATCATCTCCAGAGGGAAAGCCCCGGATCCTGAAACCAAAATATCAGCTATGACGTCAGCACATCCGCGTAGTATCATCTCCAGAGGGAAAGCCCCGGATCCTGAAACCAAAATATCAGCTATGACGTCAGCACATCCGCGCAGTATCATCTCCAGAGGGAAATACCCCGATCCTGAAACCATAATATCAGCTATGACGTCAGCACATCCGCGTAGTATTATCTCCAGAGGGAAAGCCCCGGATCCTGAAACCATAATATCAGCTATGACGTCAGCACATCCGCGCAGTATCATCTCCAGAGGGAAAGCCCCCGATCCCGAAACCAAAATATCAGCTATGACGTCAGCACATCCGCGTAGTATCATCTCCAGAGGGAAAGCCCCGGATCCTGAAACCAAAATATCAGCTATGACGTCAGCACATCCGCGTAGTATCATCTCCAGAGGGAAATCCCCCAATCCTGAAACCAAAATATCAGCTATGACGTCAGCACATCCGCGTAGTATCATCTCCAGAGGGAAAGCCCCCAATCCTGAAACCAAAATATCAACTATGACGTCAGCACATCCGCGTAGTATCATCTCCAGAGGGAAAGCCCCGGATCCTGAAACCATAATATCAGCTATGACGTCAGCACATCCGCGCAGTATCATCTCCAGAGGGAAAGCCCCGGATCCTGAAACCAAAATATCAGCTATGACGTCAGCACATCCGCGTAGTATCATCTCCAGAGGGAAATCCCCCAATCCTGAAACCAAAATATCAGCTATGACGTCAGCACATCCGCGTAGTATCATCTCCAGAGGGAAAGCCCCCAATCCTGAAACCAAAATATCAGCTATGACGTCAGCACATCCGCGCAGTATCATCTCCAGAGGGAAATACCCCGATCCTGAAACCATAATATCAGCTATGACGTCAGCACATCCGCGTAGAATCCTCTCCAGAGGGAAATACCCCAATCCCGAAACCAAAATATCAGCTATGACGTCAGCACATCCGCTTAGTATCATCTCCAGAGGGAAAGCCCCCAATCCTGAAACCAAAATATCAACTATGACGTCAGCACATCCGCGTAGTATCATCTCCAGAGGGAAATACCCCAATCCTGAAACCAAAATATCAGCTATGACGTCAGCACATCCGCGCAGAATCATCTCCAGAGGGAAAGCCCCCGATCCTGAAACCAAAATATCTTTCTTCATGTCTTGTTAATGACAGTTAATAATAGTATAAGTAGTCAGCATTTATATTTTCAAAGCTTCCAGTGTTTGATTATGGCCATGCCATTTAATATTTTAATTCTGTATGTGATTCCATCCAAACTAACCATGTCAATAAAATATATATATATAGCTAACTAACTTAGAGCTATCTAGCTCATGTATATAGTCAAGAACATAGTAAATTTAATATTTTATTGTACTTCGTTCGTCATGTTTGTACATAGTATAAAAAAAATTCTGCTTATGTGTATTTCTTGTATTTTGTATATATAATGTGTTGAGGGCCCCAAGGACGATGGGTGAATGCTCATAGAGTTTATCCTCGTGAAATAATTATTATATTAGGACGTTTATCAGACGGCAATGTGTACATGCGCAATATCGTGGACCCTGATAATTATTATTATTTAAATTTTCAACCAACTTGAAGTTGTGTCTCGCTACCGCGTCCCACAACTTTAAGTGGGTGAAAATTACAAGCATTTGCGTAATTTGAGGCCAAACATTTTCAAATCTTTATGTTTAAAACAACACACTTTACGTTCCCAACAACAGTGGTTTGATCGGCTAATACAATGGAGTAAAAACGACTGAAGTCGTGTTTAGCTGTGAAGAGTTAAAATGATGTCAACAATAATTATCAGATATAACCTATATGAATATTGCTTTACGTCGCTTTCTGCACAATCATAGCAATATCGCGACAGAAGGAAGCCTGAAGCTGGGACTATGCCCTACTCTTATTTCGAATGACTTCAAGGGTTCTTTATAGTGCATAGTACTATAGGCAGCACTGTACACTCCATGCCTTTGGAACACTTTATATGCACAACCACTATGACAAATATCCGCTCCGACCGGGATTCGAACCTGGTACCCCCAGGTTACAAGCCCCAGTCGATACGAATGTACCATAGGGGCCGGCCCAGATATAACCTAGTGAATAGCAAACATTGAACCAATGTTGACTTAATGCTGTGCTAACATCGTAGACGGTGAACCAGCATTAAACCGACATTTTATTGATGTATCGTGTTTGCTGGGAAAAACAGAGTATTAGGGGAAGGGCGGGTAAAGGTGGCCACTTAACGTTTCAATGGTATTTAAGGATAATATTCGAACTATTTTAAAACCAATGACTGTTCTTTGTTAGGTACATGCAATGTAGATACATATAACAGACTCACTTAGTGTTTCTAGGATACTTTAATTTAATTGTAAGCCAAATAAATTTGCTCTCAAAGTGGCCCCCTTTGCCCAATAGCTCGGGCAAAGGGGGCCAGCGCATTGGGCAAAGGGAGCCACTCCCACCTTGGTACTTTTTATTTTTTTGATACAAGTGTGTACATTGAAGTGAGCCTAATAAAACAGATATGAAAAAGACCTTTCATTTGATGTATATGGTGACATGCTTTGTTGGACATAATACCAAGTAAAAAACTAAATACTTTCGTTCACTGGAAGTAGTGTGTGAAATATGTACCCATTGAAAGTTAACGGGCAAAAGGGGCCATGCTGTATGGTCTTTGTATTGAAATGGCCCGACCCCCTTTGCCCTGGCTCCCTTTGCCCAAGGGGTGGAGGTGGGAAATTTAGCCTATTATCTCTCCCCAAAGTGATTTCCTGATTAAAGTAATGACTAGAAAACAAAGACAATATACTGTACCACACAAAACGAAAGATTTTCAGAAGAAATCACATAAATTCATCAAGAGATTCATACAAATATATAAGCTTATATTCATAAGATTGTTGCCAAAAACTCCCTTTCGTCTATTATTTCCATCTAAGATATGTATGAGATGTATATTTATGTTTTTTGTATACATATGCTCATAATTCATAACTATGACGGCATTATTATTTCATACATGTCACAATTAAAATATCATTGACGGCCCCCTTTGCCCACCGCCCCCCTTTGCCCGCCTCTCCCCTATAAGAAATACCAAGGGTAGCTTTTATCACTAGCATAAAACACACAAAGAGTGGCACATGGGTTTGCCTGAATTCTATCCTTGTTCCCCCCTCTCAATGTGACTTGGCGATCACGTTAATGGCGGCCTCGTCAAGTTAAGGATGAAACCAGTGTATCGACGTTATTTTCGAGAAGGGCCACGCGCTGCGCGCTCCTTCGTCATATTTCGGTCTAAATATAATCGGCTTTTATGTTTTTTCGTGGGACAAAGAACGGGGGAGGGGGACCCACCACTGTATATTGATGGAAACAGCAATAACAAGACATTAATCCAATGTCACATTAATGTTGGGCCACAGTTGACACTACTATCTATGCTTAATGCAGGTCCAGGGGGCAAGTGGGTATATATAAAATCTAAAATCAATATTTGACAGTCAAATTTTAACTCTAGTGGACCTCACCCCCCCCCCCCCGATCCGCGTTCAACAGTTAAGGAGCACCAACTGTTTCACACTCTGGTTTCAAACATAACTTTAAAAAAATACACGAGGTCAACTGAAATCGGACTTCCCCCCCCCTCCTTTTATACCCTGGCTCGGCCCCTGACGGCGGCTCACACCCCCGCAAACACAAGACATTGACCCAATGTTGTCTCAATGCTGGACCAGCAGCAGTGACACTGGCCCAGCATTGGTTCAATGTCTTGTATTATCTGGGAACTACCTGGTATGACGAGTAGACACCTAAATTTAAAAAATACACATCAGACCCCCCGGGGGGGGGGGGTCTGATGTGTATTTTTTTTTACACCCTGGCTCGGCCCCTGACGGCGGCTCACACCTACCTGGTATGAGGAGTAGTCCAGTGACGTGACTTGCTAGGCATCCAGACGTACAGTTCTCCAGGTTGACATCCTCTATTATGACGGCGCATGACGGGCCGTACATGCTCAGCATCGCAAACTGCTCATGTATAATATCATCCATTACATCATCCCCCGTGTCCACAGTGGTGTGAACGCACTCATAACATTCTGTGCCCAGCGCTGGAAATAAACAAATGGCTAAAATAAATTTTGACCAAGTTGAGTGTACAGGTCATATCATCCCTCTATGAAACCGCATTTTGTTTTATAGTAATGGTATAGGCTAGCTTTCTGGTGCAACCGACAGGTATTGGCATATTAAAGCTGCTATTAAATGGCCGAAAATCGGAGAGTTTTAATTAAGTTGAAATTTTCAGTGCATATCCATAACTGAAACGGCATAATTTGCTTTACAGTGGGTCCTAATGATCTTGCAATCTGGCATGGTGTGCCTGATGGCACAATTCCAAAATGAATTTTGGTCGAGAGATGAAGGTCGACAAATAGGTCATAACATCCGAAAGGCACATCTACACCACATGCGCAATATGAAATAAATTCACCCTTGGGTTTTCGAGACATGCACCGGAAAACAAAAATGTGGACAGACGGACGACAGGACGGACGGACGGACGGACGGACGAGGCGACGTCGTAAACCTCCAATCCCAACTTCGCTGGCGAGGGATAAAAAAACGAGTAAAGTGCTTACGCGAAAATGTATGTGAGGCGGCCATTTTAAATCTGATCAGAGTCATTTCACACGTTCGTCAAATCTGAGAACATTCAAATAATAACTGGTGAGTGAATCGGGCTTATAAGGGAACGTGGATCCAGCCAGTGGACGGACGGATGAATCACGCTTATAAGGGAATGTGGATCCAGACAGTGGACGGACGGATGAATCAGGCTTATAAGGGAACGTGGATCCAGACAGTGGACGGACGGATGAATCAGGCTTATAAGGGAACGTGGATCCAGACAGTGGACGGACGGATGAATCACGCTTATAAGGGAACGTGGATCCAGACAGTGGACGGACGGATGAATCGGGCTTATAAGGGAATGTGGATCCAGACAGTGGACGGACGGATGAATCAGGCTTATAAAGGAACATGGATTCAGACAGTGGACGGACGGATGAATCACGCTTATAAGGGAACGTGGATCCAGACAGTGGACGGACAGATGAATCAGGCTTATAAAGGAACGTGGATCCAGACAGTGGACGGACGGATGAATCAGGCTTATAAGGGAATGTGGATTCAGACAGTGGACGGACAGATGAATCAGGCTTATAAGGGAATGTGGATTCAGACAGTGGACGGACGGATGAATCAGGCTTATAAATGAACGTGAATCCAGACAGTGGACGGACAGATGAATCACGCTTATAAGGGAACGTGGATCCAGACAGTGGACGGACGGATGAATCAGGCTTATAAGGGAATGTGGATCCAGACAGTGGATGGACGGATGAATCAGGCTTATAAGGGAATGTGGATTCAGACAGTGGACGGACAGATGAATCAGGCTTATAAGGGAATGTGGATTCAGACAGTGGACGGACGGATGAATCAGGCTTATAAATGAACGTGAATCCAGACAGTGGACGGACAGATGAATCACGCTTATAAGGGAACGTGGATCCAGACAGTGGACGGACAGATGAATCAGGCTTATGAGGGAATGTGGATTCAGACAGTGGACGGACGGATGAATCGGGCTTATAAGGGAATGTGGATTCAGACAGTGGATGGACGGATGAATCGGGCTTATAAGGGAACGTGGATCCAGACAGTGGACGGACGGATGAATCACGCTTATAAGGGAATGTGGATTCAGACAGTGGACGGACGAATGAATCGGGCTTATAAATGAACGTGAATCCAGACAGTGGACGGACAGATGAATCACGCTTATAAAGGAACGTGGATCCAGACAGTGGACGGACAGATGAATCAGGCTTATGAGGGAATGTGGATTCAGACAGTGGACGGACGGATGAATCACGCTTATAAGGGAACGTGGATCCAGACAGTGGACGGACGCATGAATCAGGCTTATAAGGGAACGTGGATTCAGACAGTGGACGGACGGATGAATCACGCTTATAAGGGAACGTGGATCCAGACAGTGGACGGACGGGTGAATCAGGCTTATAAGGGAATGTGGATCCAGACAGTGGATGGACGGATGAATCAGGCTTATAAGGGAACGTGGATTCAGACAGTGGACGGACGGATGAATCACGCTTATAAGGGAACGTGGATCCAGACAGTGGATGGACAGATGAATCAGGCTTATAAGGGAACGTGGATCCAGACAGTGGACGGACGGATGAATCAGGCTTATAAGGGAATGTGGATCCAGCCAGTGGACGGACGGATGAATCACGCTTATAAGGGAACGTGGATTCAGACAGTGGACGGACAGATGAATCACGCTTATAAGGGAACGTGGATTCAGACAGTGGACGGACGGATGAATCACGCTTATAAGGGAACGTGGATTCAGACAGTGGACGGACGGATGAATCAGGCTTATAAGGGAACGTGGATTCAGACAGTGGACGGACGGATGAATCACGCTTATAAGGGAACGTGGATCCAGACAGTGGACGGACGCATGAATCACGCTTATAAGGGAACGTGGATCCAGACAGTGGACGGACGCATGAATCAGGCTTATAGGGGAACGTGGATTCAGACAGTGGACGGACGGATGAATCACGCTTATAAGGGAACGTGGATCCAGACAGTGGACGGACGGGTGAATCAGGCTTATAAGGGAATGTGGATCCAGACAGTGGATGGACGGATGAATCAGGCTTATAAGAGAATGTGGATTCAGACAGTGGACGGACAGATGAATCAGGCTTATAAGGGAATGTGGATTCAGACAGTGGACGGACGGATGAATCAGGCTTATAAATGAACGTGAATCCAGACAGTGGACGGACAGATGAATCACGCTTATAAGGGAACGTGGATCCAGACAGTGGACGGACGGGTGAATCAGGCTTATAAATGAACGTGAATCCAGACAGTGGACGGACAGATGAATCACGCTTATAAGGGAACGTGGATCCAGACAGTGGACGGACGGATGAATCACGCTTATAAGGGAACGTGGATCCAGACAGTGGACGGACAGATGAATCAGGCTTATGAGGGAATGTGGATTCAGACAGTGGACGGACGGATGAATCGGGCTTATAAGGGAATGTGGATTCAGACAGTGGATGGACGGATGAATCGGGCTTATAAGGGAACGTGGATCCAGACAGTGGACGGACGGATGCATCAGGCTTATAAGGGAACGTGGATTCAGACAGTGGACGGACGGATGAATCACGCTTATAAGGGAATGTGGATCCAGACAGTGGACGGACGGATGAATCAGGCTTATAAGGGAACGTGGATCCAGACAGTGGACGGACGGATGAATCAGGCTTATAAGGGAATGTGGATCCAGACAGTGGATGGACGGATGAATCAGGCTTATAAGGGAATGTGGATTCAGACAGTGGACGGACAGATGAATCAGGCTTATAAGGGAATGTGGATTCAGACAGTGGACGGACGGATGAATCAGGCTTATAAATGAACGTGAATCCAGACAGTGGACGGACAGATGAATCACGCTTATAAGGGAACGTGGATCCAGACAGTGGACGGACAGATGAATCAGGCTTATGAGGGAATGTGGATTCAGACAGTGGACGGACGGATGAATCGGGCTTATAAGGGAATGTGGATTCAGACAGTGGATGGACGGATGAATCGGGCTTATAAGGGAACGTGGATCCAGACAGTGGACGGACGGATGAATCACGCTTATAAGGGAATGTGGATTCAGACAGTGGACGGACGGATGAATCGGGCTTATAAATGAACGTGAATCCAGACAGTGGACGGACAGATGAATCACGCTTATAAGGGAACGTGGATCCAGACAGTGGACGGACAGATGAATCAGGCTTATGAGGGAATGTGGATTCAGACAGTGGACGGACGGATGAATCACGCTTATAAGGGAACGTGGATCCAGACAGTGGACGGACGCATGAATCAGGCTTATAAGGGAACGTGGATTCAGACAGTGGACGGACGGATGAATCACGCTTATAAGGGAACGTGGATCCAGACAGTGGACGGACGGGTGAATCAGGCTTATAAGGGAATGTGGATCCAGACAGTGGATGGACGGATGAATCAGGCTTATAAGGGAACGTGGATTCAGACAGTGGACGGACGGATGAATCACGCTTATAAGGGAACGTGGATCCAGACAGTGGATGGACGGATGAATCACGCTTATAAGGGAACGTGGATCCAGACAGTGGACGGACGCATGAATCACGCTTATAAGGGAACGTGGATCCAGACAGTGGACGGACGCATGAATCAGGCTTATAGGGGAACGTGGATTCAGACAGTGGACGGACGGATGAATCACGCTTATAAGGGAACGTGGATCCAGACAGTGGACGGACGGGTGAATCAGGCTTATAAGGGAATGTGGATCCAGACAGTGGATGGACGGATGAATCAGGCTTATAAGAGAATGTGGATTCAGACAGTGGACGGACAGATGAATCAGGCTTATAAGGGAATGTGGATTCAGACAGTGGACGGACGGATGAATCAGGCTTATAAATGAACGTGAATCCAGACAGTGGACGGACAGATGAATCACGCTTATAAGGGAACGTGGATCCAGACAGTGGACGGACGGGTGAATCAGGCTTATAAATGAACGTGAATCCAGACAGTGGACGGACAGATGAATCACGCTTATAAGGGAACGTGGATCCAGACAGTGGACGGACGGATGAATCACGCTTATAAGGGAACGTGGATCCAGACAGTGGACGGACAGATGAATCAGGCTTATGAGGGAATGTGGATTCAGACAGTGGACGGACGGATGAATCGGGCTTATAAGGGAATGTGGATTCAGACAGTGGATGGACGGATGAATCGGGCTTATAAGGGAACGTGGATCCAGACAGTGGACGGACGGATGAATCACGCTTAAAAGGGAATGTGGATTCAGACAGTGGACGGACGGATGAATCGGGCTTATAAATGAACGTGAATCCAGACAGTGGACGGACAGATGAATCACGCTTATAAGGGAACGTGGATCCAGACAGTGGACGGACAGATGAATCAGACTTATCAGGGAATGTGGATTCAGACAGTGGACGGACGGATGAATCACGCTTATAAGGGAACGTGGATCCAGACAGTGGACGGACGCATGAATCAGGCTTATAGGGGAACGTGGATTCAGACAGTGGACGGACGGATGAATCACGCTTATAAGGGAACGTGGATCCAGACAGTGGACGGACGGATGAATCAGGCTTATAAGGGAACGTGGATCCAGACAGTGGACGGACGCATGAATCACGCTTATAAGGGAATGTGGATTCAGACAGTGGACGGACAGATGAATCAGGCTTATAAGGGAATGTGGATTCAGACAGTGGACGGACGGATGAATCAGGCTTATAAATGAACGTGAATCCAGACAGTGGACGGACAGATGAATCACGCTTATAAGGGAACGTGGATCCAGACAGTGGACGGACGGATGAATCAGGCTTATAAGGGAATGTGGATCCAGACAGTGGATGGACGGATGAATCAGGCTTATAAGGGAATGTGGATTCAGACAGTGGACGGACAGATGAATCAGGCTTATAAGGGAATGTGGATTCAGACAGTGGACGGACGGATGAATCAGGCTTATAAATGAACGTGAATCCAGACAGTGGACGGACAGATGAATCACGCTTATAAGGGAACGTGGATCCAGACAGTGGACGGACAGATGAATCAGGCTTATGAGGGAATGTGGATTCAGACAGTGGACGGACGGATGAATCGGGCTTATAAGGGAATGTGGATTCAGACAGTGGATGGACGGATGAATCGGGCTTATAAGGGAACGTGGATCCAGACAGTGGACGGACGGATGAATCACGCTTATAAGGGAATGTGGATTCAGACAGTGGACGGACGAATGAATCGGGCTTATAAATGAACGTGAATCCAGACAGTGGACGGACAGATGAATCACGCTTATAAAGGAACGTGGATCCAGACAGTGGACGGACAGATGAATCAGGCTTATGAGGGAATGTGGATTCAGACAGTGGACGGACGGATGAATCACGCTTATAAGGGAACGTGGATCCAGACAGTGGACGGACGCATGAATCAGGCTTATAAGGGAACGTGGATTCAGACAGTGGACGGACGGATGAATCACGCTTATAAGGGAACGTGGATCCAGACAGTGGACGGACGGGTGAATCAGGCTTATAAGGGAATGTGGATCCAGACAGTGGATGGACGGATGAATCAGGCTTATAAGGGAACGTGGATTCAGACAGTGGACGGACGGATGAATCACGCTTATAAGGGAACGTGGATCCAGACAGTGGATGGACAGATGAATCAGGCTTATAAGGGAACGTGGATCCAGACAGTGGACGGACGGATGAATCAGGCTTATAAGGGAATGTGGATCCAGCCAGTGGACGGACGGATGAATCACGCTTATAAGGGAACGTGGATTCAGACAGTGGACGGACAGATGAATCACGCTTATAAGGGAACGTGGATTCAGACAGTGGACGGACGGATGAATCACGCTTATAAGGGAACGTGGATTCAGACAGTGGACGGACGGATGAATCAGGCTTATAAGGGAACGTGGATTCAGACAGTGGACGGACGGATGAATCACGCTTATAAGGGAACGTGGATCCAGACAGTGGACGGACGCATGAATCACGCTTATAAGGGAACGTGGATCCAGACAGTGGACGGACGCATGAATCAGGCTTATAGGGGAACGTGGATTCAGACAGTGGACGGACGGATGAATCACGCTTATAAGGGAACGTGGATCCAGACAGTGGACGGACGGGTGAATCAGGCTTATAAGGGAATGTGGATCCAGACAGTGGATGGACGGATGAATCAGGCTTATAAGAGAATGTGGATTCAGACAGTGGACGGACAGATGAATCAGGCTTATAAGGGAATGTGGATTCAGACAGTGGACGGACGGATGAATCAGGCTTATAAATGAACGTGAATCCAGACAGTGGACGGACAGATGAATCACGCTTATAAGGGAACGTGGATCCAGACAGTGGACGGACGGGTGAATCAGGCTTATAAATGAACGTGAATCCAGACAGTGGACGGACAGATGAATCACGCTTATAAGGGAACGTGGATCCAGACAGTGGACGGACGGATGAATCACGCTTATAAGGGAACGTGGATCCAGACAGTGGACGGACAGATGAATCAGGCTTATGAGGGAATGTGGATTCAGATAGTGGACGGACGGATGAATCGGGCTTATAAGGGAATGTGGATTCAGACAGTGGATGGACGGATGAATCGGGCTTATAAGGGAACGTGGATCCAGACAGTGGACGGACGGATGCATCAGGCTTATAAGGGAACGTGGATTCAGACAGTGGACGGACGGATGAATCACGCTTATAAGGGAATGTGGATCCAGACAGTGGACGGACGGATGAATCAGGCTTATAAGGGAACGTGGATCCAGACAGTGGACGGACGGATGAATCAGGCTTATAAGGGAATGTGGATCCAGACAGTGGATGGACGGATGAATCAGGCTTATAAGGGAATGTGGATTCAGACAGTGGACGGACAGATGAATCAGGCTTATAAGGGAATGTGGATTCAGACAGTGGACGGACGGATGAATCAGGCTTATAAATGAACGTGAATCCAGACAGTGGACGGACAGATGAATCACGCTTATAAGGGAACGTGGATCCAGACAGTGGACGGACAGATGAATCAGGCTTATGAGGGAATGTGGATTCAGACAGTGGACGGACGGATGAATCGGGCTTATAAGGGAATGTGGATTCAGACAGTGGATGGACGGATGAATCGGGCTTATAAGGGAACGTGGATCCAGACAGTGGACGGACGGATGAATCACGCTTATAAGGGAATGTGGATTCAGACAGTGGACGGACGGATGAATCGGGCTTATAAATGAACGTGAATCCAGACAGTGGACGGACAGATGAATCACGCTTATAAGGGAACGTGGATCCAGACAGTGGACGGACAGATGAATCAGGCTTATGAGGGAATGTGGATTCAGACAGTGGACGGACGGATGAATCACGCTTATAAGGGAACGTGGATCCAGACAGTGGACGGACGCATGAATCAGGCTTATAAGGGAACGTGGATTCAGACAGTGGACGGACGGATGAATCACGCTTATAAGGGAACGTGGATCCAGACAGTGGACGGACGGGTGAATCAGGCTTATAAGGGAATGTGGATCCAGACAGTGGATGGACGGATGAATCAGGCTTATAAGGGAACGTGGATTCAGACAGTGGACGGACGGATGAATCACGCTTATAAGGGAACGTGGATCCAGACAGTGGATGGACGGATGAATCACGCTTATAAGGGAACGTGGATCCAGACAGTGGACGGACGCATGAATCACGCTTATAAGGGAACGTGGATCCAGACAGTGGACGGACGCATGAATCAGGCTTATAGGGGAACGTGGATTCAGACAGTGGACGGACGGATGAATCACGCTTATAAGGGAACGTGGATCCAGACAGTGGACGGACGGGTGAATCAGGCTTATAAGGGAATGTGGATCCAGACAGTGGATGGACGGATGAATCAGGCTTATAAGAGAATGTGGATTCAGACAGTGGACGGACAGATGAATCAGGCTTATAAGGGAATGTGGATTCAGACAGTGGACGGACGGATGAATCAGGCTTATAAATGAACGTGAATCCAGACAGTGGACGGACAGATGAATCACGCTTATAAGGGAACGTGGATCCAGACAGTGGACGGACGGGTGAATCAGGCTTATAAATGAACGTGAATCCAGACAGTGGACGGACAGATGAATCACGCTTATAAGGGAACGTGGATCCAGACAGTGGATGGACGGATGAATCACGCTTATAAGGGAACGTGGATCCAGACAGTGGACGGACAGATGAATCAGGCTTATGAGGGAATGTGGATTCAGACAGTGGACGGACGGATGAATCGGGCTTATAAGGGAATGTGGATTCAGACAGTGGATGGACGGATGAATCGGGCTTATAAGGGAACGTGGATCCAGACAGTGGACGGACGGATGAATCACGCTTAAAAGGGAATGTGGATTCAGACAGTGGACGGACGGATGAATCGGGCTTATAAATGAACGTGAATCCAGACAGTGGACGGACAGATGAATCACGCTTATAAGGGAACGTGGATCCAGACAGTGGACGGACAGATGAATCAGACTTATCAGGGAATGTGGATTCAGACAGTGGACGGACGGATGAATCACGCTTATAAGGGAACGTGGATCCAGACAGTGGACGGACGCATGAATCAGGCCTATAGGGGAACGTGGATTCAGACAGTGGACGGACGGATGAATCACGCTTATAAGGGAACGTGGATCCAGACAGTGGACGGACGGATGAATCAGGCTTATAAGGGAACGTGGATCCAGACAGTGGACGGACGCATGAATCACGCTTATAAGGGAATGTGGATCCAGACAGTGGACGGGCAGATGAATCACGCTTATAAGGGAATGTGGATCCAGACAGTGGACGGACGCATGAACGTGGATCCAGACAGTGGACGGGCGGATGAATCAGGCTTATAAGGGAACGTGGATCCAGACAGTGGACGGACGGATGAATCAGGCTTATCAGGGAACGTGGATTCAGACAGTGGACGGACGGATGAATCACGCTTATAAGGGAACGTGGATCCAGACAGTGGACGGACGGATGAATCAGGCTTATAAGGGAACGTGGATCCAGACAGTGGACGGACGGATGAATCACGCTTATAAGAGAACGTGGATCCAGACAGTGGATGGACGGATGAATCAGGCTTATAAGGGAACGTGGATCCAGACAGTGGACGGACGGATGAATCAGGCTTATCAGGGAACGTGGATTCAGACAGTGGACGGACGGATGAATCACGCTTATAAGGGAACGTGGATTCAGACAGTGGACGGACGGATGAATCAGGCTTATAAGGGAATGTGGATCCAGACAGTGGACGGACGGATGAATCACGCTTATAAGGGAATGTGGATCCAGACAGTGGACGGACGGATGAATCAGGCTTATAAGGGAATGTGGATCCAGCCAGTGGACGGACGGATGAATCACGCTTATAAGGGAACGTGGATTCAGACAGTGGACGGACAGATGAATCACGCTTATAAGGGAACGTGGATTCAGACAGTGGACGGACGGATGAATCACGCTTATAAGGGAACGTGGATTCAGACAGTGGACGGACGGATGAATCAGGCTTATAAGGGAACGTGGATTCAGACAGTGGACGGACGGATGAATCACGCTTATAAGGGAACGTGGATCCAGACAGTGGACGGACGCATGAATCACGCTTATAAGGGAACGTGGATCCAGACAGTGGACGGACGCATGAATCAGGCTTATAGGGGAACGTGGATTCAGACAGTGGACGGACGGATGAATCACGCTTATAAGGGAACGTGGATCCAGACAGTGGACGGACGGGTGAATCAGGCTTATAAGGGAATGTGGATCCAGACAGTGGATGGACGGATGAATCAGGCTTATAAGAGAATGTGGATTCAGACAGTGGACGGACAGATGAATCAGGCTTATAAGGGAATGTGGATTCAGACAGTGGACGGACGGATGAATCAGGCTTATAAATGAACGTGAATCCAGACAGTGGACGGACAGATGAATCACGCTTATAAGGGAACGTGGATCCAGACAGTGGACGGACGGGTGAATCAGGCTTATAAATGAACGTGAATCCAGACAGTGGACGGACAGATGAATCACGCTTATAAGGGAACGTGGATCCAGACAGTGGACGGACGGATGAATCACGCTTATAAGGGAACGTGGATCCAGACAGTGGACGGACAGATGAATCAGGCTTATGAGGGAATGTGGATTCAGATAGTGGACGGACGGATGAATCGGGCTTATAAGGGAATGTGGATTCAGACAGTGGATGGACGGATGAATCGGGCTTATAAGGGAACGTGGATCCAGACAGTGGACGGACGGATGCATCAGGCTTATAAGGGAACGTGGATTCAGACAGTGGACGGACGGATGAATCACGCTTATAAGGGAATGTGGATCCAGACAGTGGACGGACGGATGAATCAGGCTTATAAGGGAACGTGGATCCAGACAGTGGACGGACGGATGAATCAGGCTTATAAGGGAATGTGGATCCAGACAGTGGATGGACGGATGAATCAGGCTTATAAGGGAATGTGGATTCAGACAGTGGACGGACAGATGAATCAGGCTTATAAGGGAATGTGGATTCAGACAGTGGACGGACGGATGAATCAGGCTTATAAATGAACGTGAATCCAGACAGTGGACGGACAGATGAATCACGCTTATAAGGGAACGTGGATCCAGACAGTGGACGGACAGATGAATCAGGCTTATGAGGGAATGTGGATTCAGACAGTGGACGGACGGATGAATCGGGCTTATAAGGGAATGTGGATTCAGACAGTGGATGGACGGATGAATCGGGCTTATAAGGGAACGTGGATCCAGACAGTGGACGGACGGATGAATCACGCTTATAAGGGAATGTGGATTCAGACAGTGGACGGACGGATGAATCGGGCTTATAAATGAACGTGAATCCAGACAGTGGACGGACAGATGAATCACGCTTATAAGGGAACGTGGATCCAGACAGTGGACGGACAGATGAATCAGGCTTATGAGGGAATGTGGATTCAGACAGTGGACGGACGGATGAATCACGCTTATAAGGGAACGTGGATCCAGACAGTGGACGGACGCATGAATCAGGCTTATAAGGGAACGTGGATTCAGACAGTGGACGGACGGATGAATCACGCTTATAAGGGAACGTGGATCCAGACAGTGGACGGACGGGTGAATCAGGCTTATAAGGGAATGTGGATCCAGACAGTGGATGGACGGATGAATCAGGCTTATAAGGGAACGTGGATTCAGACAGTGGACGGACGGATGAATCACGCTTATAAGGGAACGTGGATCCAGACAGTGGATGGACGGATGAATCACGCTTATAAGGGAACGTGGATCCAGACAGTGGACGGACGCATGAATCACGCTTATAAGGGAACGTGGATCCAGACAGTGGACGGACGCATGAATCAGGCTTATAGGGGAACGTGGATTCAGACAGTGGACGGACGGATGAATCACGCTTATAAGGGAACGTGGATCCAGACAGTGGACGGACGGGTGAATCAGGCTTATAAGGGAATGTGGATCCAGACAGTGGATGGACGGATGAATCAGGCTTATAAGAGAATGTGGATTCAGACAGTGGACGGACAGATGAATCAGGCTTATAAGGGAATGTGGATTCAGACAGTGGACGGACGGATGAATCAGGCTTATAAATGAACGTGAATCCAGACAGTGGACGGACAGATGAATCACGCTTATAAGGGAACGTGGATCCAGACAGTGGACGGACGGGTGAATCAGGCTTATAAATGAACGTGAATCCAGACAGTGGACGGACAGATGAATCACGCTTATAAGGGAACGTGGATCCAGACAGTGGATGGACGGATGAATCACGCTTATAAGGGAACGTGGATCCAGACAGTGGACGGACAGATGAATCAGGCTTATGAGGGAATGTGGATTCAGACAGTGGACGGACGGATGAATCGGGCTTATAAGGGAATGTGGATTCAGACAGTGGATGGACGGATGAATCGGGCTTATAAGGGAACGTGGATCCAGACAGTGGACGGACGGATGAATCACGCTTAAAAGGGAATGTGGATTCAGACAGTGGACGGACGGATGAATCGGGCTTATAAATGAACGTGAATCCAGACAGTGGACGGACAGATGAATCACGCTTATAAGGGAACGTGGATCCAGACAGTGGACGGACAGATGAATCAGACTTATCAGGGAATGTGGATTCAGACAGTGGACGGACGGATGAATCACGCTTATAAGGGAACGTGGATCCAGACAGTGGACGGACGCATGAATCAGGCCTATAGGGGAACGTGGATTCAGACAGTGGACGGACGGATGAATCACGCTTATAAGGGAACGTGGATCCAGACAGTGGACGGACGGATGAATCAGGCTTATAAGGGAACGTGGATCCAGACAGTGGACGGACGCATGAATCACGCTTATAAGGGAATGTGGATCCAGACAGTGGACGGGCAGATGAATCACGCTTATAAGGGAATGTGGATCCAGACAGTGGACGGACGCATGAACGTGGATCCAGACAGTGGACGGGCGGATGAATCAGGCTTATAAGGGAACGTGGATCCAGACAGTGGACGGACGGATGAATCAGGCTTATCAGGGAACGTGGATTCAGACAGTGGACGGACGGATGAATCACGCTTATAAGGGAACGTGGATCCAGACAGTGGACGGACGGATGAATCAGGCTTATAAGGGAACGTGGATCCAGACAGTGGACGGACGGATGAATCACGCTTATAAGAGAACGTGGATCCAGACAGTGGATGGACGGATGAATCAGGCTTATAAGGGAACGTGGATCCAGACAGTGGACGGACGGATGAATCAGGCTTATCAGGGAACGTGGATTCAGACAGTGGACGGACGGATGAATCACGCTTATAAGGGAACGTGGATTCAGACAGTGGACGGACGGATGAATCAGGCTTATAAGGGAATGTGGATCCAGACAGTGGACGGACGGATGAATCACGCTTATAAGGGAATGTGGATCCAGACAGTGGACGGACGGATGAATCAGGCTTATAAAGGAACGTGGATCCAGACAGTGGACGGACGGATGAATCAGGCTTATAAAGGAACGTGGATCCAGACAGTGGACGGTCGGATGAATCAGGCTTATAAGGGAACGTGGATCCAGACAGTGGACGGACGGATGAATCAGGCTTATAAGGGAACGTGGATCCAGACAGTGGACGGACGGATGAATCACGCTTATAAGGGAACGTGGATTCAGACAGTGGACGGACAGATGAATCACGCTTATAAGGGAATGTGGATCCAGACAGTGGACGGACAGATGAATCACGCTTATAAGGGAATGTGGATCCAGACAGTGGACGGACGCATGAACGTGGATCCAGACAGTGGACGGGCGGATGAATCACGCTTATAAGGGAATGTGGATCCAGACAGTGGACGGACAGATGAATCACGCTTATAAGGGAATGTGGATCCAGACAGTGGACGGAAAGATGAATCGGGCTTATAAGGGAATGTGGATCCAGACAGTGGACGGACAGATGGATCACGCTTATAAGAGAACGTGGATCCAGACAGTGGATGGACGGATGAATCACGCTTATAAGGGAACGTGGATCCAGACAGTGGACGGACGGATGAATCAGGCTTATCAGAGAACGTGGATCCAGACAGTGGACGGACGGATGAATCACGCTTATAAGGGAACGTGGATCCAGACAGTGGACGGGCGGATGAATCGGGCTTATAAGGGAATGTGGATCCAGACTGTGGATGGACGGATGAATCACGCTTATAAGGGAACGTGGATCCAGACAGTGGACGGACGGATGAATCAGGCTTATAAAGGAACGTGGATCCAGACAGTGGACGGACGGATGAATCACGCTTATAAGGGAATGTGGATCCAGACAGTGGACGGACGGATGAATCACGCTTATAAGGGAATGTGGATCCAGACAGTGGACGGACGGATGAATCAGGCTTATAAAGGAACGTGGATCCAGACAGTGGACGGACAGATGAATCACGCTTATAAGGGAATGTGGATCCAGACAGTGGATGGACGGATGAATCACGCTTATAAGGGAACGTGGATCCACACAGTGAACGAACGGATGGATCACGCTTATAAGGGAATGTGGATCCAGACAGTGGACGGACAGATGAATCAGGCTTATAAGGGAACGTGGATCCAGACAGTGGACGGACAGATGAATCGGGCTTATAAGGGAATGTGGATCCAGACAGTGGATGGACGGATGAATCAGGCTTATAAGGGAACGTGGATCCAGACAGTGGACGGACGGATGAATCAGGCTTATAAAGGAACGTGGATCCAGACAGTGGACGGACGGATGAATCGGGCGTATAAGGGAACGTGGATCCACACAGTGGACGGACGGATGGATCACGCTTATAAGGGAATGTGGATCTAGACAGTGGACGGACAGATGAATCAGGCTTATAAGGGAACGTGGATCCAGACAGTGGACGGACAGATGAATCGGGCTTATAAGGGAATGTGGATCCAGACAGTGGATGGACGGATGAATCAGGCTTATAAGGGAACGTGGATCCAGACAGTGGACGGACGGATGAATCAGGCTTATAAGGGAATGTGGATCCAGACAGTGGACGGACGGATGAATCGGGCTTATAAGGGAACGTGGATCGAGACAGTGGACGGACGGATGAATCAGGCTTATAAGGGAACGTGGATCCAGACGGTGGACGGACGGATGAATCAGGCTTATAAGGGAACGTGGATCCAGACAGTGGACGGACGGATGAATCGGGCTTATAAGGGAACGTGGATCCAGACAGTGGACGGACAGATGAATCAGGCTTATGAGGGAATGTGGATCCAGACAGTGGACGGACGGATGAATTGGGCTTATAAGGGAACGTGGATCCAGACAGTGGACGGATGGATGAATCGGGCTTATAAGGGAACGTGGATCGAGACAGTGGACGGACGGATGAATCAGGCTTATAAGGGAACGTGGATCCAGACAGTGGACGGACGGATGAATCACGCTTATAAGGGAACGTGGATCCACACAGTGGACGGACGGATGGATCACGCTTATAAGGGAACGTGGATCGAGACAGTGGACGGACGGATGAATCAGGCATATAAGGGAACGTGGATTCAGACAGTGGACGGACAGATGAATCAGGCTTATAAGGGAACGTGGATCCAGACAGTGGACGGACGGATGAATCGGGCTTATAAGGGAACGTGGATCGAGACAGTGGACGGACGGATGAATCAGGCTTATAAGGGAACGTGGATCCAGACAGTGGACGGACGGATGAATCAGGCTTATAAGGGAACGTGGATCCAGACAGTGGACGGACGGATGAATCAGGCTTATAAGGGAACGTGGATCCAGACAGTGGACGGACAGATGAATCAGGCTTATGAGGGAATGTGGATTCAGACAGTGGATGGACGGATGAATCGGGCTTATAAGGGAACGTGGATCGAGACAGTGGACGGACGGATGAATTGGGCTTAAAAGGGAATGTGGATCCAGACAGTGGACGGACGGATGAATCGGGCTTATAAGAGAACGTGGATCCAGACAGTGGACGGACGGAGGAATCAGGCTTATAAGGGAACGTGGATCCAGACAGTGGACGGACGGATGAATCAGGCTTATAAGGGAACGTGGATCCAGACAGTGGACGGACGGATGAATCAGGCTTATAAATGAACGTGAATCCAGACAGTGGACGGACGGATGAATCAGGCTTATAAGGGAACGTGGATCGAGACAGTGGACGGACGGATGAATCGGGCTTATAAGAGAACGTGGATCCAGACAGTGGACGGACGGAGGAATCAGGCTTATAAGGGAACGTGGATCCAGACAGTGGACGGACGGATGAATCAGGCTTATAAGGGAACGTGGATCCAGACAGTGGACGGACGGATGAATCAGGCTTATAAGTGAACGTGGATCGAGACAGTGGACGGACGGATGAATCGGGCTTATAAGAGAACGTGGATCCAGACAGTGGACGGACGGATGAATCAGGCTTATAAGGGAACGTGGATCCAGACAGTGGACGGACGGATGAATCAGGCTTATAAGGGAACGTGGATCCACACAGTGGACGGACGGATGAATTGGGCTTATAAGGGAACGTGGATCCAGACAGTGGACGGACGGATGAATCAGGCTTATAAGGGAACGTGGATCGAGACAGTGGACGGACGGATGAATCAGGCTTATAAGAGAACGTGGATCCAGACAGTGGACGGACGGATGAATCAGGCTTATAAGGGAACGTGGATCCAGACAGTGGACGGACGGATGAATCAGGCTTATAAGGGAATGTGGATCCAGACAGTGGACGGACGGATGAATCAGGCTTATAAGGGAATGTGGATTCAGACAGTGGACGGACGGATGAATCAGGCTTATAAGGGAATGTGGATCCAGACAGTGGATGGACGGATGAATCAGGCTTATAAGAGAATGTGGATCCAGACAGTGGACGGACGGATGAATCAGGCTTATAAGGGAACGTGGATCGAGACAGTGGACGGACGGATGAATCAGGCTTATAAGGGAACGTGGATCCAGACAGTGGACGGACGGAGGAATCAGGCTTATAAGGGAACGTGGATCCAGACAGTGGACGGACGGATGAATCAGGCTTATAAGGGAACGTGGATCCAGACAGTGGACGGACGGATGAATTGGGCTTATAAGGGAACGTGGATCCAGACAGTGGACGGACGGATGAATCACGCTTATAAGGGAACGTGGATCCAGACAGTGGACGGACGGATGAATCAGGCTTATAAGGGAACGTGGATCCAGACAGTGGACGGACGGATGAATCACGCTTATAAGGGAACGTGGATCCAGACAGTGGACGGACGGATGAATCACGCTTATAAGGGAATGTGGATCCAGACAGTGGACGGACGGATGAATCAGGCTTATAAGGGAATGTGGATCCAGACAGTGGACGGACGGATGAATCACGCTTATAAGGGAACGTGGATCGAGACAGTGGACGGACGGATGAATTGGGCTTATAAGGGAATGTGGATCCAGACAGTGGACGGACGGATGAATCAGGCTTATAAGGGAACGTGGATCGAGACAGTGGACGGACGGATGAATCAGGCTTATAAGGGAACGTGGATCGAGACAGTGGACGGACGGATGAATTGGGCTTATAAGGGAATGTGGATCCAGACAGTGGACGGACGGATGAATCAGGCTTATAAGGTAACGTGGATCCAGACAGTGGACGGACGGAGGAATCAGGCTTATAAGGGAACGTGGATCCAGACAGTGGACGGACGGATGAATCAGGCTTATAAGGGAACGTGGATCGAGACAGTGGACGGACGGATGAATTGGGCTTATAAGGGAATGTGGATCCAGACAGTGGACGGACGGATGAATCAGGCTTATAAAGGAACGTGGATCCAGACAGTGGACGGACGGATGAATCAGGCTTATAAGAGAACGTGGATCCAGACAGTGGACGGACAGATGAATCAGGCTTATAAGGGAACGTGAATCCAGACAGTGGACGGACGGATGAATGCGCTTATAAAGAAACAAGGATCCAGACAGTGGATGAATGGATGTAGCACCCTTATGAGGGAACGTGGAACCAGACGCGGCACAAAGGGGTGATGTAACCTTTGCGCCGCATCCCTCTCTTGACAGTTTTGCTAATTTAGTTTGAACGTTTTGTTTTGGTACTGGCCCCGCGTACAGCAAACCTGGTGCCGACAAAACGAGTAAGCCTACACAATATTATATTCTGGATATATCATGTGTTGAAGAAATACTCTTATTGCAGCGACACCGTGAAATTAATGGGAAAAGAAAAATACACCCCAACAAACTATTCAATTTTGAATACTATTTTTCCTGGAGTAAACCTGCTTAATTAGTCTTTTTATCCCTTACAGCGCTGGGATTGACTTTAGTCGTCAAAATCTGACGTCTGTAGACGTCAAATTCTGACGTCCAAAGTCGATCCCCGCACTGTAAGAGTAAAACTATTTATAACGGCCGTAGACTCATAACATAGGTATTCAAATGAATCGGAGAGAGCTGACGAAGACATTTATGATGATTTCAAATTGAATAAAACCCTTTGGTCTCCATGGTTTATATATAAAATATTCAGCGATTTAAGGGTTTATGTGCAAAGTCAATGTGTTACAATCAACTCTTGGTCCGCTAAGTTGAGAATTTAAATTTTCGACAGCTTCAACTGAGTAAAAGTAACTCATATTTCGTCTCCTTGGATATGAAAGGGTGTATCTGCCACTTTGCAAAGTGGCAGATACACCCTTTCATATCAAAGGAGACGATTTGTTCATTCCAAGTAAAAGTGACTTGAGCGGCTCATAAAACAAATTTAAAACGAGCCTAGTTCTTAAAGGGTTGGCACGAACCAGCTTCAGTTGGAAGTAATT
This sequence comes from Flabesymbios commensalis, assembly GCA_964017125.1. Classification (NCBI taxonomy): domain Eukaryota; kingdom Metazoa; phylum Annelida; class Polychaeta; order Terebellida; family Flabelligeridae; genus Flabesymbios; species Flabesymbios commensalis. Next base: position 995,661 of record OZ024902.1, on the reverse strand, counting down.
CAGCAATATGCTGTTGTATTTTGGTATTCATTACTTTATCCTTGGGGCTATTGTCAAGTTTAAAAAAATATAAAAAATCCCAGAAAAACAAGGAAGTGGGTTGGTGGTTATAGCCAGATAGCCCCAGGTCGGATTATTTTCTTCTTTCTCTCAATTTAGTGTTTTTGTGTGTTTTTTAGTTGTTGTACATGTTAAAAAAAATTGGATAGGGGATGGGTGGGTGGTGAGTTTTTCTCGGATTTGGGGATTTTTTAACTTGAAAAGTAAGTAAGTAAGTAAAATATTTGCTTTACTTCACTTTTCGGCCAGTATGGCCATTTAAGTGAAAATTCCCGGTATTACAATATCTCATATTGTATAGTTAAAGTAGTAAACGAAAGACAAAGCTAATAAAAGCCTGATCGTACTAAAATATTCAGTTTAAAGTGTTTGATATGATAAGATGATGATGCTCCATGAAATTGGAGTGATTGTGTAAAAAAACTACAAGTCTAAGTCTATTAATTAAAACATAGAATATAGGTTACATTCCCGAAGGAACTGAATAATACCCCGTAGAACGCTAATTGAATAATTTAAATTTTGACCCACTTGAAGTTATGTCTCGCTACCGCGACCCAGAACTTCAAGTGGCTGAAAATTATGTGGGTCGCGGTAGCGAGACACAATTTCAAGAGGGTGAATATTTAAATTTTATAATGGTGAAAGTGGGTGAAAATTATTCACATTGATATGATTTGAATTGAAACATAATAATATCCAAGTCCACATTTTTTAATGTTACCCTTGAATTTGGCTTGTTTTAAGGTCAATTAAAGAGGCTAAAAACGGCTATAGATAACTGTACATAAGACGTTCACCCAAGGTTAGTTCAATGTTGGACCACCGTCTGCGACGCTGGCCCAACATTGAACTAACCTTGGTTGAACGTCTATAATCATGTTTGTTTAAAATCGGTTTTCATAAAAATACGAAGACAAGGGTAACACTGAATTTCATAAATCCAAGCAATTTTCAGTCACTCGAAGTTGTGAATCGCGGTAGCGATCGAGACACAAAGTCAAGTCACGGAAAATATAAATTTAAGTGACCCTGAGAGTTAAAGGCAGTGTACAACAAATTTGATGAGTACACAATCTATGGAAGTTGAAGATCAATAATTTATCCTATCATCTTCCGATTTATTAAACCTGTTTACTGGTTATTACCATTTACTAACCTTTATTTTGTGAAAGGAGAGCGATGATTAGGACGATCAGATACAGAGGCATGGTTACGGGTCCAGCCCCTGGGTCCAGCCATAATATAAATATTACCAGTGTATACACCGTGTGTGTGTGAGGAGTGGAATCTGATAACCCGTCATGCATCGCTGAACATGGAACGCTTCAATAAGCTGTCACAAATGGTACGTTGGTCAAATGTTGTCTGAATGTTGACCGGCATCTGCAGCACTGTGACAGCATTAAGACAGCAACTGGCTTTTCGTGTGGTGTTCATCTTTTGTGCATAGAAGTACATTTTCGGATGGATATAACCCCCCCCCCCTCTCTCCATCGTGATTACTTCTGTCATCTCAATCCCAGTAAACACAGACGTTGGTCCAGTGTTGGTAGGATGTTGGGCCATCGTCTACAACGCCGTTGCGACACTAAGCCAAATTTGGCATACTGTATCGTGTTTGCTGCAAACATGGGGCGTCAATCCAATGTTGGTTAAATGCATATAGAAAAACATTGGATGATCATCTCGTGTTTGCTGTGTTGTTTTAAAGTTGAGCCGACATTGGGCCAATGTCCCCTGTCCAAATACCTGCGTTTTCTGACAACATCTATACAAAACACGAGCCATTCGACCAATGGTGATACAAAGTTGGGTCAGTGTCGCGATGGGTGTACCAACATTGAAATGACATTGTGTCGAAGTCTCGTGTCTGATGTGAAGCTTGTTATTTATCAATATAATGTTTAAACCTCACCACGTCGCCTTGGCCAAATTCAAACCTTGCCATGTGCTACCCGGTATGACTGGGCCGCCTAACTCATTAACTGCGCGAGGCCCAGTCACACTGACCGCCATTTTGTTTCCACAGCCAGCTGTGTACAAGAGACACTCGCGCTGCCTACCAAAAAACTCGGATGCCATGAAATTGAGACGAATATTTCAAGTGCCTACGAAAACTAGGCTATTTTCAGCAGGCGTAAACTTTTGATCGTATTAGAACTATTACATTTTAAAATGGAGGTCACTGTGTCAGAGCCTTGTGATGTCATCAGGGTAGCCATGTGCATCAACAGCTGCTCAATTAAAACTTCAATTGTTGAAATACTAATGATATCCTATTAGCAATACTTTTAATGTACCAGACAAGTTTTTGACAACAATGACAAATTAGGCGATGGGTCCCTATGTTAGAATACATAGACGTCAGATTCTGACGTCTAAAGCCGATCTCCGCACTAAAAAAGTAACCATATTTCTAATGGCCGTAGACCCATAACATAGGTATTCAAATGAATCGGAAAGAGCATACTAAACATTTATGATGATTTCAAATTGAATAAAACCCTTTAGTCTCCATAGTTTATACAAAAATTATTTCAGCGTTGTAAGGTCTGCATTTCATAAACGGTCAGTGTTCATGTGGAGCTGCTCCTATCAAACATCGCACGTTGCTCCAATGTTGTGTTAATGTTGGGCCGGTGTCCAAGTCGATGTGCCAACATTAACACAACATTGAGTCAACGTGCACGCAGAAAATACGACATGTTTAGCCAATCTTGTTGTTAGGCCATAATTGCGGACGTTGGCAAACCTCCCACCTGTAAAATGTCAACATTTTGCGTTATTCTGGTCATTCACTCTCATCTGGTTGTTCAGACACCATGAGCTAAACTGTTCAAAGACCCGGAGTGTTAAGTGCTGGAAATGATATCACTATAATGGTTTTAATTCTGAATTAGTTGGATATGCTGTGTAATCGTGAAATAAAAATGCGGAATCTCCTGCCATATATGATAAAAATAATTCATTGTCGCAATTGTCAAACCAATTAAAAAACTAATTACAAAAAAACCTATATTACTTTTAAATTGATAACCAAGACTATAATAACATTGACAACTCCTGCGCGTGGGTCATCGTTTGTCACTGCCCAGGCATGAACCATTAACGTTACTTATTGTTCACGATCTTTTATCGATCTCTCTCTACTCTGACCCACCATAATTTACCGGTCGAACCCGGAGCGCTGCCTGGCGATGTTTTAACTTTGGAACATCGTCACAGGGCAAGGTGTACCGGCTTTAGAATAGTCCTGGGTCGGCGCTTGAGTTGGATTGATAACATCATACAGCTAAAGGGACTGGCCCGGCCAGGTTCAAATCATAAAAAATCGGTGATTTTATTTTGGCTTCTTAATATGACCATATGATGATAACATGTCCATAGAACTACACAAGTTTTTTTTTTAATTTTTGTGCTGCGCATTTACCAGTTAAACTAGATATAGAGACGAAATCTCTAATTATTGACAACCATGTCAAAAATAGGAGATACGGGAATTTCATCTCTATATCTCTATATTAAAAAACTTTTGCAGTTCTAGTCTATGGACATGTTACCATCATATTAAGAAGCCAAAATAAAATCACTGATTTTTTAATGATTTTAGCCTGGGCCATTTTGATACATTCTGCCACACATCTTGTACACATATTACGTTAGCATTTTATGGGACAGGCCTATATTGCATACCTGATGCTATGTCCCACTTAATAGTATACGTAGGCCCATATATTGCATTTCCTATTATAACACAAACTTTTGCATGCTATTTGGTGAATCATAATAAACAAATAATGAGGTCACTATAAAGAGCTCAACCCAAGTTGTACTCGTCACCAACATTAAAAACGGCCGTTAATTGGTAATGTCATAAAAATAGCGTTCGTCATTGAGTCAAGATGGGTTTCAATAACAACTCAATTCTGTGAAACTCAATAACCTTGACCTCCTTTGTTTTCATCGAGCTGAATGATACAATGAAGTATGGGGGAGGGGTCTTATATAACCTTGTTTTCACCGAGTGACGTCACTGCGTTTCACAGAATAAAGTATGGAGGAGGGTGTGTTATATAACCTTGTTTTCACCGAGTGACGTCACTGCGTTTCACAGAATGAAGTATGGAGGAGGGTGTGTTATTTAACCTTGTTTTCACCGAGTGACGTCACTGCGTTTCACAGAATGAAGTATGGGGGAGGGGGTGTTATATAACCTTGTTTTCACCGAGTGACGTCACTGCGTTTCACAGAATGAAGTATGGGGGAGGGGGTGTTATATAACCTTGTTTTCACCGAGTGACGTCACTGCGTTTCACAGAATGAAGTATGGGGGAGGGGGTGTTATATAACCTTGTTTTCACCGAGTGACGTCACTGCGTTTCACAGAATGACGGTGGTGATTGGCTCTTTCTCTGGTGGCGGATAGAATAGCCTACTTGGATCGGGTTTCCATCTGTTGCATTATTGACACAATATATTATTCTAATATGAATATAGCTGGTTATATTCGTCATATAATCACTATGAGAGATAGTCACAAATGGCTGGGTGATGATTATAACGAGATACTTATCATCTTTGTACAGTTAAATCAACATATTATAGAAACTTCAAAAAAACGATTTGAAAACAAGTAGGACAGACATCTGACCCAATGCTGTCTCTATGTTGTCTGGGCATTGACAACGGTGGTCCGATATTGCGCCAGTGTTTGGCCAACGCACTTGACACTAGACGTTGTAGTGGCGTTGAATCAATGTTTGGTATCATGAGACATTTTCAACCTCTTGAAGTTGTGTATCGCGGTAGCGAGACACAACTTAAAGTGAGCGAAAATTAAAAATGAAATAATTTAGAGGAAAAAAGGTTATATCACGTACAGGGGTGGGTCCTGGTCTCCTGTCAACATACATCCTATGACGCCAGTGCTTGTTCCCGTTCACGGTATCCAGGTTTCGATAAAAGGAAATTATTCTTCTCTGTTCGCTCTGAAAGATGCAATTTGTTGGGACCCTCCATGACCGAGAAGTAGCGTGTTCAGTTACTAGGCTTTGACTAATAATATATAATATAATAATTTCAAAAAGAATAAAGTTAAAAAATAATACAATTATCATGTGCATACCTTAAAATAGCCATAATGTCTTTGCAGTGTAAATTGATATATACATTACTAAATCTTGTATTATAGCTTGTATTATATCTTGTATTATACTTGTACTCTTGCATGTATATAAAGATGGCCCATTGCAAATTAGCACGATGTACTAAATGGTCTACCCTCTTAGTCAGGGGGACAAATTCCTTACCAAATTTTTTTTGTTCCACGGTCTTGTATATGGTCTGGATTAGCCACACAAAATTTGTTTACTCTGGATTTTCAGGAGGGTAAAATCCAAAATGGCCGACTATCTTACAGAAATAACATAGGGAGTGATAATTAATCATCAATTTGTTTACAAATGTGCTGATGAAAGGATTGGAAGTTGCTTTACAATAAATAAACGACATACAAAAAATGGCCGACAAATGTTTCATTGAAAGAACATTTTTTGGACTGTCTGTGGTCTTTGTCTCCAATTAAATTTCATTTTACTTTCCATTTTGTTTTTCGAAATTTTTATGTTTCATATTATTTTTGCTATTATTTTAAATTATTTTTATAACCTTTGGATGCGGCTTTGCTAAGCTTATTAGTCTAGTCGAAAAATACGGTTCCCGTGTACCCTCGGAGATATACGGAAAAAACCGTAGAAAACGATTAGCTATCTTAACAAGCTGAAAAAATATCCCACGTGCCTTTTTTTTATGCAAATTTGTGCCGCCACTGCCGAAAATGCATATTGAGTTATGGATCGGTCAATATCACAGATAATTTACTGATCATTTAGGAAGTGATCACATCCTCCTTAATAATTATCTCAGACACTGCATAGGTGATTTTGGCCACTAAAAAAACTGATGTCAGCCACTGAAGCCACCTTAAAAATGATCACAGCCACTTCGAACATGATATTGGCCACCGAAGAAGAAACATTCACTTTAAAATTTATCGCACAAAGACGATCTTGGCCACTGAAAAATTGATCACAGCCACTTTAAACGTCTCGTCCACTACAAAAGTGATCTTGGCCACTGAAGAAGTGACTACAACCACTTTCAAAGTCATCTCAGCCACTACTAAGGTGATCTTGGCTACAAACAAACTGATGTCAGCAACTAAGCTACTATAAAAGTTATCTTACCCACTACAAAGATGATCTGGGCTACGGAAAAAGTGACCACATCCGCTTTACAAATGATGTAAGCCACTATTAAAGTGATCTTATTCCATAGGAAGTGATAACATCCTTCATAATAACTATCTGAGCCACTACAAGGGTGATCCTGGTCACTAACAAACTGATGTCGTCCACTGAAGTCACTTCAAAAGTTATCTGAGCCACTACAAAGGTGACCTTGGCCCCATACGAACTGATCTTGGACACTGAAGAAGTCATCACAGCCATATTAAAAGTTATCTCAGCCACCACAAAGGTGATCTCGGTCATAAACAAACTGAGCTTGGTCCTGATGATATAATTTTCTTTTATAAATTATACTACATTTAACGTAACTGTCTACCCACCGCTGATAAAATGTATGATAAATTAGCATTCCATGACAAAATATGGCTGTTTTTGATATTTTTCATTACCGATTTCGGCCATCTTACATTTTGCTCTGTAAAAAACCTTCTATGACAGTTGAGCGTAAACAAATTGTCAGAAGTTAGCTAAGACCCTATACTATGCAATGGTAAAATAAGTTTTTGGTAAGGAATTTGTTTCAGGTTTTGTTAAAAAATCGCTCAACTTTCCCTGACTATCTATAAATATAGTTTATTGTTATTATTATTAACATTATTATTAATATTAATATCAATATAAATATAATTATTATTATTATTGCTATTGAGTTCAAATCGTGTGTCTTGAAGGAAGGGTAAGGCCTAATCTGATTCTCATCCTCAGGAGGCTCGCCTGACCCAGGTTAGCCTGTATCAGCACAAAAGGTGTCACGAAGCACCAGTTTTCATCGCTCCAAACGTTAATCTGATGAAGCAGGCACAACATTAAAACAGGAAGAGCTTAACTTCTTCATATGTCCTTAAATGAACTCATTCAAGGGTAAGACACATCAAAATTAAAACAACATCGGTGGAACTTTGACCCGACGTAGGGCCAACATTACACTAATAATGGGTTACCGTCCAATGGGGTAATATTCCTGAGAGCCTAAAAGTTAAGTGCTTCTGGAACAAATAATTTTCACTGCATGTACTGCCGCCCGAGATGATAACGCACTGGTTTGCATACATAAGCAGGCATCTGGCCTTGTCCTCATCAATGTCACGAACAAATGAGAAAAGAAAAGTACAGGTTTTTTAACGGATATGATTTTAATTGGGCAAATTTTAATCTCACAAATATGTCGAATTTTACCCTAGATACCAAGAATTCCACCTGTCTTACAATTATGGTGTGTATTATTCTGAACAAGAAGTAAGTGTTCACCATGTAAACACCCCAGAAGGCCCCCTCGCACTTTTTTTTTTTTAAAGTTGAAAAATTTATTATAATTTTACCAGATAATAAATTTGTATTAAGTAATATTATGATGAAGAGGCTAGCAGTTTTAGGGTGACAAGGTGCTACAGGCGCGCCTACAGGCGTACGCAAGGTACTTCGAATTATCAAAGCATGTCTTTTCAGAAACCATTAGACTTGTAAACTTCCCTTTAATGGCTGCAAAAAAACCATTGCTTGACGGCTGCAAACAATGAGCTACAAGGCCTTAATCACACTTTGGGAGCTAGGGTTCCACTCAGTCATAGTTATGCCTCTTTGTTGGAGTAATTAGTTTGGACAATTGACTATTGTTGTTGCAACTTGGAGTTTGGGGCAAAAAATTGCCACGCCATTCCTCCCTCGGTTTTTATCCAATCGGAAATTTAACCTTAATAATCCAAGGGTACCCGAATAGCTAGGTTGATATGTCTTTTTCTAAGCGATCAAACCAGTACTATGAAAGTAGGCTACTGCAGGGTTAAAGTTAGAAAAAATCCCGTTGAAATAACATTAGCAAATTGCCCGGATTAAAAACTGCAATATCTCGAAAACTTTATTTTTTATGTTTTAATTTTTCATTTTTTTGCGTGTTTTTTATTATTATTTTTTCATCCAATGGATAATAAAGCCCTTTAATCTATTAAGAAATATCCACGGGGGACAAAGGTTGTAAACTTGTGAAATAATTTCAGTACTACAAGGGGTTCAATCTTTAGGCCTCTAGGCCTATGCTTTTCACACTCGCTCTGATAAAATCTCAAAACAATAATCTCAAGACAACGAATTCAACATCTATCTAAAATATATGTACATGTATACAGAACGATACCAGTCATTAATAAAATTATACCAATTACAGAATTATAAAAAAGTGATATAAATCACAAATAAATTGTACATATCATGTATTCATTGCTTGGTTCGATTTTTTACCGTAAAATAGTGGTCACCCTCCCACCCCCACCCCCCTTCTCAGCCTCAAATCTGCATACCATAGACCAAATTCCTGCAGGTGCGCCTGTGCTATTTTTACTAAAAAGGATTAAAGATGGCCGCCTTAAGTTTCTTAACTTTCTGAAAAACTGATGCAGTCTAGGAATTAATACTAGCATGTATGTTAAATGTTGAGTGTCGATTATAAGAGGCTTTGAAGTGACAAGGTACTAATTTGACGGAAAAAGATGGCCGCAATGACCCGGATATTTTTTACGAGCTGCCTGACAAATTGATGCAGCCTAGGAATTAATACTAACGTGTTACTATGCAGTATTTTGATTATTTAGTATATCGGGCAAGCGGCTTTGAAGTGATCAGGGTGACAAGGTCCTAATTTGACCTACATCCCCTAAGGAATCTGTGCCCAAAATTAAAGAGTTATTCTCCCGAAATGAAATGCGGAAAGACGGAAGACGGCCCAGTTATCCCACAGGCGATGCCAATACCCCCGAGGGCGGGGGAAAAAAATCATTTTCACAATTCCATGTTGTTGTAAATGTGATTGCACAATTTTATTAATTTCTAATAGTAAATCCCACTAATATGACAAAGGTGAACAAGACGGACGAGCAGATCTATGCACAATGTCCTCTGCATAAACAAAGCACCCTGACAGAGAATGCATAAAACGGGGAATGCTTAGTAAAAACATACTATATTTTACTTGGCCTTGAATATGCCAACTACCAATCCCAAAGTGGTTAGAACACAGCGAACCACCCCGGTGATTAATATTTTTTTTTTACTTTTGTGTTGTATTTTGAGACTACTGATGGTGTGAAGCAGGTTTAATAATCTACCTTCTGGTGTTGTACATGGAGTTTACACCTATTCAATTTCAGTTGTGTCTCACTACTGCGGTCCACAATTTCAAGTGAATTACTTGTATAAGTATAGTTAAGTCATATCTTATATATCAGTTCGCCAGATACGCCATTGTTAAAAAAATCGGTGGTTTTATTTTGGCTTCTTAATATGACCATATGATGTAAACATGTCCATAGACTAAAATTGCAAAGTTACATGTCCATACACAAGAACCGCAAATGTTTTTAAATAATTTTTGTGTCTCGCATTGAATCAATCAATCAATAAAACTTCTATAGCGCCTATATCCTCAGCGGACCGAGCTCAGAGGCGCACAAATCCTTAGCGTGATCATGTGTCATAATCGGGGCCAAAGCAGGTTCGTCAACAGGGAGCCGGCCTGCTGAGGGACTAGGGTGGAAAAGCCAGGTCAAATAGGTGGGATTTAAGTAATTTCCGGAATGTTAAGATTGTTTTGGCATTTCGTATTGGCGCAGGCAGGGCGTTCCATAAAGCTGGACCAGATATAGAGAAAGCTCTTGCCCCAGTCTTAGTCTTTATACGAGGAACAAAAAATCTATTCGAATTAGTGGAGCATAGATATTTTAAGCATTTCGGCCGAACAAGTAAATCAGCCAGATATGCAGGTTGGTTTTCTTTTAGGGTTCGGAAAGTTATTGTGCATATTTTACAATGAATGCGAAACTTGACAGGAAGCCAATGTAATCGTTTTAGAATTGGAACGGAACGACTAAATCGTGGGGCCTTGGTTACTACTCTTGGAAGGCAGTTTTGAACACGTTGTAATCTAGCGATATCCTTTTCTGGCATATTGTGAAAAAGTGAGTTACAATAATCTAACTTACTACTGACGTGTGCCACTGCAATTTGCTTGGCAAGATCTAAGGACAGACTTTTTCGAATTAGACGCAGGTCACGCATGCCCTAGATGTTTGGGATATGTGTTTTCGGAAATTCAGGCTACTGTCGAATAGTACACCAAGATTTTTAGCTGATGTAGATGGATTTGTGTCTTGACCTAGAAGTAAGCATGGAAAATTATTAAAGAATTTTTCTCGCTGAAATTTGGTCCCAATAAGAAGAAATTCTGTGTTGCTAGGATTAGGCTTCAGCTTAGATCCTGTCATCCAGGCCGACACACCCATTAAACAATGTTGCGCAACTTCTCAAGAGATACCTTCGCGTTTGTAACTGATAGAGACATGTAAATTTTTTTGTATCATCGGCATAAAGGTGGTGGTTTATGTCAAAACTAGAGATAATAGCGCTGAGTGGTGTAGTGTATAAAGTAAAAAGCACTGCACCTAGCACAGAGCCCTGTGGAACTCCATGGGAGAGTGTGACCTTATCTGAAAATGTGTCGTCAATTTTTACAGACTGGTGCCTATTTTGCAAATAAGAAGTAAACCAAATTTGAGCCTGGCCAGATATTCCATACCAATCAGAAAGTCTATCTGTTAATGTGGCATGGTCAATGGTGTCGAAAGCGGCCGACAAGTCAAGCAAGGTCAGAGCCATAACTTCACCCTTGTCCATACTAATGATGATATCGTTATGTACTTTCAGTAGAGCCAATTCTGTAGAATGATGTTTCCTGTAGGCCGATTGTAATGGATTAGATAGATGGTTATTTTTATATAAGGTTGCAGCCTATTGGCTACTATCTTTTCTAAGATTTTGGAAATGAAACTAAAGTTGGATACAGGCCTGTAATTTTTCAGCTCGTTTTTAGGAAGATATGTTTTTTTCTGTAGTGGTCTTACATGAGCTTCTTTGAAATTTTGAGGAAATGTACTAGTTTCCATTGAAATGTTAATTATGTCAGTGATGGGAGTTATTATTATGTCAAGACAATTTTTTAACACGCTTGTAGGAATGGGATCCAGATCACATGATTTGGACGATGAACTCAAAATAAGCTTTTTAATTTCATCTTCTGACGCACGTTCAAAAACGTTCATTTTAGATTTGATTTCTGGTTTTTGCACTAGTGGAATATTCTGTACTTTATCTGGAAATTTGGAACGGATAGTTTCAATTTTATCCACAAAATACCTAGAGAAATGATCACAAAGTGATTTTACTGATGTGAATTCTGGCAGAGCAGGAGGTGGAATTCTATGCAGAATGTTATTTATTGAATTCCAAAGGCGACGGGGATTGTCCGAGTTTTCTGAAATAACATCAGCTAAATATTTCGATTTAGCTTTTGTCATCATTCTGTAACACAGGTGGCACTGATGTTTGTAACGAGAACAATCTAGATGTGTGCGAGATCTGCGCTATGTTCGTTCGTGATTGTGGCGAAGGGTTTTAGCCTTCATTATTTCCGGAGTCATCCATGGTGTTGGTGGTTTTCTGGGCAGAGTCTTTGTGCTAACAGGAGCGTGTTTGTCTAAAATAGAGCTAAAAACAGAATCATACTGTTGACAAAGTGCCGAGAGATCTTTCTCAGGTTTCTTTATTAGATCCGAACTGAGAATATCTGAATGAAACGATTCATAATCAATTTTGTTTATTTTTCGAAACGATATTTTTTCTTTGTTATATTTCGTCTTACAACAGTCAATTTCTGATATGACCGCAAGATGGTCCGAGATACCTGCTGCCGAAAAAACTGACTTGATAGAATTAGGAATGCGTTTGGTGATTAGCAGATCTAGCCAATGACCATGAACATGAGTCGGAAAATTAACATGCTGCTTCAGATGGGAGAATTTTATTGAATTTGTTGGTGTTTCCATTTGAGTTATCTAGATGTAAGTTGAAATCCCCCAATATATACAAATTGTCATGCAGTGAAATTATGTTTTTCTAGTAGATCTGGAAATTCATCAAAAAATTTACATGTACCGTTTTGAAGCCTATACAGACAGACAACGAAACCACTGAACGAATTGTTCCCGATACGTGCAGAGATCGCTTTGAACATTTTAAATGATGGCAGAGGATGAATGTCAGTTTTTAATTGGTAAGACACTAGTATGCCTACACCTCCTCCGGCCCGCTGATCTGCGCGAGGTTCGTGAAAAACGAATAGCCAGGAGGTGAGATATCAGCTATCGTTGATTTCGTTTCATCATGTTTTAACCATGTTTCTGTCACTGCCACAATGTCCGGATTTTTAGATGTTACATATTTGGAGAAGGGGGCAGTTTTAGGTTTGATAGATCGGACATTCATTGTTGCAATTTTGATTCTTTCATTTGAGTGGGGGGAACCGGATTTAAGCTGACATCTCCTGCCAGTAGAAGTAAGATAGCCAATTTAAAAGATAGTCGAGAAGGTGGTAGTGAAAGTAATTTCCGATTGAAACATACATTTAAAAGAGGTAATTTTGCTTTGACCAAATTAGAAAACATGATGTTTGTTAATGATAAAGGTTGGTGACAATTTGTTTCAAATATGGTTGGGCCACAGGAGGCCAATTCATCGTCCTTATGTATAAATGACACTGCTGTTATGAAAAGAGTGAATATGAAAAAAGGAGTCATGCTTTTAGAGATGGGTCAATGTTTAAAAAAATGTGCTGATTGATTGCCTATAGTTTGATCAGATATAGTTAGGCCAGATGTAAAAATTCGCGTATTTCTTATTTTGGACATGCCTGCCAAAATAAGAAATACGCAAATTTTGTCTCTATATCTAGCGTAACTGGTAAATGCGCGATACAATAATTAAAAACTTTACAGTCTATGGACATGTTTACATCATTATGGTCATATTAAGAGGACAAAATAAAATCACTGATTTTCTTTATGATTTTAGCCTTCAGATTGAATCCCTTTGATTTCTAACAAAGCTACAAAACGGTGAATAAAAACCACATGCTGGTCACTATGGTCAACACCAGGTGTAAGGTTTTGATGAATTCATACAGTTACTTGATTCTTGACATCATAAATATTTGTTGATGAATACATACAGTTACTTGATTCTTGACATTATATAATGTTTTGATGACATACAGTTACTTGATTCTTGACATTACACAATGTTTTGATGAATACATAGCTACTTGATTCTTGACATAAGACAATTTTTTTGATGAATACATAGCTACTTGATTCTTGACATAAGACAATTTTTTTGATGAATACATAGTCACTTGATTCTTAGCATCACACAATGTTTTGATGAATACACACACTTACTTGATTTTTTACATCACACCTTTTGTTGTGGTCTTCATCTTCATTCCATGGTCTTCATCTTCATTCCATGGCGTGTGTAAATGCTACATAACAATCTCAAAGTGGTGCGATATAACAAGAGCACACCATCCGAGTGATTGATTTGTAGTTTATTTGTGTTGTATTTTTATTCCCAGAGATGATGGGAAGTTGGAACAATACATGTTTGACAAGTCTGAAATAAATTGAATAAAAGTGATATGATTGTTTTATTTTTTTTGTATGATTTGAATAGCAAACAGAGAGATAAAGCAAAATATCATAACTGTTTTTGTCGAATGTTTTAAATTTTTTATGCAAAAGTATGACAGATAACAAAATAAAATATATTTTTTTCAATTGGAAAAGCTGAATAAATAAAAAACATTGGGAGATAAACATTTATATCATCAACCCTTCAGCAACATCATGCACCACATGACACAATGTGAACTAATTCATGAGAGATATATCAGCTGTGTATTTGAGGTAGATTTAAATTAGAGGACCATGAGTTGCCAAAGGGTTACTTTACATCATACATGTACAGCAGATATAAATACATCGGTTGAATAGTAACCCTAATCCTCCTAATCACGACTATTACGTTTTACCCTATTTTAATAGTCTAACAAAACACTAAGATTGGGAATGAAATGTGTGTTTAAACATCAAGATTTGCACATTTTTGATCTTAAATTAAACAAATATGAGTAATTTTCAACCATTTGTGGATCGCGGCAGCGAGAAACAACCTCAAATGCGTGAAAATCTAAATAAATTACCTTATTATGTACTGTGTTTAATCAATACTCAGTGGTGACCCACAATTATTATGAAACATCCCTCATCTTTACACTTGCCTGAGCTATGGCGCGAGTTACACTTAATATAAACAAGGTCAGGTCCGTTGGCGACGGAATTAGGCTTCAGCCTCTAATCAACGTTCAAAAGGGAAAATCATTTGAAAATAACTTTTCACTGTAAAATCTATATAAATGTTGACTACACTATATATCATGACCATTTATTATACATAAGTCATACATGGTTCATACAATCAAAAGCTGAGGGAATTCATGGCTTTTCAAGGCCAAATATCGTCACGAGCATGGAGTGGGGAGTCATGACAAAAACCTTTACAATTTTTGGTTAAAAAATATTTTTCAGTATAAGTTTCATCTACATTCCACCTATATATTTTAACAATAAACAGCTGAAACCCAAAAAATAATTTTCAAGATATTTTTTAAATTTCCAGGTTTTTCAAGGCCTTGAAAACTGATTTTTTAATTCAAGACAATTCAAGGTCTGTGCGAACCATGTCATATTAGACAGTTATTTCCAAATAGTACCCATTTTAAAGGAAAAAAATGGTTTTATGTCGGCTATTTGAAATTGATAGAGTTGCAATTTTTTAGAGCATATCCCTCCCTGAAGCCGCACAATATGTTTTATAGCAATGGTCTAGATTTCTGGCATGGTTTTCCAGATAATATTTTTCCAGAGTACAGTAGCAACTACTTAAAAGTCCTTTGATATTTTAATAGCTGATTATTTATCTGATGAAAAAATCACTTGTTATTTCTGAGCTGCATGGCATTTTTGTGTTATAATTGCCTTGTTTAGTTCAGGGTATTTCAATCTCATCAGATCTACACTTTGGCCAAACACCTCTGGGTCATATGGGAGTTTCAACTGGTCTGGATGTACCCTACTATTGGCTTTCTTAAAAGATACGCTGTGAGAAATAATATATTCCTTGCACCATTTTTCTGGCTTTAAAAGGTAATAGGGCCCTCGTAATTACCCCCTTTAGCTCTGTCTGGCTGCCACCATTTATAAATGTCTGACCCTCTGTATCAGCTTCAGGCAGCTGGACAGCTGAAGGTCTGACCCTCTGTATCGGCCTCAGGCAGCTGGACAGCTGAAGGTCTGACCCTCTGTATCAGCTTCAGGCAGCTGGACAGCTGAAGGTCTGACCCTCTGTATCGGCCTCAGGCAGCTGGACAGCTGAAGGTCTGACCCTCTGTATCAGCCTCAGGCAGCTGGACAGCTGAAGGTCTGACCCTCTGTATCGGCCTCAGGCAGCTGGACAGCTGAAGGTCTGACCCTCTGTATCAGCCTCAGGCAGCTGGACAGCTGAAGGTCTGACCCTCTGTATCGGCCTCAGGCAGCTGGACAGCTGAAGGTCTGACCCTCTGTATCAGCCTCAGGCAGCTGGACAGCTGAAGGTCTGACCCTCTGTATCGGCCTCAGGCAGCTGGACAGCTGAAGGTCTGACCCTCTGTATCAGCCTCAGGCAGCTGGACAGCTGAAGGTCTGACCCTCTGTATCAGCCTCAGGCAGCTGGACAGCTGAAGGTCTGACCCTCTGTATCAGCCTCAGGCAGCTGGACAGCTGAAGGTCTGACCCTCTGTATCGGCCTCAGGCAGCTGGACAGCTGAAGGTCTGACCCTCTGTATCAGCCTCAGGCAGCTGGACAGCTGAAGGTCTGACCCCCTGTATCAGCCTCAGGCTGCTGGACAGCTGAAGGTCTGACCCTCTGTATCAGCCTCAGGCAGTTGGACAGCTGTGTCACCTTTCATTTTTTTAGTCTTTTTTCAGTCTTAGACACTCTCTTGTCGAGCGATTCAAAGTCGTCCTCTAAAGATTAAAATGTCTTGACTGGCACATACTTCTTGAGAATGCGTCTGGATTTGTCCATTGCAACTGGTAACCTGCAATTCACATAAAACAAAAGATGAGTTTTTATAGTTTGATGATTAATTGCAGATAACTGTCATGATAAGATTTTTAAAATCCTTTATTTTATCAATCATCATTCAACAAATTCATTTTTACAGTCAAAAATATAGAAAATTAGAGGAAGTGTCTTGAAGTTTGCAACTGGTAACCTGCAATTCACATAAAACAAAAGATGAGTTTTTATAGTATGATGATTAATTGCAGATAACTGTCATGATAAGATTTTTAAAATCCTTTATTTTATCAATCATCATTCAACAAATTCATTTTTACAGTCAAAATTATAGAAAATTAGAGGAAGTGTCTTGAAGTTTGCTGTTTTTTTAACATTACATAAATTGAGGGAAATTCTGAAATCAGTGGCTCTCACGGTTGACTATTTTTTTTAAATGCTGAGATTCTATTGTGTACAAGAGTTATCCAACACCTGAAACCGCTGAATCAAATAATTTACTTTGTTGCAATTGTGTCTCGCTAACACGACCCACAGCTTCAAGCGGGTGTAAATTACTCATTTGTTTAATTTGGGACAGAATATTTGAAAACCTTCATGCATTAAACATACATTTCGTTCCCAACAACAGTAATTTATTCGATTAATAAATAAAAAACTACTATATTTGCGATAAGCGGGATGAAGGAGAATATGTTACCTGAAAGAAGGGGTGAGAGCGGAAAATTATTCTAAGACTGAAAAGAATATTGCCTACTAGAGGGGCTTCATCGGGTGCCACCGAAGGCGGCGGGAGAGCGCGAAGGAGGGTCCGGGGGATCTCCCCCAGGAGATTTCTTTATTTCTAGATGTGCTCAGGTGTTTTTTAGCACACTTTGAGGCTAAATTTTACTATCTGGGAAGCATCAAAATGAAGGGACCAGCTAGCCGAGTGTACAAAGCGTAGCTAAGTGTGTACTGCTTACCAGTCTAGCGGTGCTTGCTGTGCAGAGCTTTCATCTACGGTGGCTCGTGAACGACAAGTGAAATACCCAATTATTTCAATTTTAAAGTGTAATTAATTTGTTTACATTGAATTTTCTTCAAAAGACGGAAATCTGTCTGTAGACAGAAATTTACCACCACTGTGAAAGGTGTCAAGACAGCCTGGGAGATTTCTATAAATTACTATGCACAATGTGCATTTTTGTTGAACAGTCTGTTGACCCGATTGTCTAGGAGAAATTTCTTTTGAACCCTTATTTCAAACACTAATTTTTTAACAACATTTTAAATAAAATTTAGCCTAAAATACATTCAAATGTTTTATTAATTGTTGAATTTTCAAACACTGCTTAACTTCAGATTAAACATACACTTTGTCATCATCAGGTTTTGCCTTTTTTCTATCTGCATTATCTAAGGTTGCACCTTCCCTATTTCTTGGTGGAGCCTCATCAACATCCTCGCGAAACTGCTGTTTCAGGAGCCTTGTTTTTACAGGGTAATCTCTGCAAATCTGCTGGAGGTAATGTTGTTGCTGCTTGTGGTCGAGTGAGTAACTGCAGGAGTCCTCTTTTTCCTGTCTGTGGTGTTGGGGTGGAAAATTGTGTTGGTCTTCGATACAAAGGTGATGGGGCTGTGCAAATGAAACCAACAAGGCCAGAAAACTGTAGTTTCTTTGTCAGTTTTAGAGAGAAATGGTATATGGCAAACAATTTTGGATGCGAAAAAAACAATCTAGAAACCAGAGAAACTGCACCGACGTCAAATTCCTTGCAGTGAATGAACCTTCCGAACGTCTCGCTGGAGAAAACATGATATTAGCAGGAATATGAGGGTAGTAGATTTGCCTGAGGGGCAAAGCTTGTGTCTCCACCTGCCCCACATAGTGAATTGATTATAGAGAAATACAGTACTGTCACCAAATTTTTATGTAAACCACGTGAAAACGTGATGTCAGAATCACACCAAAATCTAATCAAACATATGGCCAGGGTAAGTTGCTTCCTTGGAACAAATCGGTGAAGCAGTTCAAGCTCTTCAGAGTAACATGTGATTCGTCAGCCATCTTGAATTTTGTTGAAAAAAGAAAAACAATTCTTTTGACTTTTTTCTCAGCGCCACTGAGCATACACAAAAGATAAAATTTGAGCTGTATAACCATATTACCAAATATTGATAATAGTCAAAATGAGCAAAACTGAAATATCAGCTAAAATACTAAAAAGTAAAAAATATGTTTTTATTATCATAATCACACAAAAAACTAATCAGCACAAATCCATAAAGCAGTTCGAGCTCTAGAGAATGACATATGATTTTGGCGGCCATCTTGGATTTTGTTAAAAAAGCTGAGAAAAAAAAAAAAATTACCGGGCGAATTCCCTAGGGCCAACAAACATTTAAAAATAATACGAGAAGGGGTGTATAGCTATATTATCAAATTTTGATCATAGCCAAAATGAACAAAACTGAAATATCCGCTTAAATTCTGAAACGTAAAAAAATCATTATCGGAATCACACCAAAAACTAATCAGCACATGTGCAGGGTAAGGTCTTTCTTTTAAACCAAACATAAAACAAATCCAGGAAGCGGTTAAGCTCTAGAAAGCGACATAGGATTTTGGCGGCCATCTTGGATTTTGCTGAAGAAGCTGATAATCGCACTAAAAAATTACCTAGCAAATTTCTTAGGGCCAATATGCATACTGCAAATATTTAGAAATAATCCGAGCAGGGGCGTATAGCTAAATTAACAAATTTTAAAAATAGCCAAAATGAACAAAACTGAAATATCCGCAAAAAATCTGAAACGTAAAAAAATCATAGTTTTGATTATCAGAATAACACCAAAAACTAATCACCACATGTGCAGAGTAGGGTCTTTCCTTCAAACTAAACATGAAACAAATCCATAAAGCGGTTCAAGCTCTAGAGAGCGACATAGGATTTTGGCGGCCATGTTTGATTTTGTTGAAGAAGGTGAAAAACGCCGGAAAAAAGGCCACCATACTGCAAATATTTAGAAAAAATCCGAGTAGGGGTGTATGGCTATATTACCAAATTTTGATGATGGCCAAAATGAGCAAAACAAAAATATCCACTAAAATACAAAAACGTAAAAAAAATCTAAGTTTTTATTATCAGAATCATACCAAAAGCTTTGAGGCCATTGAAGCTGCTATCGAATACATAATCCGGATGACGATCAACACCAAACCAGCACTGTATCCACCCAAAATAAAATTACTGTATGTATGTACTGTATGTATATAGATACTGTATGTATGTATGTACACAATATAAATTGACATAAATATGAATGACATAAACAATGAATAGAAAGACCATTAAGTAACTAAGTAAAATGTCTTCTTTACTTCACTTTTCGGCCAGTATGGCCAGAGAAACCATTAAACCCCCAAAAAATTATCATGAAAAAAATTCAAGACTTACAGTGCTCCAACAGTTTGTAATCAGGTCTGTGATATTAAAGAACACCACAGAGCGATCACAAACCATGCGAACACCGTAAGTCACCACAGGCTAATTGTATGTGCAATGGCTTCTCTACGACATGCTGCATTACCCGCCAGAATGCCACAGAGAAACCATTAAATTATTACAACCCTGGTGAATCAATCAATGACGATACACTAATATATACTTCAAACAATTCTGTATATGTACAAAGTATGTGCTGGACGATCAATCAGGGGGCGACATCCCAGAGAAATCACCCAGCACAGATCAAAGAACCCACTGTACAATGAAAAAATATATAAAAAAAATATAAATATATAAAGAATATATAAAGAATTTGAACTGAAAACTATTGGAAAATAAACATAACAACCTCGGTGTAAAAACCACCGGAAAGCAAACACAAAAAACACATGATAAAGAAATTTCATGACACAAAAAATAGAAAAACCCCGGGTCGATGAAAATTGCAGAAAGGCAAAAACGTTTGGGTGTGCTTGGCCTTCTATGAAGTTGCCCAGGGGGACCTGCGGAGGTGACACCCATCTCCCCCTGTCTGAGAAATGGTCATCAATAACATACATAGCAAATTTGAGCAGGATACATGAAAATCTTCTTAAGTTATCGTGCCCACAAACAAATGTTAATAATGCCGACACGATTACACTTCAATTGCAATAGCCCACCTTTTTTAATTAAAAATTAAAAGGCGGGCTTAAAACAACTTACTGTGGGTTTCCTTCTTTATCCAGCTTGTTCTGGGGGTGTAAATGTTTCTGGTAATCTATGGCTGCAAGCTGATTCCGTGCTTTGTACACAGGGTATCTATAACAATTAATAAACACTCTATAACTTCATTTAAGAGATATGGTGTTTAAATTAAAAAAAATATATTACAACTAGTGTAAACTGAAACATAACCCCACAAATTCGACACAGTGGTAATTAGGGATGACAGTAATATGTAATAGTGATAGCATGCTTTTAAAGTAATAATAATCAATTGCATACATGTAATAGATCACATGTGAGTCAAATATTTGTTTAAAGAAGAATTGGTAAGTCGATCATTTCAAACTACATATTCCCAGTTTTGAAATTCAAGCATACCTTAAACCTTGGGAAATTATACAACTCATAAACAATATTATATTGAAATATTGATCTACCGTACATGTGTACTTGAGTCTTTTTTAGCTTACTAGTAAAAATTGCACTTACTTGAAAGCTATTCTTTTTGGCACATACATCAACATGTGGTTGTGAAATGACTCCAGTTCACCAGTGTGTCTGAAGCAAAAAAAAAGAAAATGTAGGTATACAAGGTATATAAATCATGATGGTATTCAAATAGCAAACATTGTTTACTATCTACACCAAGCACTTCTTTTATAAAGAATCACCCTTTAGATCTAAAATTATTGTAATCGTAAAATGTTGTCATTTACCACAAATAATAAACATCATTATGTTAAAGTTGATAAGCTACTTCCAAATAATATTTGCTTGCATAAAACATAAAATGAAAAGAAACTTATTTACATTTAAATAATATAGTTAAAAATTATTGTGATATTAACAAACACCTGAAATTCAAGTAACATTCTATATTTTTCGTGGGTTGATGTCCCTACAGCCCCACATTGTGTGGTGCCCGTTTAAATCGCCCAGTAGCATGAAGGGTTTGGGCAATTGCTTTACCAGCTGCCTCAATTCCACAACATCCACTGAGCGGTTTGGCGGTAAATAAACAGAGCATATCGTCATTGGCCTGTGACAGTTTATGTTAACCGCCACAGCCTGTAAATTTGTATTCAACGTGATCTGTTGATGTGGTGTTCCATCCTTTACAAGGATGGAAACCCCCCAGCAGGCCCTTTCATTATTGGCAGGTCCAAAACAATTTTTTATTGAATAGTTTTTAAAACTTATGTTAGTGTTAGGTTTTAAGTTAGTCTCCTGCAGGCACACAGCTGTTGGGCTGTGCTCCTGCAGAAGAATAGCCAGGTCATTGTAATTTGACCTTAAACCTCGACAGTTCTATTGTATGATTTTGTGGGCCATTATGAATTTTTATGCCTCCCTGGTTTTATCTGTGCTTGGAGTGCAGCGACGGTGTCGGGAGATACGAATACCTCGCTATCGCTGCTATCTGCCTCATGTGAACAGTCCATGGATTCGAACCTATTATGTACAGATATGGGATCATCCATGCCCTTGGTGGAGCCTCATCAACATCCTCGCGAAACTGCTGTTTCAGGAGCCTTGTTTTTACAGGGTAATCTCTGCAAATCTGCTGGAGGTAATGTTGTTGCTGCTTGTGGTCGAGTAACTGCAGGAGTCCTCTTTTTCCTGTCTGTGGTGTTGGGGTGGAAAATTGTGTTGGTCTTCGATACAAAGGTGATGGGGCTGTGCAAATGAAACCAACAAGGCCAGAAAACTGTAGTTTCTTTGTCAGTTTTAGAGAGAAATGGTATATGGCAAACAATTTTGGATGCGAAAAAAACAATCTAGAAACCAGAGAAACTGCACTGACGTCAAATTCCTTGCAGTGAATGAACCTTCCCAACGTCTCGCTGGAGAAAACATGATATTAGCAGGAATATGAGGGTACTAGATTTGCCTGAGGGGCAAAGCTTGTGTCTCCACCTGCCCCACATAGTGAATTAATTATAGAGAAATACAGTACTGTCACCAAATTTTTATGTAAACCATGTGAAAACGTGATGTCAGAATCACACCAAAATCTAATCAACATATGGCCAGGGTAAGTTGCTTCCTTGGTACAACACGGTGAAGCAGTTCAAGCTCTTCAGAGTAACATGTGATTCGTCAGTCATCTTGAATTTTGTTGAAAAAAAAAAAACAATTCTCCTGACTTTTTTCTCAGCGCCACTGAGCATACACAAAAGATAAAATTTGAGCTGTATAACCATATTACCAAATATTGATAATAGTCAAAATGAGCAAAACTGAAATATCAGCTAAAATACTAAAAAGTAAAAAATATGTTTTTATTATCATAATCACACAAAAACCTAATCAGCACAAATCCATAAAGCAGTTCAAGCTCTAGAGAATGACATAGGATTTTGGCGGCCATCTTGAATTTTGTTAAAAAAGCTGAGAAAAAAAAAAAATTACCGGGCGAATTCCCTAGGGCCAACAAATATTTAAAAATAATACGAGAAGGGGTGTATAGCTATATTATCAAATTTTGATCATAGCCAAAATGAACAAAACTGAAATATCTGCTTAAATTCGTAAACTTAAAAAAATCATTATCGGAATCACACCAAAAACTAATCAGCACATGTGCAGGGTAAGGTCTTTCTTTTAAACCAAACAAAAAACAAATCCAGGAAGCGGTTAAGCTCTAGAAAGCGACATAGGATTTTGGCGGCCATCTTGGATTTTGCTGAAGAAGCTGATAATCGCACCAAAAAAGTACCGGGCAAATTTCTTAGGGCCAATATGCATACTGCAAATATTTAGAAATAATCCGAGCAGGGGCGTATAGCTAAATTAACAAATTTTAAAAATAGCCAAAATGAACAAAACTGAAATATCAGCAGAAAATCTGAAACGTAAAAAAATCATAGTTTTGATTATCAGAATAACACCAAAAACTAATCACCACATGTGCAGAGTAGGGTCTTTCCTTTAAACTAAACATGAAACAAATCCATAAAGCGGTTCAAGCTCTAGAGAGCGACATAGGATTTTGGCGGCCATGTTTGATTTTGTTGAAGAAGGTGAAAAACGCTGAAAAAAAGGCCACCATACTGCAAATATTTAGAAATAATCCGAGTTGGGGTGTATGGCTATATTACCAAATTTTGATGATGGCCAAAATGAGCAAAACAAAAATATCCACTAAAATACAAAAACGTAAAAAAATCTAAGTTTTTATTATCAGAATCATACCAAAAGTAAGTAAGTAAGTAAAATGCTTTACTTCACTTTTCGGCCAGTATGGCCATTTAAGTGAAAATTCCAGGTATTACAATATCCCATATTGTATAGTTAAAGTAGTAAAGTAAAGACAAAGCCAATAAAAGCATGATCGTACTAAAATATTGAGTTTAAAGTGTTTGATATGATAAGATGACGATGCTCCTGGCACCTATATGTAACGAGTCTGATGACATGTTGTAGCGCCTGCACTACAACACAGTTTAATTAGTATAAAAATATCAGTATAAATAATGTAAAATATGAAGTTATTATAAAATGAACGACTTATCAAGTCACTATATCTCCATGAACTTGGAGTGATTGTGTAAAAACTACAAGTCTAAGTCTAATAATTAAAACATAGAATATAGGTTACATTCCCGAAGGAACTGAATAATAAAACCAGCAGGGGTGTCCCTGAATAGCTCAAATAAGGAATTAAATGCAAAATACTTCCTTCTAATATGCGCATATTTCGCACAACTGAGAAGGACATGTCTTACAGTGAGACGAGTATTGCAGCACATAGGTCGCAATTCTCCTCTCAATAAATAGCCGTTTGTAAAATAGGCATGGCCAATTCTGGCCCTGCATAAGACAACGTCATCTCTTCGGCGTTCCATTGGTGTAAAAGATCGCTTAATGATTGGTTGTACCTCGAACAATTTGCTGGTGACATTGATGTTCCATTCACCTTGCAAAATGTCATCAAGGTAGACCGAGATGTTATACTTGAAATCAGTATATGGTATATAATAAAACTGTTTTGTCTTATCCAGGGCAGCCTTGGCCAAAACATCAGCCCGTTCATTACCCTGTATTCCAATATGGCTGGGTACCCAGCAAAAAATAATGTCCTTGTGCCCAGACAAGTAGTGACACATATGCAGAATATTGGAAACAACTGGGTTGTTGAGTTTTTGACTCTTAAGAGCCTGCAATGAAGATAGCGAGTCTGTGATGATCATGAACTCCTCGTCATTACTATCCCATATGTATTCGATGGCAGCTTCAATAGCTAACAGCTCTGCTGTGCAAATTGAAGCCTCATCGTTAATGCGGCAGCTAAATTCATGATCATCACAGACAAAGGACATAGCTGTCCTCTTGTCTTCCTTTGATCCGTCAACAATGAATAGAAAGACCATTAAGTAACTAAGTAAAATGTCTTCTTTACTTCACTTTTCGGCCAGTATGGCCAGAGAAACCATTAAACCCCCAAAAAAATTATCATGAAAAAAATTCAAGACTTACAGTGCTCCAACAGTTTGTAATCAGGTCTGTGATATTAAAGAACACCACAGAGCGATCACAAACCATGCGAACACCGTAAGTCACCACAGGCTAATTGTATGTGCAATGGCTTCTCTACGACATGCCGCATTACCCGCCAGAATGCCACAGAGAAACCATTAAATTATTACAACCCTGGTGAATCAATCAATGACGATACACTAATATATACTTCAAATAATTCTGTATATGTACAAAGTATGTGCTGGACGATCAATCCGGGGGCAACATCCCAGAGAAATCACCCAGCACAGATCAAAGAACCCACTGTACAATGAAAAAATATATAAAAAAAATATAAATATGAATATATAAAGAATATATAAAGAATTTGAACTGAAAACTATTGGAAAATAAACATAACAACCTCGGTGTAGAAACCACCGGAAAGCAAACACAAAAAACACATGATAAAGAAATTTCACGACACAAAAAATAGAAAAACCCCGGGTCGATGAAAATTTCAGAAAGGCAAAAACGTTTGGGTGTGCTTGGCCTTCTATGTAGTTGCCCAGGGGGACCACACGGAGGTGACACCCATCCCCCCGAGAAATGGTCATCAATAACATACATAGCAAATTTGAGCAGGATACATGAAAATCTTCTTAAGTTATCGTGCCCACAAACAAATGTTAATAATGCCGACACGATTACACTTCAATTGCAATAGCCCAACTTTTTTAATTAAAAATTAAAAGGCGGGCTAAAAACAACTTACTGTGGGTTTCCTTCTTTATCCAGCTTGTTCTGGGGGTGTAAATGTTTCTGGTAATCTATGGCTGCAAGCTGATTCTGTGCTTTGTACACAGGGTATCTATAACAATTAATAAACATTTTATAACTTCATTTAAGAGATATGGTGTTTATTACAACTAGTGTAAACTGAAACATAACCCCTCAAATTCGACACAGTGGTAATTAGGGATGACAGTAATGTGTAATAGTGATAGCATGCTTTTAAAGTAATATTAATCAATTGCATACATGTAATAGATCACATGTGAGTCAAATATTTGTTTAAAGAAGAATTGGCTAGTCGATCATTTCAAACTAAATATTCCCAGTTTTGAAATTCAAGCATACCTTGAACCTTGGGAAATTATACAACTCATAAACAATATTATATTGAAATATTGATCTACCGTACATGTGTACTTGAGTCTTTTTTAGCTTACTAGTAAAAATTGCACTTACTTGAAAGCTATTCTTTTTGGCACATACATCAACATGTGGTTGTGAAATGACTCCAGTTCACCATTGTGTCTGAAGCAAAAAAAAAGAAAAAGTAGGTATACAAGGTATATAAATCATGATGGTATTCAAATAGCAAACATTGTTTACTATCTACACCAAGCACTTCTTTTATTAAGAATCACCCTTTAGATCTAACTTATTGTAATCGTAAAATGTTGTCATTTACCACAAATAATAAACATCATTATGTTAAAGTTGATAAGTTACTTTCAAATAATATTTGCTTGCATAAAACATAAAATGAAAAGAAACTTATTTACATTTAAATAATATAGTTAAAAATTATTGTGATATTAACACACACCTGAAATTCAAGTAACAGTCTATATTTTACGTGGGTTAATGTCCCTACAGCCCCACATTGTGTGGTGCCCGTTAAAATCGCCCAGTAGCATGAAGGGTTTGGGCAATTGCTTTACCAGCTGCCTCAATTCCACAACATCCACTGAGCGGTTTGGCGGTAAATAAACAGAGCATATCGTCATTGGCCTGTGACAGTTTATGTTAACCGCCACAGCCTGTAAATTTGTATTCAACGTGATCTGATGATGTGGTGTTCCATCCTTTACAAGGATGGAAACCCCCCAGCAGGCCCTTTCATTATTGGCAGGGCCAAAACAATTGTTTATTGAATAGTTTTTAAAACTTATGTTAGTGTTAGGTTTTAAAATAGTCTCCTGCAGGCACACAGCTGTTGGGCTGTGCTCCTGCAGAAGAATAGCCAGGTCATTGTAATTTGACTTTAAACCTCGACAGTTCCATTGTATGATTTCGTGGGCCATTATGAATTTTTATGCCTCCCTGGTTTTATCTGTGCATCGACGGTGTCGGGAGATACGAATACCTCGCTATCGCTGCTATCTGCCTCATGTGAACAGTCCATGGATTCGAACCTATTATGTACAGATATGGAATCATCCATGCCCTTTTGCAGCCGACCGATCCCACTGTTATTTGTTCTTGGTTTAACTGTTGTATGCGTGCCTTTCTTTTCTTTTATTGGTTTTTCTGCTATTGTCGGTTTTGCTGCTATTGGTGGTTTATTTGTTGTTTCCTTTTTCTTATCTTCGATATTTTTAGACTGAGTTGTGTTATTCTTTGCTTGTTTGGCATCTTGTTTGGCATCATTTGATAGTATCTTTGAGGCAGTGGGGGTAGCTTTATTATTTGTATTAGGTTTTGCTGAAGCGGCCGCAGCTGTTTTGGTAACATTTGTTGCACCAGCTGCAGACGTGACCTCTGGTAGGTCAGTCTGGCAACCAACCCACACAACCTGTTTAGCCAAAACGCTGGCATATGATGGTTTTCCAGTTACTCTTCAAAAATTTTACGAGCTTCTGGGAAAGAAATCTTCCGTTCGGTTCAGATACGTTGGATTTCTTTCTCCGTTTTCCATCGGGGGCAATCTCTGGAATAGGCTGTGTGGTTCCCGCCACTCACACAGAGTAGGGTCTGTCCTTTAAACTAAACATGAAACAAATCCATAAAGCAGTTCAAGCTCTAGGGAGCGACATAGGATTTTGGCGGCCATCTTGGATTTTGTTGAAGAAGCTGAAAAACGCTGAAAAAAATTTACAGGGCAAATTTCCTAGGGCCAATATGCATACTGCAAATATTTAGAAATAATCCGAGTAGGGCTGTATGGCTATATTACCAAATTTTGACGATGGCCAAAATGAGCAAAACAAAAATTTCCGCTAAAATACAAAATCGTAAAAAAGTTTTTATTATCAGAATCACACCATAAGCTTTTCAGCTCACGGCCAGGGTAAGGTCTATTCTTTGAACCAAACATGAAACAAATCGATGAAGCGGTTTGAGCTCTAGCGTGCGCCATAGGATTTTGGCGGCCATCTTGGATTTTGTTGAAGAAACTCAAAAACGCAAAAAAAATTTACCAGGCAAATTCCCCAGGGCCAGTATGCATACTGTAAATATTTGGAAATAATCCGAGTAGGGGTTTTTGAGTGAGAGCAGAAACAAGTGGCGGCGGCGGGCGGACTCAGCAAAAACAATAAGTCTCCACCACCACATAGTGGGTGGAGACTTAAAAATGTGCTGTTTTTCTTGCGACATTAGACTTACAAGCAAAGGCTTATATTGTCAATTTGACCGATGGTGCATATGGTTGTATCACCTACAGTGAAGAACCTGTTGAGACTGGTAAACAAGGCAAGGGATATTAACTCTTACAGTGCGGGGATCAACATTAGTCGTCAGAATCTGACGTCTGTAGACGTCAGATTCTGACTTCTAAAGTCGATCCCCGCACTGGAGAAGAAAAAATATTTCTAATTGCCGTAAACCAAATAACATAGGTATTTAAATAAATCGTAAAGAGCAGACTAAGCGATTTATGATGATTTCAAAATGAAAAAAACCCTTTGGTCTCCATGGATTTCAAAAAGAATTCAGCGCTTTAAGGGATATGAATGTTGTTACAACTACCACAACAGAGAGGAACACCCAGCATTGAGGAAATCAAGTGATATCAACAAATCTCCTCCTGCAACAGCAGAAATATGGATACTGGGCATGTCTTGTGTGCCTTAATCAGGGTTGGGGTCAATTATAGTTGAGTAATTAATTACAATTACAGTGTAATTGTATTTGTAATTGAAAAATCGTGATTTATTGTGATTGTAATGTTATTTGTAATTGAAAAAAATATGTGGCAGTGTAATTGTATTTGTAATTGGAAATGTCATAGTCGTAATCGAGTCAATTACACTTCAACTACATCTCAATTATAGTGTTTTTTGGGCATTAAAATTTCAAAAAAACACATAATATCGAATGATGAGCTGCCAGAATTATATACCTGTATTTTAAATAATTGGACCTCGAATGGAAAAACACAGCCTCGGGTCAATAGCACATTTTTTGGTGGTAATTATGGGCCGATGTCCCACCCGGCGTGCTAACATTCAGGACCGCATTTGGATTTTGTGAAAGGCATATTTCCAGACTATATCCATGGTGTCTTCGTTGTATAAATGGCTTTCCAATACACAATCAAAATTTTTTAAATGAATGTTTTAGTGCTATTATTGATTTGGTCTTCTTACTTTATCACTTTTCCTATGCAAAATAGGATATTAATCTACTATGAAGTGTCACCTCAATGGTGATACTGGCCGAAAAGTGAGGTTGAAAATTAAGCTTACTACTTACCTAGGTGATTTCCTTGTGCTTCATCATTGCCATGGTACTCTCCAGATGGGACCATCTCTTATTTTGTTTACAACACAGAATGGCAGTGGTGCCCGATGTCTCAACCGAGATAGCCCCGAAACAGCTTCACATGTGCACATATGCAGTGTATCGCTTTCGCCTGCTCAACAGAAAAAAATATAACAGATACAAGTTGAACAGTGAGTAAGTAAAATGTCTTTTCGGCCACTATGGCCATTTAAGTGGAAATTCATAGTATTACAACATCTCATATTGCATAGTAAAAGACAAAACTAATAACAGCATGTTCGCACTAAAATATCAAGATTAAAAATGTTGATATCATAATATGATGACATTATTCTGCATTGTTTACATTTACACTTTAGACTGAATTTTTAGAGTGGACAATTATTTATTCTTTTATGCAATAATGGGATAAATTTATAATTCAAATTGTTCAAATTATTATCGAAAATTCTATGTTTATCAATTTTGGACAGCCATGTCAAAAATAGTAAGTAAGTAAAATATTTGATTTACTTCACTTTTCGGCCAGTATGGCCATTTAAGTGAAAATTCCAGGTATTAAAATATCCCATATTGTATAGTTAAAGTAGTAAAGGAAAGACAAAGCCAATAAAAGCATGATCGTACTAAAATATTCAGTTTAAAGTGTTTGATATGATAAGATGACGATGCTCCTGGCACCTATATGTATGTCAAAAATAGAAAATACGGGAATTTCGTCTTTATAACTAGCCTAACTGGTAAATGCGCAGCCCAAAAATTAAGAATCTTTTGCCGTTCTAGTCTATGGACATGTTTACATCATATGGTCAAATTAATAAGCCAAAATAAAATCACCGATTTTTTAATGATTTTAGCCTGAGCCAGTCCCTAATTACATAGGCTGATAAAAATATTATTCTTAACATCAATTATTGGAACTTAAACCCCTTACAGCGCCGGGACCGACTTTAGTCATCAGAATCTGACGCGCTGTAAGAGTGAAAATATTTATAATGACCATAGACCCATAACATAGGTATTCAAATGAATCAGAAAGAGCTGACTAAGACATTTATGGTAATTTCCCTGAAAAAACACTTTGGTCTCCATGGATTTTACAAAAAAATCTGCGTTTTAAGGGTGAAGAAAATATGTTCCCTGTTTCACACAAAATGACAGTTTTTGTGTGTTCCTGATTCTAGAGTAGAGTCAAAGGAATGGATATGAAAACTTTGAAAGAAATGATGATGCAGGTTGTCAACAGGCAGCCAGGCTTCTTATTCGACCTTCTGGAAGCTCCTGCAGGTCAACCAACCACACATTCTACAAACTCGCCAAACTGGTGAAAATGTAATAACTGCACAGATATGCCAACGAATGAGGAGAAGTTGTGTTGTAATTGTTTGCCCCAAAATTGCATCAGCATGAGGCCGGTGGGTATAATTTATGAAATACTGTAACATAAATGTCTGTTTTTTGCAAAATATTTAATCATAAATAATTCAGTGCTAAAACATTAGTTAGAAGTACATAATCCCATTTTCTAAACTATCATCACATTATTCATGTCATTTATTTCACTAACGAATAAAAATACTAAGGTGCCGGCGAAGTACTGCTATTAAAATTGTACATGAAGCACATGTACAGTATGACCTCGCTTCCGATCCACCTCAATAAGCGGACTGCCTCGCGTCTCGGACCACTTTTGTCTGAGTTTTTCCCATTGACGTAATGCTTAAGGAAAAACCCTTAGCGGACCACCCCCGCTATTCGGGACTCGGACCACTTTTTTGCACGAAACCAGTCTCGAACCTCGCTAAGCGGACCACCTGTGACACCAAGGGGCAATTTTTCGAGCCTCTTGGATCACTGACAGAGCATTCACACCTACGGTGAAAGTCGCGCCTCCACGCTTGGATGCCCACAAAAGAAAAACAATGATTATCTGGATAAGACCTTGTAACCTCTATGGTCCTTGTGAGCTGAACGCCCTGCACAGTGATGTTTATTTGACACTCTTGGTGGGGCAGTGAAATTGCCATGGGCCCTATATGGTGGACGTCGCGCCTTCACGCTTGCTTGTTAATTTTAATCTATTGGTAGCTTGTATTCAGTATCTTTGCAAGATAATTTATTGTATACCGATCTTCTTGTAACTATTTTAGAAAATTGAATCAAAATTACCTACTAAATAAAACTATGATATGATTATCTGGATTAATCAGAATTAGCAACACTATAGTCTCTTCGGCTGGGAATTTGACCCCCAGAGGTCAAAATATCAACGTTATATTTTTGTGGTGCACTCATAGACTCACATCTACTAGTTATTAAGTCTCGGGGTTGTAATAATCATTTTATATCAATGGTATTACTGATCTGTGCATGGCCTAAGAAATAAACTGATTCATATTCGTAACTTAGAGAAGGCAATTATGCGTGTGATTTATCATGTAATGCGCAACATTAACAAGGCCATAGCGTTCGCAGGGTCTGCTCTGATCAATTAAAGGGATAACCCAGCAGAAACGAGACATTGAACCAGTGTTGGTTTAATGCTGGGCCGGCATATCAGACGGCTGGCCAACAATGAACCAACATTGGGTCAACATCACACGTCATAATACAGTATTGAACTTCTCCCAGTGACATTTAATAGCTTTTTTAGCGTTTTAATGCTCTTTTCTGTAAGATGTCTAACAGAATAAACAGAACAACAGCTTACGAGATATAAAAAGGGGATCTGAATTTAGTAAGTCATTCAACGTTGTGCATCAATATTGCAAAAGCTAGACGTAATAAGCTTACGCTCAAAGAAAAAAAAAATCTCATATATATATATATATGCAAGTCGCACTCACAGTCAGCGACAATTAGCAGATTAGATGAAGACTATGATGAACAACAAGATCTGTCTTCTACGACTAAAACATTTTAGATGCCCCAGAATGGATAGATTCTATTCCAGAGTTCTGTTCTAAAAAAAAGGCTATCTGATACCGTTGAAAAGTTGATGACTGCTCAAGATAGTTTGCGTGTTGCTGCTGTAAGAGGCAGCATACAAACTCCGGCAAACTTCAATGAATGTAAAAAAAATGTTTTTATTTTATTAATGATTTTTAGTGCAAATTGAATAAAGATATTTATTATTGTATATGTTTGTTTTATCTCTTATACACATAGTTAATAGTACACATATACTGTACTTAGAGCATGGAAATTTTCATATAATTATTATAAGGTATAATGTACAATTTCACTTAGGGGACCACCTCACTAATGGGACCACTTTTGCTAAGTCCCTTGGGTGGTCCGTTTAGCCAGGTTCTACTGTATAATCGTTATAAATAAAATTACAGAGTTCAGGACCTGAACTTCAGGTGCCCTTATTCACTGGTCACATCTATTACAATACAGCATCAATTTACCATTCTAAATCAGTGGCGGATACAGAAGATCATTACACCTTTTGAAACAACATTGCCAATAAATAAATCACCATGAATTCATTATTTGACATTTAATTTTTTTTCCATGAGCACCAACTCAGCTCTGTCTTATACCTCATTTAACACTATATTTTTTTTGCGGGAAATGAACCTTTTCGTACAGGATCCAATGGAGCTACAGTTGGCCAACAATTACAGGGCTGATCTATTCGCAGACTTAGAAGAGAGCAGTAACCGCAACATGAGACATGGCAACTATTGGCAGTTTGTGTTGTGGCGGCATGGTCGTCTGGGTGCAGGAGGAGGCGCATAATTCTAAGTTGCTGTGTCGGGAAAATACGTCGTACATACCCGGATCCACAGGCTCATTACACAGGATATAACCCTGCTCGACTCACTCATTACATCACTGAAATACCATTTGACGTACATATATGATCTAATATAATAAAGTTTGCACTTGGTAATTTGAACTAGCTGTCTATGATTTATACATTCTTGAAGGGGGATGCTTTTTTGGCAGCAAGTTCTCTAGTCGGGGTTGGAGACGAAACAGCAGCAGTTGACTTTATTCTTCTTGGGTCATCATCTTTCAGTGGTCTTGATCTGTTCAGAGGCTGCTTATCTTGTAGACAGGCAGTTATGATTTGCTCTTGTAATTCTTTGATATAAACATATTTTTGTCAACTTTGACATTCACCACCCTCCATGTTTTGGATGATTTGTGATATATACGTTTTTGTCTGAAAGGAAAAAACACAATATTAAGGATGATAAGATATTGGTTTACATTATGATATAGTGTAGGGGCGTGTGTAATGCCGTGGGATTTCCTTGTTCATTTATGACACTATACATCAACATTTTCAGAAGATTGCGTAGAATCAGAAAAAATAGGGTGGCAATTTTACTTTTTAGTTTCAGTGACACTTTCAGTCCCATGGAAAAAGGGGTGAAACACAGCATTTTTATACTAACGTAACAGCCAAAATTATATTTGATGCACATCAGATATCAATGTAGAAATCCAAATTATAGATATATTACCACGTAGTTCAGAAGAGGACGCAGATATAAAAAAATGTTAGTTTTAGCTGAAGTGACACTGTAGGCTCAATAAGTGAAAAATAAAGACAAATGATTTTCACACGACCATAACACCCTTAATACTGCATATTTTTTCAAGCGAAATACAAAACAAATTGCTTGTAAGAATGGGTGGCGATTATTCATGTAAAAAAAATCAGTTTCAGTGACACTTTAAGTCCCATGGTAAAAAGAGATAGCATTATTTTTATACCAACGTAAGATGCACACCAAGTTGTCTTGTAATGTAGAACATTTAAGAGAATATCACACACAGCGTTCAGAAGACCACACATAATTAGTAAAAAAAAAACATTTTTAGTTTTAGTGACACTAAACACATGATTTTCATACAACCCTAACACCCTTGATACCATCTATTTTATAAAATAAAAATAAATATAAAACATTATATAAAACATTAAAAATAATACCATCATCAAGTGATATATAAAATA
This sequence comes from Flabesymbios commensalis, assembly GCA_964017125.1. Lineage (NCBI taxonomy): Eukaryota > Metazoa > Annelida > Polychaeta > Terebellida > Flabelligeridae > Flabesymbios > Flabesymbios commensalis. The sequence goes on along the minus strand of OZ024902.1, from coordinate 961,138 downwards.
CAATAAAGAAAATTTTAAATAATGTTACACAAACTGTTTAGAAGAGCACGCATAGTAAAAAATATTTTCTTTATAGATCTAGTGACACTTGAGGCTCAATAAATAAAAAATAATCAAACACATGATTTTCACACCACCGTAACACCCTTATTATTATCACCCATTTTTCAAGTGAAATATAAAACCAATAGGCTATCAATTGGCAAGTATTCATTTCTGTTCTAGTGACACTTTGAATTCAATAAGTTACAGATTAAAATCCAATCATTTTTACAGCAACCAACGCCATTAATTTTACTTTATTCACATCCAACAGTCATGTATGTTGTAACTTACCATATTAAAGAGAAATTAAAGGTGGTATCTGAAGACAATGTTAATTCTTCACAGTATTCAGCTAAGATAACTCTGATGATTAATGACCATATACATCATGCCATCATATTAGATAGATAGATGGAATTACAGTAGTAGTGTACATGAGTTAACAGGTCATCTTATAGAAACAATGGCAGTCTTGGCAAAGAAGAGGAACTAGTCATGCTGTAGTTATGACATGAAATATGCAACTAATTTGAAAGTGTATTAGAAAACATTTCCGGCAGAATAGAAAAGTTGATATTACTTCCTGCACATAAATGTTTTCACACAATTAAACCAAAACATTTGTTTTTCTATCATGGAAGGTGCTAAATCTAACGGCATAGATGCGAGTCTGTTATGTAGTAATCAAGAGGAAGCAGGTACACTCCTAATCTCCCATGCCTTACATGGTTTTTTTTTCAAATTGCTGGTAAAATCACCATCATGACATTGTTTAATTATTGCCCTGCACAAATATCCATTGTTGAGACGTAAAGTCTTCCTACGATTAGGCGTAAGAAACAAGAGGGGAGATGTTTATCTTGAGCCAATATACCTAATCCTGTCATGGTGGACGCGTAATTGGTTTCCGTGATTTACAGGATAATATTCAAATAATTGCCAAGAATATAGTAAAGGTGCAATGACTTGTTGGAAATTAATACAAAAGGCTGCAAAGGCTACGTTTGCAAATAATCCAAGAAAAAACAAATCTTGCCCTGAAAAGCTGCCTCCAACCAGAATCGCTCTAATAGCATATGTTGATGCGATGTAAGCAGGTGTACGGTGGCACATGTTCGTGCGGGGACAAGGTTTATCGTCCACTGAGATGTGTTGATGCGATGTAAGCAGGTGTACCGCTGCACATGTTCGTGCAGGGACAAGGTTTATCGTCCACTGAGATGTGTTGATGCGATGTAAGCAGGTGTACGGCTGCACATGTTCGTGCAGGGACAAGGTTTATCATCCACTGAGATGTGTTGATGCGATGTAAGCAGGTGTACCGCTGCACATGTTCGTGCGGTGACAGGGTTTATCGTCCACTGAGATGTGTTGATGCGATGTAAGCAGGTGTACGGCTGCACATGTTCGTGCAGGGACAAGGTTTATCATCCACTGAGATGTGTTGATGCGATGTAAGCAGGTGTACGGCTGCACATGTTCGTGCAGGGACCAGGTTTATCATCCACTCAGATGTGTTGATGCGATGTAAGCAGGTGTACAGCTGCACATGTTCGTGCAGGGACAAGGTTTATCATCCACTGAGATGTGTTGATGCGATGTAAGCAGGTGTACGGCTGCACATGTTCGTGCAGGGACAAGGTTTATCATCCACTCAGATGTGTTGATGCGATGTAAGCAGGTGTACGGCTGCACATGTTCGTGCAGGGACAAGGTTTATCGTCCACTGAGATGTGTTGATGCGATGTAAGCAGGTGTACGGCTGCACATGTTCGTGCAGGGACAAGGTTTATCATCCACTCAGATGTGTTGATGCGATGTAAGCAGGTGTACGGCTGCACATGTTCGTGCAGGGACAAGGTTTATCGTCCACTGAGATGTGTTGATGCGATGTAAGCAGGTGTACGGTGGCACATGTTCGTGCGGGGACAAGGTTTATCATCCACTCAGATGTGTTGATGCGATGTAAGCAGGTGTACGGCTGCACATGTTCGTGCAGGGGACAAGGTTTATCGTCCACTCAGATGTGTTGATGCGATGTAAGCAGGTGCACGGCTGCACATGTTCGTGCGGGGACAAGGTTTATCATCCACTCAGATGTGTTGATGCGATGTAAGCAGGTGTACGGCTGCACATGTTCGTGCAGGGGACAAGGTTTGTCGTCCACTCAGATGTGTTGATGCGATGTAAGCAGGTGTACGGCTGCACATGTTCGTGCGGGGACAAGGTTTATCATCCACTCAGATGTGTTGATGCGATGTAAGCAGGTGTACGGCTGCACATGTTCGTGCAGGGACAAGGTTTATCGTCCACTGAGATGTGTTGATGCGATGTAAGCAGGTGTACGGCTGCACATGTTCGTGCAGGGGACAAGGTTTGTCGTCCACTCAGATGTGTTGATGCGATGTAAGCAGGTGTACGGCTGCACATGTTCGTGCAGGGACAAGGTTTATCGTCCACTGAGATGTGTTGATGCGATGTAAGCAGGTGTACGGCTGCACATGTTCGTGCGGGGACAAGGTTTATCGTCCACTGAGATGGGTTGATGCGATGTAAGCAGGTGTACGGCTGCACATGTTCGTGCAGGGACAAGGTTTATCGTCCACTGAGATGTGTTGATGCGATGTAAGCAGGTGTACGGCTGCACATGTTCGTGCAGGGACAAGGTTTATCGTCCACTCAGATGTGTTGATGCGATGTAAGCAGGTGTACGGCTGCACATGTTCGTGCAGGGACAAGGTTTATCGTCCACTGAGATGTGTTGATGCGATGTAAGCAGGTGTACGGCTGCACATGTTCGTGCGGGGACAAGGTTTATCGTCCACTCAGATGTGTTGATGCGATGTAAGCAGGTGTACGGATGCACATGTTCGTGCAGGGACAAGGTTTATCGTCCACTGAGATGTGTTGATGCGATGTAAGCAGGTGTACGGCTGCACATGTTCGTGCGGGGACAAGGTTTATCATCCACTCAGATGTGTTGATGCGATGTAAGCAGGTGTACGGATGCACATGTTCGTGCAGGGACAAGGTTTATCGTCCACTGAGATGTGTTGATGCGATGTAAGCAGGTGTACGGCTGCACATGTTCGTGCGGGGACAAGGTTTATCATCCACTCAGATGTGTTGATGCGATGTAAGCAGGTGTACGGCTGCACATGTTCGTGCAGGGACAAGGTTTATCGTCCACTCAGATGTGTTGATGCGATGTAAGCAGGTGTACGGCTGCACATGTTCGTGCGGGGACAAGGTTTATCGTCCACTGAGATGTGTTGATGCGATGTAAGCAGGTGTACGGCTGCACATGTTCGTGCGGGGACAAGGTTTATCATCCACTGAGATGTGTTGATGCGATGTAAGTAAGTAAGTAAGTAAAATGCTTTACTTCACTTTTCGGCCAGTATGGCCATTTAAGTGAAAATTCCAGGTATTACAATATCCCATATTGTATAGTTAAAGTAGTAAAGGAAAGACAAAGCCAATAAAAGCATGATCGTACTAAAATATTCAGTTTAAAATGTTTGATATGATAAGATGACGGTGCTCCTGGCACCTATATGTAACGAGTCTGATGACATGTTGTAGCGCCTGCACTATAACACAGTTTAATGGGTATAAAAATATCAGTATAAATAATGTAAAATATGAAGTTATTATAAAATGAACGACTTATCAAGTCACTATATCTCCATGAAATTGGAGTGATTGTGTAAAAAGTCTGTGTTTAATAATTAAAACATGTAATATAGGTTACATTCCCGAAGGAACTGAATAATAAAACCAGCAGGGGTGTCCCTGAATAGCTCAAATAAGGAATTAAATGCAAAATACTTCCTTCTGATGTGCGCATATTTCGCACAACTGAGAAGGACATGTCTTACAGTGAGACGAGTATTGCAGCACATAGGTCGCAATTCTCCTCTCAATAAATAGCCGTTTGTGAAATAGGCATGGCCAATTCTGGCCCTGCATAAGACAACGTCATCTCTTCGGCGTTCCATTGGTGTAAAAGATCGCTTAATGATTGGTTGTACCTCGAACAATTTGCTGGTGACATTGATGTTCCATTCACCTTGCAAAATGTCATCAAGGTAGACCGAGATGTTATACTTGAAATCAGTATATGGTATATAATAAAACTGTTTTGTCTTATCCAGGGCAGCCTTGGCCAAAACATCAGCCCGTTCATTACCCTGTATTCCAATATGGCTGGGTACCCAGCAAAAAATAATGTCCTTGTGCCCAGACAAGTAGTGACACATATGCAAAATATTGGAAACAACTGGGTTGTTGAGTTTTTGACTCTTAAGAGCCTGCAATGAAGATAGTGAGTCTGTGATGATCATGAACTCCTCGTCATTACTATCCCATATGTATTCGATGGCAGCTTCAATAGCTAACAGCTCTGCTGTGCAAATTGAAGCCTCATCGTTAATGCGGCAGCTAAATTCATGATCATCACAGACAAAGGACATAGCTGTCCTCTTGTCTTCCTTTGATCCGTCAGTATACACCTTCCGGTGCCTCGGAAATCTACAAAATAACTCGAGCAACATGCTCTGAAAGACAAGGGGACAGGTGTCTCCCTTCCTGAGATCTGAGAGGTTAAAAAGTATATTAGGCTGTTGGAGAAGCCAGGGTGGACATTCTGGTGGGCGCACAACGCTAATTGCGTCGAGCTCCACCTCCATGTCCTCCAGATGGGGTTGAAGCCTTATACCCAAAGTAGGTATAGTCCCTGGCTTGTTGTTAAACAGTCTCTTGTACTCTGGGTTGACAACACACGAGTATGCCGGGTTCTCAGGATTTGCTTTCATCTTCATATAGTATTGCAGGCTCAGCTTCAACCGGCGAGTCTCTAAAGAGGGCTCACCGGTCTCCACCTGAAGACTTTCGATTGGTGATGTTCGAAATGCCCCTGAGCATAATCTCAAACCTTGGTTCGCGATTGGATCAAGTACTGCTAAGTACGATCGTCTCGCTGAACCATAAACAATACAACCATAATCCAGTTTGGATCTGATGTGAGACCGGTAAATCCTCAGTAAGGTTGTCCGGTCACCACCCCAATCCTTGCTGGATATAACTCGTAGTAATTGTAATGCTTTCCTACACTTATCTTTCATATATTTGATGTGTGGAATAAAACTGAGCTTCTTGTCGAAAAACAGACCAAGAAATTTGACCTGCTCTTCAACAGGAAGCTGTTGTCCATATAGTTTGAGATTAGGCTCAGGCTGTGAGCCATTTTTTTTACAAAAATGTACACATAAAGTTTTTGTGGGAGAAAATTTAAAGCCGTTCTCATCCGCACAAGTCACCAACTTATCGAGGCAACCTTGCAGGCGCCGCTCAATTATTGCCATATTGCTTGACTGGCAGTAAACAGCCAGATCATCAACATATAATGATTTTTCAATATCGTCTGGTAAAGCATCAATTATACTGTTTATTTTAACGGTAAATAGAGTTGGTGAAAGGATACTACCTTGTGGGACACCCTCCTCCTGTGAATTTAGTGAAGAGTGGGTGTTGTCTAAGCGGACTTTAAATTTTCTCCCCTTTAAAAAATTATCAATGAATAAGGGTAATCTACCCTTCAGGCCCATTTCATGGAGATCTTTCATGATACCACCCTTCCATGTGGTATCATAGGCCTTTTCTAAATCAAAAAATACTCCAACTGTATGTTGATTTTTAACAAAACCTTGACGGATATAAGTCTCTAGTCTGACCAAATGGTCTGTGGTGCTCTTTCCTTTTTGAAAACCACATTGATATTTAGTTATTATGTGATTGTCTTGTAAAAACCATGTGAGACGATGATTGATCATGCGCTCCATGATTTTGCAAAGACAACTTGTCAATGCTATTGGCCTATAATTATTAGGATCTGTTCGATCTTTTCCAGGTTTAGGGATCGGGATCACTGTTGCTTCTCTCCATCCATCTGGGAAATCCTGAGATTGCCACAGATCATTCAAGAGTAGAAGCAACAGATCAAGTGATACATCAGGCAAATGTTTCAGAAACTGGTAGTGAATTTCATCAGGGCCAGTTGCCGAATCAGTTGCCTGAGCGATAGATTTAATTAGTTCTCGTTTAGAGAAATTAACATTGTACTTTTCGTCATTATCTGACTCAAAGTCCAATGTGTTCTCCTTCTCCTTGTCCCTAATCTTTCGAAATTTTTCCTGATAATGATCTGGCGATGATTTAGCAGCGAAGGATGTCGCCAGCGTTTCTGCAATATCCGTTTTATTGGTTATTGTGTCAGAATCAGTGACAAGGTACTTGATGGTTTTATCTTTCCTCTTGCCACTGATTCTGCGCAGCATTTGCCAAGTATGTTTTGCCGATGTATTATTATTTAGTGTGGAGACATATGCTCTCCAAGATTGCCCCTTGGCTTCACTGATTGTGCGGCGAGCTTTAGCGTAATCTTTCTTATATCCGTCAAGGTTTTGTCTAGTTGGATGTTTTTTAAATTTTTGCAAGGATTTTTTCCTTTTGTCTATTGCCTTTCGGCAACCTTCGTCAAACCAGGGTTTGTCGAGTTTTTTCGGAACTGTCGAGGTTTTGGGTATGCTTTTATCTGCTATATTGTGTAACTTGTCAGTAAAAAGGGCTATAGGGTCATCAACCCCCTCTTCATTCTCAAATCATAGTATAGGTAGATGTGCTGTGATAGTCTTTTTCAGCAATGACGTTGGAAGTGGGTCAAGAGAGCATGATTTTGATGGTCCCTTTATTATTATATTTTTTAGTTCTGCTTCATCTATTGGATGAAAAGTGTCTATTGTTGGAGGCGAAAAAGACAATGTGTTTACATCATGGTTATTATTATTACTAATAGATTCCGACTTTACAGTGTCATGGATAGTCGTCATGATTTTGTCAATTTTGTCGATGAAAAATTTTGAGAAGACATCACAGATGGCTTGATCTGATGCGAGCTTTGGTAATTTATTTTCTTCTTTTCTTTGAAGAGAATGCAGAATTTTGAAAGTTGTTTTAGTGTCAGCATCTGACAGACTCTCTGTGTAGTATTTTGCCTTAGCTGTCTTGATTTCATTGGCCACCAGTCTTGATTGTTTTTTGTACATGTCTTTATCAACCTCAAGGCCCCTTTTCTGCCATTGACGTTCAAGTGCTCGTCTTCTCTGGCGTATTTTCAGGATGTCGTCGTTGATCCATGGTTGACTAACTCTGGTACGTTTGTTCCTCTCCACCATGGGGGCATGCTTGTCCAGCACAGATGTTGTGTTCAGGTTGTATTGCCGCAGCAGTTCTTCCCCATCGACATGTGCATCACTTTTTAAAACATCAAATGCTGCTGCCAAATCAGTTTGAAAGCTGTCAGTATCTAGCCCACAGTAGTTACGGTAGGATGTTTTCTGCGTGAGGGGGCGTGGCTGAGATCCATTAATCTTGAATGTTATAGTATGATGGTCTGATATGATGTTATTCTGTACTAGCACTTCACCAGCTATTATTTGGTCAACTGGTCGTATTAAGACCCAGTCCAAGATGTTCCCATGACGGTGAGTAGGTTGTTTGACAATTTGTTCAAACCCAGTATTATGCAGTACAAGATTGACACGGCCATATTGCTCAGCAGTGGTGTTGTTTTGGTGGATGTTAAAGTCTCCGGCTACAATCACTTTCCCTGGAGCAGTTGCTAGTTCAGTCATGAGCGTCTCCAATTCATCGAGAAATTTACTGATATTTCCACGTTTATCACCATGGCCTGTTTGAGAACGGTATATGAGTAAGTAAATAAAATGCTTTACTTCACTTTTCGGCCAGTATGGCCATTTAAGTGAAAATTCCAGGTATTACAATATCCCATATTGTATAGTTAAGTAAGTAAGTAAAATATTTGCTTTACTTCACTTTTCGGCCAGTATGGCCATTTAAGTGAAAATTCCAGGTATTACAATATCCCATATTGTATAGTTAAAGTAGTGAAGGAAAGACAAAGCTAATAAAAGCATGTTCGTACTAAAATATTCAGTTTAAAGTGTTTGATATGATAAGATGACGATGCTCCTGGCACCTATATGTATCGAGTCTGACAACATGTTGAAGCGCCTGCACTACAACACAGTTTAATGGGTATAAAAATATCAGTATAAATAATGTAAAATATGAAGTGATTATAAAATGAACGACTTTTCAAGTCACTATATCTCCATGAAATTGGAGTGATTGTGTAAAAACTACAAGTCTAAGTCAAAACAGTGTCATTGTCAAAACAAATATATAATATATACTATAATACTATATACTATAATCAAAAAAAGTAAACCCATTTAGACATAAATATGAATGACATAAACAATGAACAGAGAAACCATTAAGTAAGTAAGTAAATGTCTTCTTTACTTCACGTTTCGGCCAGTATGGCCAGAGAAATCATTAAATCACAAACATTTTTCAAAAATTAAAGACTTACAGTGCCCCCACAGTTGGTAATAAGGTCTGTGATATTGGAGGACATCACAGAGCGATCACGAACCGTGAGGACACCGTAAGTCACCACAGGCTAATTGTACGGCAATGGCTTCTCTATGACATGCTGCATTATCCGCCAGGATGCCACAGAGCAACCATTAAAACAATGAAATGAAAAACTAATTATATGACAATGGCTTCTTTCGGACATCCCGTCCAACACCAGGATGCCAAAGAGAAACCATTTACAAAAACGAATACATACAATAGAAATACTTAAGACAGTCCCGTATACTAATAGAACGTTAGACACACATCCACATACCGATTCAGATCATATTGAACATCACAAACCAATGACTATGCTCTGTATTTACCGCCAAACCGATTTAATATATATTGAAAAGTAATGCAAAATACTCTAGACCCATATGTAATTACGTGAGAAAAACACAATATTAATAAAACGTTTGGGTGTGCTTGGCCTTCTATGAAGTTGCCCAGGGGGGACCACGCGGAGGTGACACCCATCCCCCCCATTGTATAGTTAAAGTAGTAAAGGAAAGACAAAGCCAATAAAAGCATGATCGTACTAAAATATTCAGTTTAAAATGTTTGATATGATAAGATGACGATGCTCCTGGCACCTATATGTAACGTAAGTAAATAAAATGCTTTACTTCACTTTTCGGCCAGTATGGCCATTTAAGTGAAAATTCCAGGTATTACAATATCCCATATTGTATAGTTGAAGTAGTAAAGAAAAGACAAAGCCAATAAAAGCATGATCGTACTAAAATATTCAGTTTAAAATGTTTGATATGATAAGATGACGATGCTCCTGGCACCTATATGTAACGAGTCTGATGACATGTTGTAGCGCCTGCACTATAACACAGTTTAATGAGTATAAAAATATCAGTATAAATAATGTAAAATATGAAGTGATTATAAAATGAACGACTTATCAAGTCACTATATCTCCATGAAATTGGAGTGATTGTGTAAAAACTACAAGTCTAAGTCCAATAATTAAAACATAGAATATAGGTTACATTCCCGAAGGAACTGAATAATAAAACCAGCAGGGGTGTCCCTGAATAGCTCAAATAAGGAATTAAATGCAAAATACTTCCTTCTGATGTGCGCATATTTCGCACAACTGAGAAGGACATGTCTTACAGTGAGACGAGTATTGCAGCACATAGGTCGCAATTCTCCTCTCAATAAATAGCCGTTTGTGAAATAGGCATGGCCAATTCTGGCCCTGCATAAGACAACGTCATCTCTTCGGCGTTCCATTGGTGTAAAAGATCGCTTAATGATTGGTTGTACCTCGAACAATTTGCTGGTGACATTGATGTTCCATTCACCTTGCAAAATGTCATCAAGGTAGACCGAGATGTTATACTTGAAATCAGTATATGGTATATAATAAAACTGTTTTGTCTTATCCAGGGCAGCCTTGGCCAAAACATCAGCCCGTTCATTACCCTGTATTCCAATATGGCTGGGTACCCAGCAAAAAATAATGTCCTTGTGCCCAGACAAGTAGTGACACATATGCAAAATATTGGATACAATTGGGTTGTTAAGTTTTTGACTCTTAAGAGCCTGCAATGAAGATAACGAGTCTGTGATGATCATGAACTCCTCGTCATTACTATCCCATATGTATTCGATGGCAGCTTCAATAGCTAACAGCTCTGCTGTGCAAATTGAAGCCTCATCGTTGATACGACAACTAAATTCATGATCATCACAGACAAAGGACATAGCTGTCCTCTTGTCTTCCTTTGATCCGTCAGTATACACCTTCCGGTGCCTCGGAAATCTACAAAATAGCTCTAGCAACATGCTCTGGAAGACAAGGGGACAGGTGTCTCCTTTCCTGAGATCTGAGAGGTTAAAAAGTATATTAGGTAAGTAAGTAAGTAAGTAAAATGCTTTACTTCACTTTTCGGCCAGTATGGCCATTTAAGTGAAAATTCCGAGTATTTCAATATCCCATATTGTATAGTTAAAGTAGTAAAGAAAAGACAAAGCCAATAAAAGCATGATCGTACTAAAATATTCAGTTTAAAATGTTTGATATGATAAGATGACGATGCTCCTGGCACCTATATGTAACGAGTCTGATGACATGTTGTAGCGCCTGCACTATAACACAGTTTAATGAGTATAAAAATATCAGTATAAATAATGTAAAATATGAAGTGATTATAAAATGAACGACTTATCAAGTCACTATATCTCCATGAAATTGGAGTGATTGTGTAAAAAGTCTTATGTCTAATAATTAAAACATGTAATATAGGTTACATTCCCGAAGGAACTGAATAATAAAACCAGCAGGGGTGTCCCTGAATAGCTCAAATAAGGAATTAAATGCGAAATACTTCCTTCTGATGTGCGCATATTTCGCACAACTGAGAAGGACATGTCTTACAGTGAGACGAGTATTGCAGCACATAGGTCGCAATTCTCCTCTCAATAAATAGCCGTTTGTGAAATAGGCATGGCCAATTCTGGCCCTGCATAAGACAATGTCATCTCTTCGGCGTTCCATTGGTGTAAAAGATCGCTTAATGATTGGTTGTACCTCGAACAATTTGCTGGTGACATTGATGTTCCATTCACCTTGCAAAATGTCATCAAGGTAGACAGAGATGTTATACTTGAAATCAGTATATGGTATATAATAAAACTGTTTTGTCTTATCCAGGGCAGCCTTGGCCAAAACATCAGCCCGTTCATTACCCTGTATTCCAATATGGCTGGGTACCCAGCAAAAAATAATGTCCTTGTGCCCAGACAAGTAGTGACACATATGCAAAATATTGGAAACAATTGGGTTGTTGAGTTTTTGACTCTTAAGAGCCTGCAATGAAGATAGCGAGTCTGTGATGATCATGAACTCTTCGTCACTACTATCCCAGATGTATTCGATGGCAGCTTCAATAGCTAACAGCTCTGCTGTGCAAATTGAAGCCTCATCGTTAATGCGGCAGCTAAATTCATGATCATCACAGACAAAGGACATAGCTGTCCTCTTGTCTTCCTTTGATCCGTCAGTATACACCTTCCGGTGCCTCGGAAATCTACAAAATAACTCAAGCAACATGCTCTGGAAGACAAGGGGACAGGTGTCTCCCTTCCTGAGATCTGAGAGGTTAAAAAGTATATTAGGCTGTTGGAGAAGCCAGGGTGGACATTCTGGTGGGCGCACAACGCTAATTGCGTCGAGCTCCACCTCCATGTCCTCCAGATGGGGTTGAAGCCTTATACCCAAAGTAGGTATAGTCCCTGGCTTGTTGTTAAACAGTCTCTTGTACTCTGGGTTGACAACACACGAGTATGCCGGGTTCTCAGGATTTGCTTTCATCTTCATATAGTATTGCAGGCTCAGCTTCAACCGGCGAGTCTCTAAAGAGGGCTCACCGGTCTCCACCTGAAGACTTTCGATTGGTGATGTTCGAAATGCCCCTGAGCATAATCTCAAACCTTGGTTCGCGATTGGATCAAGTACTGCTAAGTACGATCGTCTCGCTGAACCATAAACAATACAACCATAATCCAGTTTGGATCTGATGTGAGACCGGTAAATCCTCAGTAAGGTTGTCCGGTCACCACCCCAATCCTTGCTGGATATAACTCGTAGTAATTGTAATGCTTTCTTACACTTATCTTTCATATATTTGATGTGTGGAATAAAACTGAGCTTCTTGTCCAAAAACAGACCAAGAAATTTGACCTGCTCTTCAACAGGAAGCTGTTGTCCATATAGTTTGAGATTAGGCTCAGGCTGTAAGCCATTTTTTTTGCAAAAATGTACACATAAAGTTTTTGTGGGAGAAAATTTAAAGCCGTTCTCATCCGCACAAGTCACCAACTTATCCAGGCAGCCTTGCAGGCGCCGCTCAATTATTGCCATATTGCTTGACTGGCAGTAAACAGCCAGATCATCAACATATAATGATTTTTCAATATCTTGTGGTAAAGAATCAATTATACTGTTTATTTTAACGGTAAATAGAGTTGGTGAAAGGATACTACCTTGTGGGACACCCTCCTCCTGTGGATTTAGTGAAGAGTGGGTGTTGTCCAAGCGGACTTTAAATTTTCTCCCCTTTAAAAAATTATCAATGAATAAGGGTAATCTACCCTTCAGGCCCATTTCATGAAGATCTTTCATGATACCACCCTTCCATGTGGTATCATAGGCCTTTTCTAAATCAAAAAATACTCCAACTGTATGTTGATTTTTAACAAAACCTTGACGGATATAAGTCTCAAGTCTGACCAAATGGTCTGTGGTGCTCTTTCCTTTTTGAAAACCACATTGATATTTAGTTATTATGTGATTGTCTTGTAAAAACCATGTGAGACGATGATTGATCATGCGCTCCATGATTTTGCAAAGACAACTTGTCAATGCTATTGGCCTATAATTATTAGGATCTGTTCGATCTTTTCCAGGTTTAGGGATCGGGATCACTGTTGCTTCTCTCCATCCATCTGGGAAATCCTGAGATTGCCACAGATCATTCAAGAGTAGAAGCAACAGATCAAGTGATACATCAGGCAAATGTTTCAGAAACTGGTAGTGAATTTCATCAGGGCCAGTTGCCGAATCAGTTGCCTGAGCGATAGATTTAATTAATTCTCGTTTAGAGAAATCAACATTGTACTTTTCGTCATTATCTGACTCAAAGTCCAATGTGTTCTCCTTCTCCTTGTCCCTAATCTTTCGAAATTTTTCCTGATAATGATCTGGCGATGATTTAGCAGCGAAGGATGTCGCCAGTGTTTCTGCAATATCCGTTTTATTGGTTATTGTGTCAGAATCAGTGACAAGGTACTTGATGGTTTTATCTTTCCTCTTGCCACTGATTCTGCGCAGCATTTGCCAAGTATGTTTTGCCGATGTATTATTATTTAGTGTGGAGACATAAAAAAAAAAAAAAAAAAAAAAAAAAAAAAAAAAAAAAAAAAAAAAAAAAAAAAAAAAGTATATTAGGCTGTTGGAGAAGCCAGGGTGGACATTCTGGTGGGCGCACAACGCTAATTGCGTCGAGCTCCACCTCCATGTCCTCCAGATGGGGTTGGAGCCTTATACCCAAAGTAGGTATAGTCCCTGGCTTATTATTAAACAGTCTCTTGTATTCAGGGTTGACAACACACGAGTATGCCGGGTTCTCAGGATTTGCTTTCATTTTCATATAGTATTGCAAGCTCAGCTTCAACCGGCGAGTCTCTAAAGAGGGCTCACCGGTCTCCACCTGAAGACTTTCGATGGGTGATGTTCGAAATGCCCCTGAGCATAATCTCAAACCTTGGTTCGCGATTGGATCAAGTACTGCTAAGTACGATCGTCTCGCTGAGCCATAAACAATACAACCATAATCCAGTTTGGATCTGATGTGAGACCGGTAAATCCTCAGTAAGGTTGTCCGGTCACCACCCCAATCCTTGCTGGATATAACGCGTAGTAATTGTAATGCTTTCCTACACTTATCTTTCATATATTTGATGTGTGGAATAAAACTGAGCTTCTTGTCGAAAAACAGACCAAGAAATTTGACCTGCTCTTCAACAGGAAGCTGTTGTCCATATAGTTTGAGATTAGGCTCAGGCTGTAAGCCATTTTTTTTGCAAAAATGTACACATAAAGTTTTTGTGGGAGAAAATTTAAAGCCGTTCTCATCCGCACAAGTCACCAACTTATCGAGGCAACCTTGCAGGCGCCGCTCAATTATTGCCATATTGCTTGACTGGCAGTAAACAGCCAGATCATCAACATATAATGATTTTTCAATATCTTGTGGTAAAGAATCAATTATACTGTTTATTTTAACGGTAAATAGAGTTGGTGAAAGGATACTACCTTGTGGGACACCCTCCTCCTGTGGATTTAACGAAGAGTGGGTGTTGTCCAAGCGGACTTTAAATTTTCTCCCCTTTAAAAAATTATCAATGAATAAGGGTAATCTACCCTTCAGGCCCATTTCATGAAGATCTTTCATGATACCACCCTTCCATGTGGTATCATAGGCCTTTTCTAAATCAAAAAATACTCCAACTGTATGTTGATTTTTAACAAAACCTTGACGGATATAAGTCTCAAGTCTGACCAAATGGTCTGTGGTGCTCTTTCCTTTTTGAAAACCACATTGATATTTAGTTATTATGTGATTGTCTTGTAAAAACCATGTGAGACGATGATTGATCATGCGCTCCATGATTTTGCAAAGACAACTTGTCAATGCTATTGGCCTATAATTATTAGGATCTGTACGATCTTTTCCAGGTTTAGGGATCGGGATCACTGTTGCTTCTCTCCATCCATCTGGGAAATCCTGAGATTGCCACAGATCATTCAAGAGTAGAAGCAACAGATCAAGTGATACATCAGGCAAATGTTTCAGAAACTGGTAGTGAATTTCATCAGGGCCAGTTGCCGAATCAGTTGCCTGAGCGATAGATTTAATTAGTTCTCGTTTAGAGAAATTAACATTGTACTTTTCGTCATGTAGTAGTAAATCATTGCTTTACGTCACTTTTCGGCACAAAAGGTCTTTTAAGTGACATTATAATACGATAAAAACGTTGTAGTTCTCGTTTAGAGAAATTAACATTGTACTTTTCGTCATTATCTGACTCAAAGTCCAATGTGTTCTCCTTCTCCTTGTCCCTAATCTTTCGAAATTTTTCCTGATAATGAACTGTCGAGGTTTTGGGTATGCTTTTATCTGCTATATTGTGTAACTTGGCTGTAAAAAGGGCTATAGGGTCATCAACCCCCTCTTCATTCTCAAATTGAGAGATTGTGAGGCTCTCCTCACAAGACTGTTGGAAGGCCTCCCAATCTGCTCTGTGCAGCCTCCAATGCTGCACTCTTTCTTCAACAATAGAGTTGTTGCTCTCTATAAATATAGGATAATGATCACTGCTACAGAGATCCTCGTTGACCCTCCAAGTGTAATCCAAATATAAATCGGGATCACACAAGGATAGGTCAATGGCTGTTGCAGATCCTGAAGCAGGGTGCAAATAGGTGGTAGTATCATCATTAAAAATGCAGAGATTTTCCTCTGAGAGGAAGTCTTCTATTATTCTGCCCCGTGGGTTGATGTCCCTACAGCCCCACATTGTGTGGTGCCCGTTAAAATCTCCCAGTAGCATGAAGGGTTTGGGCAATTGTTTTACCAGCTGCCTCAATTCCACAACATCTACTGAGCGGCTCGGTGGTAAATAAACAGAGCATATCGTCATTGGCCTGTGACAGTTTATGTTAACCGCCACAGCCTGTAAAGTTGTATTCAACGTGATCTGTTGATGTGGTGTTCCCTCCTTTACAAGGATGGAAACCCCCCAGCAGGCCCTTTCATTATTGGCAGGGCCAAAACAATTGTTTAGTGAATAGTTTTTAAAACTTATGTTAGTATTAGGTTTTAAGTTAGTCTCCTGCAGGCACACAGCTGTTGGGCTGTGGTCCTGCAGAAGAATAGCCAGGTCATTGTAATTTGACCTTAACCCTCGACAGTTCCATTGTATTATTTTGTGGGCCATTTATGGTTGTTTCTTTTTCCCTGGATTCAACTGTGCATGGATTGCAGCGGCAGTAGGCGCAAGCTTAAGGCTTACCCCATCATCGCTGCCGTCCTCATCATCTGCAGGCTCTACTACTTCCATAGCTTGGAATTGGTTGTAAGTGGAGACTGGGTTTTTCATTGCCTTTGTTAGCCTATCTGGTGGTTTTGGCTTGGGTTTTATTTTAGGCTTTTGTTTCTCTGAGCTCTTTGAATCATTTTTTGTTTGTTTTGAATCCCTATTTGCCAGTGGCTTTGGGGCAGTAGGGGTAGCTGCTGTTGTTGTATTTTTATTGATCATAGTTTGTTTTTTGGCAGTGGAGGTATCTTTGCTTGTATTAGGATTTGATGAAGAGGATACAGGTGTTGCGGAAACATTTGTTGCACCAGTTGCAGATCTGATCTCTACTGCATCAGTCTGGCAACCAACCGACACAACCTGCCTCGCGACAACACTGGCAAATGATGGTTGTTTGCTAACCCCTTCAACAATTTTCCGAGCTTCAGGGAAGGAAATCTTTCGCTCTGTGCGAACACGTTGGATTTCCTTCTCTGTAATCCATCGGGGACAATTTTTGGAATAGGCCGTATGTTCACCATTACAGTTGACACATTTCATTGCAGATGTGCAGGCGGTGTCTTGATGGTCAGGTTGTGCACACTTCGCGCACACCTTCGCTTTACTGCAGTTATCTTGGTGGTGTCCAAACTGTTGGCATTTGAAACACCTCAAAGGGCTGGGCACGTATGGCTGAACGGTACATCTCTCAAATCCAACCTTTAAGGTGGCCGGTGGAGTTGGCCGATTGAAAGTGAGAATAGCAGTGTTTACTCTAATCATTTCTCCGTTTTTTTTAATGGTAACCATACGTGCGTCAGTGACTCCTTGTTTTTTGAGCTGTGTCAATAATTCCTCTCTAGTTGTATTTTTGAGCTCAGGAGTCCTGAGAACTCCCTTTGAGGTGTTAAGTGTCCTGTGTGGTGATACTTTCACAGGCACTTGGGCCAATTCCGTAACTGCTAGAAGCTTGGTAGAATGCGTTTCTCTGTCGACCTCTATTAAGAGGTCGCCAGAGCGCAGCCTTTTGATGGTTTTAGGCTCTCCTACCAAGCCCTGGATTCCCTTCTGGATGGCAAATGTTGAGAGTCTGGAGAGAGATTTCTCATCATCTCCAGACGTCATCATCAAAAACCTCGGAAAAAATATTTTAGCTTTTAGAATTTCCTCTCTTGTTTTTTTGTATCTTTCTTGGTAGGCTTGGTCACTATCATAATCTTCTTCATCAGAATTTTTCCGCTTTGTCGGTTTATTCTGTCCGGTATCCATGGTGTGTTGTGTTGTTTTTTCATCACCCTGGCTCTCCACCCACCACGGAGCCCTACAAGGGGGCAACCTGCCCGCGGTAACCAGCAGGAAGTATTGTCAGAGCTACCAGGGTGATATACTCATAGCAAAAGAACAGCAGTTGCAATAACCGCAGTACACATCCTTTCACCAGATTAGCCCATGAGCCATCGCCATCTAGTGTCCACAATCGTGTATATAAAAATGGGATTGGCGCTATCTTTCACATTGTCTTGGATGATTGCTAATGAGATGAGATGATAATAGACAAAAATGGACACTAGATCAACGAGACTAGCCGATTGATCTGGCCGGGCCCACCAGACCACCCGTCTCAATGAGATAAGGGCCAAAGTGGTGTGTTGGGAGTATAGAGTCCGCAGGCTCCTACGCCCTCAACCACCAGGATCCCTTCTCCCACCTATACGGGATGCAACCCACGGCAAACAGGTTGAGGGTGTGTTTAGCCTTCTAAAAGAAGTTACCAGGGGGACCACGTGGAGGTAACACCCTCCCCCCCAGAACGGTATATGAGGAAAATTTGGAATGCAGGCTTAATGCATTTCACTTCCAAACATTCAAATTCTATAAATGCGCGCTGTGTAGGCAGTGTTTCAAAATTTAAGCCAGATCTGTGCATCAGTGCTAAACCACCACCCCGCTTGTGTTTCCTGTTTTTGAATTTCAAATCAAAGCCTGGTAAGTAAGTAAGTAAGTAAAATGCTTTACTTCACTTTTCGGCCAGTATGGCCATTTAAGTGAAAATTCCAGGTATTACAATATCCCATATTGTATAGTTAATATAGTAAAGTAAAGACAAAGCCAATAAAAGCATGATCGTACTAAAATATTCAGTTTAAAGTGTTTGATATGATAAGATGACGATGCTCCTGGCACCTATATGTAACGAGTCTGATGACATGTTGTAGCGCCTGCACTATTACACAGTTTAATGAGTATAAAAATATCAGTATAAATAATGTAAAATATGAAGTGATTATAAAATGAACGACTTATCAAGTCACTATATCTCCATAAAATTGGAGTGATTGTGTAAAAAGTCTTATGTCTAATAATTAAAACATGTAATATAGGTTACATTCCCGAAGGAACTGAATAATAAAACCAGCAGGGGTGTCCCTGAATAGCTCAAATAAGGAATTAAATGCAAAATACTTCCTTCTGATGTGCGCATATTTCGCACAACTGAGAAGGACATGTCTTACAGTGAGACGAGTATTGCAGCACATAGGTCGCAATTCTCCTCTCAATAAATAGCCGTTTGTGAAATAGGCATGGCCAATTCTGGCCCTGCATAAGACAACATCATCTCTTCGGCGTTCCATTGGTGTAAAAGATCGCTTAATGATTGGTTGTACCTCGAACAATTTGCTGGTGACATTGATGTTCCATTCACCTTGCAAAATGTCATCAAGGTAGACCGAGATGTTATACTTGAAATCAGTATATGGTATATAATAAAACTGTTTTGTCTTATCCAGGGCAGCCTTGGCCAAAACATCAGCCCGTTCATTACCCTGTATTCCAATATGGCTGGGTACCCAGCAGAAAACAATGTCCTTGTGCCCAGACAAGTAGTGACACATATGTAAAATATTGGAAACAATTGGGTTGTTGAGTTTTTGACTCTTAAGAGCCTGCAATGAAGATAGCGAGTCTGTGATGATCATGAACTCCTCGTCATTACTATCCCATATGTATTCGATGGCAGCTTCAATAGCTAACAGCTCTGCTGTGCAAATTGAAGCCTCATCGTTGATACGACAACTAAATTCATGATCATCACAGACAAAGGACATAGCTGTCCTCTTGTCTTCCTTTGATCCGTCAGTATACACCTTCCGGTGCTTCGGAAATCTACAAAATAGCTCTAGCAACATGCTCTGGAAGACAAGGGGACAGGTGTCTCCTTTCCTGAGATCTGAGAGGTTAAAAAGTATATTAGGCTGTTGGAGAAGCCAGGGTGGACATTCTGGTGGGCGCACAACGCTAATTGCGTCGAGCTCCACCTCCATGTCCTCCAGATGGGGTTGAAGCCTTATACCCAAAGTAGGTATAGTCCCTGTAAGTAAGTAAGTAAGTAAAATGCTTTACTTCACTTTTCGGCCAGTATGGCCATTTAAGTGAAAATTCCAGGTATTACAATATCCCATATTGTATAGTTAAGTAGTAAAGAAAAGACAAAGCCAATAAAAGCATGATCGTACTAAAATATTCAGTTTAAAATGTTTGATATGATAAGATGACGATGCTCCTGGCACCTATATGTAACGAGTCTGATGACATGTTGTAGCGCCTGCACTATAACACAGTTTAATGAGTATAAAAATATCAGTATAAATAATGTAAAATATGAAGTGATTATAAAATGAACGACTTATCAAGTCACTATTCTCCATGAAATTGGAGTGATTGTGTAAAAAGTCTTATGTCTAATAATTAAAACATGTAATATAGGTTACATTCCCGAAGGAACTGAATAATAAAACCAGCAGGGGTGTCCCTGAATAGCTCAAATAAGGAATTAAATGCAAAATACTTCCTTCTGATGTGCGCATATTTCGCACAACTGAGAAGGACATGTCTTACAGTGAGACGAGTATTGCAGCACATAGGTCGCAATTCTCCTCTCAATAAATAGCCGTTTGTGAAATAGGCATGGCCAATTCTGGCCCTGCATAAGACAACATCATCTCTTCGGCGTTCCATTGGTGTAAAAGATCGCTTAATGATTGGTTGTACCTCGAACAATTTGCTGGTGACATTGATGTTCCATTCACCTTGCAAAATGTCATCAAGGTAGACCGAGATGTTATACTTGAAATCAGTATATGGTATATAATAAAACTGTTTTGTCTTATCCAGGGCAGCCTTGGCCAAAACATCAGCCCGTTCATTACCCTGTATTCCAATATGGCTGGGTACCCAGCAAAAAATAATGTCCTTGTGCCCAGACAAGTAGTGACACATATGTAAAATATTGGAAACAATTGGGTTGTTGAGTTTTTGACTCTTAAGAGCCTGCAATGAAGATAGCGAGTCTGTGATGATCATGAACTCCTCGTCATTACTATCCCATATGTATTCGATGGCAGCTTCAATAGCTAACAGCTCTGCTGTGCAAATTGAAGCCTCATCGTTGATACGACAACTAAATTCATGATCATCACAGACAAAGGACATAGCTGTCCTCTTGTCTTCCTTTGATCCGTCAGTATACACCTTCCGGTGCTTCGGAAATCTACAAAAGTAAGTAAGTAAGTAAAATATTTGCTTTACTTCACTTTTCGGCCAGTATGGCCATTTAAGTGAAAATTCCAGGTATTACAATATCCCATATTGTATAGTTAAAGTAGTAAAGGAAAGACAAAGCTAATAAAAGCATGTTTGTACTAAAATATCCAGTTTAAGTGTTTGATATGATAAGATGACGATGCTCCTGGCACCTATATGTATCGAGTCTGATAACATGTTGAAGCGCCTGCACTACAACACAGTTTAATGGGTATAAAAATATTAGTATAAATAATGTAAAATATGAAGTGATTATAAAATGAACGACTTTTCAAGTCACTATATCTCCATGAATTTGGAGTGATTGTGTAAAAACTACAAGTCTAAGTCAAAACAGTGTCATTGTCAAAACAAATATATAATATATACTATAATACTATATACTATAATAAAAAAAAAAGTAAACCCATTTAGACATAAATATGAATGACATAAACAATGAACAGAGAAACCATTAAGTAAGTAAGTAAATGTCTTCTTTATTTCACGTTTCGGCCAGTATGGCCAGAGAAATCATTAAATCACAAACATTTTTCAAAAATTAAAGACTTACAGTGCCCCCACAGTTGGTAATAAGGTCTGTGATATTGGAGGACATCACAGAGCGATCACGAACCGTGAGGACACCGTAAGTCACCACAGGCTAATTGTACGGCAATGGCTTCTCTATGACATGCTGCATTATCCGCCAGGATGCCACAGAGAAACCATTAAAACAATGAAATGAAAAACTAATTATATGACAATGGTTTCTTTCGGACATCCCGTCCAACACCAGGATGCCAAAGAGAAACCATTTACAAAAACGAATACATACAATAGAAATACTTAAGACAGTCCCGTATACTAATAGAACGTTAGACACACATCCACATACCGATTCAGATCATATTGAACATCACAAACCAATGACTATGCTCTGTATTTACCGCCAAACCGATTTAATATAGATTGAAAAGTAATGCAAAATACTCTAGACCCATATGTAATTACGTGAGAAAAACACAATATTAATAAAACGTTTGGGTGTGCTTGGCCTTCTATGAAGTTGCCCAGGGGGGACCACGCGGAGGTGACACCCATCCCCCCCCAAATCTACAAAAATAGCTCTAGCAACATGCTCTGGAAGACAAGGGGACAGGTGTCTCCTTTCCTGAGATCTGAGAGGTTGAAAAGTATATTAGGCTGTTGGAGAAGCCAGGGTGGACATTCTGGTGGGCGCACAACGCTAATTGCGTCGAGCTCCACCTCCATGTCCTCCAGATGGGGTTGAAGCCTTATACCCAAAGTAGGTATAGTCCCTGGCTTGTTATTAAACAGTCTCTTGTACTCTGGGTTGACAACACACGAGTATGCCGGGTTCTCAGGATTTGCTTTCATCTTCATATAGTATTGCAGGCTCAGCTTCAACCGACGAGTCTCTAAAGAGGGCTCACCGGTCTCCACCTGAAGACTTTCGATTGGTGATGTTCGAAATGCCCCTGAGCATAATCTCAAACCTTGGTTCGCGATTGGATCAGTACTGCTAAGTACGATCGTCTCGCTGAACCATAAACAATACAACCATAATCCAGTTTGGATCTGATGTGAGACCGGTAAATCCTCAGTAAGGTTGTCCGGTCACCACCCCAATCCTTGCTGGATATAACTCGTAGTAATTGTAATGCTTTCCTACACTTATCTTTCATATATTTGATGTGTGGAATAAAACTGAGCTTCTTGTCGAAAAACAGACCAAGAAATTTGACCTGCTCTTCAACAGGAAGCTGTTGTCCATATAGTTTGAGATTAGGCTCAGGCTGTAAGCCATTTTTTTTGCAAAAATGTACACATAAAGTTTTTGTGGGAGAAAATTTAAAGCCGTTCTCATCCGCACAAGTCACCAACTTATCCAGGCAGCCTTGCAGGCGCCGCTCAATTATTGCCATATTGCTTGACTGGCAGTAAACAGCCAGATCATCAACATATAATGATTTTTCAATATCTTGTGGTAAAGAATCAATTATACTGTTTATTTTAACGGTAAATAGAGTTGGTGAAAGGATACTACCTTGTGGGACACCCTCCTCCTGTGGATTTAGTGAAGAGTGGGTGTTGTCCAAGCGGACTTTAAATTTTCTCCCCTTTAAAAAATTATCAATGAATAAGGGTAATCTACCCTTCAGGCCCATTTCATGAAGATCTTTCATGATACCACCCTTCCATGTGGTATCATAGGCCTTTTCTAAATCAAAAAATACTCCAACTGTATGTTGATTTTTAACAAAACCTTGACGGATATAAGTCTCAAGTCTGACCAAATGGTCTGTGGTGCTCTTTCCTTTTTGAAAACCACATTGATATTTAGTTATTATGTGATTGTCTTGTAAAAACCATGTGAGACGATGATTGATCATGCGCTCCATGATTTTGCAAAGACAACTTGTCAATGCTATTGGCCTATAATTATTAGGATCTGTTCGATCTTTTCCAGGTTTAGGGATCGGGATCACTGTTGCTTCTCTCCATCCATCTGGGAAATCCTGAGATTGCCACAGATCATTCAAGAGTAGAAGCAACAGATCAAGTGATACATCAGGCAAATGTTTCAGAAACTGGTAGTGAATTTCATCAGGGCCAGTTGCCGAATCAGTTGCCTGAGCGATAGATTTAATTAGTTCTCGTTTAGAGAAATTAACATTGTACTTTTCGTCATTATCTGACTCAAAGTCCAATGTGTTCTCCTTCTCCTTGTCCCTAATCTTTCGAAATTTTTCCTGATAATGATCTGGCGATGATTTAGCAGCGAAGGATGTCGCCAGCGTTTCTGCAATATCCGTTTTATTGGTTATTGTGTCAGAATCAGTGACAAGGTACTTGATGGTTTTATCTTTCCTCTTGCCACTGATTCTGCGCAGCATTTGCCAAGTATGTTTTGCCGATGTATTATTATTTAGTGTGGAGACATATGCTCTCCAAGATTGCCGCTTGGCTTCACTGATTGTGCGGCGAGCTTTAGCGTAATCTTTCTTATATCCGTCAAGGTTTTGTCTAGTTGGATGTTTTTTAAATTTTTGCAAGGATTTTTTCCTTTTGTCTATTGCCTTTCGGCAACCTTCGTCAAACCAGGGTTTGTCGAGTTTTTTCGGAACTGTCGAGGTTTTGGGTATGCTTTTATCTGCTATATTGTGTAACTTGTCAGTAAAAAGGGCTATAGGGTCATCAACCCCCTCTTCATTCTCAAATTGAGAGATTGTGAGGCTCTCCCCACAAGACTGTTGGAAGGCCTCCCAATCTGCTCTGTGCAGCCTCCAATGCTGCACTTTTTCTTCAACAATAGAGTTGTTGCTCTCTATAAATATAGGATAATGATCACTGCTACAGAGATCCTCGTTGACCCTCCAAGTGTAATCCAAATATAAATCGGGATCACACAAGGATAGGTCAATGGCTGTTGCAGATCCTGAAGCAGGGTGTCCTAAGATAGCTACACAGTGAAGCATAATAACCTCACCGAATTTAATTAGTTGTCCGAGGTCTGTTATCTTGCTCAAGCATTCAGATAAGTAAGTAAGTAAAATATCTTTTTTAACGTCATTTTTCGGCCAGTATGGCCATTTAAATGACAATTCAGACAAATAATATGATATTTTGAACAGTAAAAGTGATAAGGTAATAAGTCCAAACTGATAACAGTATGTCTGCACTAAGACATTGAATTAAAAACGATTGATGATAACATGATAGTGCCTATATGGCACCTATATGTAGCGAGTTTTGTATTGAGTATATATACATTCTAAGAACTTGAGACAGCGCCAGAGCAGATACACAATATAAATTAATACAAAAAGATGACAAAAATAATTATAATTGAAAGTCACAAAACAGTGTCTGTGTGAAAACACAAATATAGTAATGGAAATAAATAATGCTTAATATTAAATTTTTGTGTAAAAATATTTTGAGAATAGGTCCAATGCCGGCCCAGTGCCCATCATATCCGGAGTGAGAGACTAAAATTGTGGCTCAACTTAATCTGAGCCTCTGAGGCCATTGAAGCCACCATCGAATACATAATCCGGATGACATCAACACCAAACCAGCACTATATCCACTCAAAATAAAATTACTGTAAGCATGTATGTACTGTATGTATGCATATACACAATATAAACAAGACTACATAAGTCCAGGAGCTCCCGCTCCGAATTAGAATTTGATTTAAGCAATTTTGTATAGGGTTATTAATGTAGTCCTAGTCTAGGTCAAAAATCAAGACGCAAGACAACTAGGTCTAAGAAGCCCAGTCTAAGAGTAAGATAAGAACTAGACAGTCTGTCAGAGATTGCAAACCTCCATTGAAATTAATGATCCTAATCAGTATCCCAGTAATGGTCTACCTATCTGGCATGGTTTACCCGATATCAGGCCAATCGAGTTAACTAATAGCTGATTTACGGTCATTTTGAATTGGATATAAATTAGTTAAAAACTTAGGGTGCATCCTCCCCCGAAACCTCAACTTTTGTTTTATAGTAATGGACTAACATCTAACACAGTTTGCAAAATATTGGGCATGTGAAAGTAAATAATGGCCGATAGGGGGCCATTTTGAATTTGATCGAGTCAGAATTTTTAAAGATGCATCCTCAGCTGAAATCTCACATTTCATTCTATAGTAATCGTCTAGCTATCTAGCATGGTTTACCAAATATCGGCCATGTGAAAGTGAATAATGGCCGATAGGAGGCCATTTAGAATTTGATCAAGTCAAAATTTTTCAGGATGCATCCTCTCCTGAAATCTCACATTTTGTTTTATAGTAATGGTCTAGCCATCTAGTACGGTTACTAAAAACCGGCTATGTGAAAGTGAATAATGGACGATAGGCGGCCATTTTAAATTTGATCGAGTCAATTTTTTTCAAGATGCATCCTCTCTTGTAATCTCACATTTTGTTTTATAGTAATGGTCCAGCTATCTAACACGGTTTACCAAATATCAGCAATGTGAAAGTAAATAGTGGCCGATAGGCGGCTATTTTGAATTCGATTGAGTCGAAAGTTTTTAAAAGGCATCCTCTCTCGAAACGTCACATTTTGTTTTATAGTAATGGTCTAGCTATCTAGCACGGTTTACCTGATATCAGGCCTATCGAGGTAAATAATGCTGATTGTCGGCCATTTTGAATTCGTAAGTTAAAAATTTTCAGGGTGCATCCTCCCCCGAAAACTCACACTTTGTTTTATAGTAATCAGGTAATGGTCTAGCCATCTAGCACGGTTTACCAAATATCAGCCATGTGAAAATGAATAATGGCCGAAAAGGCGGCCATTTTAAATTTGATCAAGTCAATTTTTTTCAAGATGCATCCTCATCTGAAATCTCACATTTCGTTTTACAGTAATGGTCTAGCCATCTAGCACGGTTGACCAAATAACGGCCATGTGAAAGTGAATAATGGCCGATAAGCGGCCATTTTAAATTTTATCGAGTCGAATTTTTTCAAGATGCATCCTCTCCTAAAATCACACATTTTGTTTTATAGTAATGGTCTAGCCATCTAGCACGGTTTACCAAATAACGGCCATGTGAAAGTGAATAATGGCTGATTGGCGGCCATTTTGAACTTTGACAAAATGATTTTTTTCAAAATACATCCTCTCCTGAAGCCTTACAATTTGTTTTATAGTAATGGTGTAGATATCTTGAGCGGTTTTCATGATATTCCACAATATCAGGCCTGTCGAGGTGAATAATGGCTGATAGGCGGCCATTTTGAATTTTATCAACTTTAAATTTTTCAGGATGCATCCTCTCCTGAAACCTCACAATTTGTTTTATAGTAATGGTGTAGCTATCTTGAGCGGTTTTCATGATATTCCGCAAAATCTTTCAGTCGGATTTACCGATGTTATAAATTAGGTCAAAGTGCTGGGTCAACTTCAAGGTCAAGGTCCAAAAACCTGAAAAGGCACAACTAGGGACCTTAGAGAACATGTATGTGCAATATGACTGTCATCGGCCCAGTACTTTTCGAGATCTGCTCCGGAAACGAAGTGCGCGTCAAAACGTCTAAATAGGTCATAGTTCTGAACCAGAAGTAGGTCAAAGTTCAAATACCCAAAAAGACACAACTAGACCCCCTAGGGGTGTTGTGTGTAAAATTTGAAGACAATCGGTACTTTCAGAGATATGCTCCGGAAACGAATTGTTTACGGACGGCCCAACGGCCCAACGCCGTCACATCATCATTTTCTCCTCTGCAACCTTGCGTATTGAATTCAGATTAAAAAAATTTTAACCCGTCCATTAGCCACCTGGAAGTAACCCACATACCAAAAATTGTTATCCTAGCTTATTTTCTCACAAAGTTATAGGCAAAAGAAGAGGCAAAAAAAAAACGGAGGTAGAATCCATAGCTCCCTTCGCTCACCTACGGTGACGGCGGGAGCTAATAACAAGAACAGAAAAACCATTAAACCACAAAACAACAAATTACCAAAAATTATGGGCAGATTTACAGTGCCCTCTGTATGGCAATGGCTTCTCTATGACATGCTGCATCACCCACCAGGATGTCACAGAAAAACCATTAAAACTATGAAATGTATGACTAAAATAATGAAAAATACAACAAATTTGCACTGATGAAAAAGAACAGTAAGTAAGTAAAATGCTTTACTTCACTTTTCGGCCAGTATGGCCATTTAAGTGAAAATTCCAGGTATTACAATATCCCATATTGTATAGTTAAAGTAGTAAAGGAAAGACAAAGCCAATAAAAGCATGATCGTACTAAAATATTCAGTTTAAAATGTTTGATATGATAAGATGACGGTGCTCCTGGCACCTATATGTAACGAGTCTGATGACATGTTGTAGCGCCTGCACTATAACACAGTTTAATGAGTATAAAAATATCAGTATAAATTATGTAAAATATGAAGTGATTATAAAATGAACGACTTATCAAGTCACTATATCTCCATGAAATTGGAGTGATTGTGTAAAAACAACAAGTCTGAGTCTAATAATTAAAACATATAATATAGGTTACATTCCCGAAGGAACTGAATAATAAAACCAGCAGGGGTGTCCCTGAATAGCTCAAATAAGGAATTAAATGCGAAATACTTCCTTCTGATGTGCGCATATTTCGCACAACTGAGAAGGACATGTCTTACAGTGAGACGAGTATTGCAGCACATAGGTCGCAATTCTCCTCTCAATAAATAGCCGTTTGTGAAATAGGCATGGCCAATTCTGGCCCTGCATAAGACAATGTCATCTCTTCGGCGTTCCATTGGTGTAAAAGATCGCTTAATGATTGGTTGTACCTCGAACAATTTGCTGGTGACATTGATGTTCCATTCACCTTGCAAAATGTCATCAAGGTAGACAGAGATGTAATACTTGAAATCAGTATATGGTATATAATAAAACTGTTTTGTCTTATGCAGGGCAGCCTTGGCCAAAATGAAAAAGAACATAAATACAATGTGAACCACAAGTTAATAATATGGCGATCATAGAGGCAAATCATAGATGAATTATGGGTAGACCTACAGTGCCCGCACAGTTGGGGATCAGGTCTGTCATTGAGAATTAGCACGACAGAGCGATCACAAACCGTGAGAGCACTGCAAGTCACCACAAGCTAATTGTATGTCAATGGTCTCTCTGACATCCTGCACCGTCACACAGGGCGCCACAGAGAAACCATTAAAACAATGAAATGAACTTGGTGCAAAACACCAAACTATTGGAAAGTAAACATAAAAAACCCATGAGAAAGAAACTTGACGACACAAATTGATGTGAACTTAAAAAGTGAAGCAGAACATCAACATACACAAAAAAAGTCCACACATGAAAAAAAGAACGCAAAAAATTCAACAAATCTCTGAACATACGTCTGTCACAAGGACTGGACAGCCACCCCCCCCCCCCCCCCAGCATTCAGACAAATTTATAAAGTTAAAAACATCAGATTGAATACATGATGCAAAATATTCCCTTTAGATACTTATTCATGATAACAATTCATTTTCAGAGATAGTAAGTAAAATTTCTGCTTTACTTCACTTTTCGGCCAGTATGGCCATTTAAGTGAAAATTCCAGGTATTACAATATCCCATATTGTATAGTTAAAGTAGTAAAGGAAAGACAAAGCCAATAAAAACATGATCGTACTAAAATATTCAGTTTAAAGTGTTTGATAAGATAAGATGACGATGCTCCTGGCACCTATATGTAACGAGTCTGATGACATGTTGTAGCGCCTGCACTACAACACAGTTTAATGAGTATAAAAATATCAGTATAAATAATGTAAAATATGAAGTTATTATAAAATGAACGACTTATCAAGTCACTATATCTCCATGAAATTGGAGTGATTGTGTAAAAAGTCTGTGTTTAATAATTAAAACATGTAATATAGGTTACATTCCCGAAGGAACTGAATAATAAAACCAACAGGGGTGTCCCTGAATAGCTCAAATAAGGAATTAAATGCAAAATACTTCCTTCTGATGTGCGCATATTTCGCACAACTGAGAAGGACATGTCTTACAGTGAGACGAGTATTGCAGCACATAGGTCGCAATTCTCCTCTCAATAAATAGCCGTTTGTGAAATAGGCATGGCCAATTCTGGCCCTGCATAAGACAACGTCATCTCTTCGGCGTTCCATTGGTGTAAAAGATCGCTTAATGATTGGTTGTACCTCGAACAATTTGCTGGTGACATTGATGTTCCATTCACCTTGCAAAATGTCATCAAGGTAGACCGAGATGTTATACTTGAAATCAGTATATGGTATATAATAAAACTGTTTTGTCTTATCCAGGGCAGCCTTGGCCAAAACATCAGCCCGTTCATTACCCTGTATTCCAATATGGCTGGGTACCCAGCAAAAAATAATGTCCTTGTGCCCAGACAAGTAGTGACACATATGCAAAATATTGGAAACAACTGGGTTGTTGAGTTTTTGACTCTTAAGAGCCTGCAATGAAGATAGTGAGTCTGTGATGATCATGAACTCCTCGTCATTACTATCCCATATGTATTCGATGGCAGCTTCAATAGCTAACAGCTCTGCTGTGCAAATTGAAGCCTCATCGTTAATGCGGCAGCTAAATTCATGATCATCACAGACAAAGGACATAGCTGTCCTCTTGTCTTCCTTTGATCCGTCAGTATACACCTTCCGGTGCCTCGGAAATCTACAAAATAACTCGAGCAACATGCTCTGAAAGACAAGGGGACAGGTGTCTCCTTTCCTGAGATCTGAGAGGTTAAAAAGTATATTAGGCTGTTGGAGAAGCCAGGGTGGACATTCTGGTGGGCGCACAACGCTAATTGCGTCGAGCTCCACCTCCATGTCCTCCAGATGGGGTTGAAGCCTTATACCCAAAGTAGGTATAGTCCCTGGCTTGTTGTTAAACAGTCTCTTGTACTCTGGGTTGACAACACACGAGTATGCCGGGTTCTCAGGATTTGCTTTCATCTTCATATAGTATTGCAGGCTCAGCTTCAACCGGCGAGTCTCTAAAGAGGGCTCACCGGTCTCCACCTGAAGACTTTCGATTGGTGATGTTCGAAATGCCCCTGAGCATAATCTCAAACCTTGGTTCGCGATTGGATCAAGTACTGCTAAGTACGATCGTCTCGCTGAACCATAAACAATACAACCATAATCCAGTTTGGATCTGATGTGAGACCGGTAAATCCTCAGTAAGGTTGTCCGGTCACCACCCCAATCCTTGCTGGATATAACTCGTAGTAGTTGTAATGCTTTCCTACACTTATCTTTTATATATTTGATGTGTGGAATAAAACTGAGCTTCTTGTCGAAAAACAGACCAAGAAATTTGACCTGCTCTTCAACAGGAATTTTCAGAGATGCACAAGTGGACATCATATGCACAGGTGGTCATCCCAGCCTAGACTGCGAGCCCGTGGTGTTCATACTGCAGACTTCATGCTTGCCAAAGTATTATGTTGTCTGAAAATAATTACCAGAAAATTTCTCTCCTTCAAGTTCATGGATACTGGCTGTGTCATCTCAGATTTTTTTCAATCCGGTTTAAATTCTTTATTGTGTTGAAGCCATTTTCATTTTTTTTTAAAGAAATCCAAGCTGCTACAAGAGATGCTGCCAGAAACAGATATGTTGTTGTCGCAGGTAAATATTTATTGACATGTATACAATTGTCATATTGTTGTATTACAATATCCCATATTGTATAGTAAAAGTGGTAAAGAAAAGACAAAGCTAGTAACAGCATGTTTGCCCTAAAATATTCAGTTTAAAAATTTTTATATGATAATATGATGATGCTCCTGGCACCTATATGTAGTAAGTAAGTAAGTAAGTAAAATGCTTTACTTCACTTTTCGGCCAGTATGGCCATTTAAGTGAAAATTCCAGGTATTACAATATCCCATATTGTATAGTTAAAGTAGTGAAGAAAAGACAAAGCCAATAAAAGCATGATCGTACTAAAATATTCAGTTTAAAATGTTTGATATGATAAGATGACGATGCTCCTGGCACCTATATGTAACGAGTCTGATGACATGTTGTAGCGCCTGCACTATAACACAGTTTAATGAGATAAAAATATCAGTATAAATAATGTAAAATATGAAGTGATTATAAAATGAACGACTTATCAAGTCACTATATCTCCATGAAATTGGAGTGATTGTGTAAAAAGTCTATGTCTAATAATTAAAACATGTAATATAGGTTACATTCCCGAAGGAACTGAATAATAAAACCAGCAGGGGTGTCCCTGAATAACTCAAATAAGGAATTAAATGCAAAATACTTCCTTCTGATGTGCGCATATTTCGCACAACTGAGAAGGACATGTCTTACAGTAAGACGAGTATTGCAGCACATATTTTCGGCCAGTATGGCCATTTAAGTGAAAATTCCAGGTATTACAATATCCCATATTGTATAGTTAAAGTAGTAAAGGAAAGACAAAGCCAATAAAAGCATGATCGTACTAAAATATTCAGTTTAAAGTGTTTGATATGATAAGATGACGATGCTCCTGGCACCTATATGTAACGAGTCTGATGACATGCTGTAGCGCCTGCACTACAACACAGTTTAATGAGTATAAAAATATCAGTATAAATAATGTAAAATATGAAGTTATTATAAAATAAACGACTTATCGGGTCACTATATCTCCATGAAATTGGAGTGATTGTGTGAAAAGTCTATGTTTAATAATTAAAACATGTAATATAGGTTACATTCCCGAAGGAACTGAATAATAAAACCAGCAGGGGTGTCCCTGAATAGCTCAAATAAGGAATTAAATGCAAAATATTTCCTTCTGATGTGCGCATATTTCGCACAACTGAGAAGGACATGTCTTACAGTGAGACGAGTATTGCAGCACATAGGTCGCAATTCTCCTCTCAATAAATAGCCGTTTGTGAAATAGGCATGGCCAATTCTGGCCCTGCATAAGACAACGTCATCTCTTCGGCGTTCCATTGGTGTAAAAGATCGCTTAATGATTGGTTGTACCTCGAACAATTTGCTGGTGACATTGATGTTCCATTCACCTTGCAAAATGTCATCAAGGTAGACCGAGATGTTATACTTGAAATCAGTATATGGTATATAATAAAACTGTTTTGTCTTATCCAGGGCAGCCTTGGCCAAAACATCAGCCCGTTCATTACCCTGTATTCCAATATGGCTGGGTACCCAGCAAAAAATAATGTCCTTGTGCCCAGACAAGTAGTGACACATATGCAAAATATTGGAAACAATTGGGTTGTTGAGTTTTTGACTCTTAAGAGCCTGCAATGAAGATAGCGAGTCTGTGATGATCATGAACTCCTCGTCATTACTATCCCATATGTATTCGATGGCAGCTTCAATAGCTAACAGCTCTGCTGTGCAAATTGAAGCCTCATCGTTGATACGACAACTAAATTCATGATCATCACAGACAAAGGACATAGCTGTCCTCTTGTCTTCCTTTGATCCGTCAGTATACACCTTCCGGTGCTTCGGAAATCTACAAAATAGCTCTAGCAACATGCTCTGGAAGACAAGGGGACAGGTGTCTCCTTTCCTGAGATCTGAGAGGTTAAAAAGTATATTAGGCTGTTGGAGAAGCCAGGGTGGACATTCTGGTGGGCGCACAACGCTAATTGCGTCGAGCTCCACCTCCATGTCCTCCAGATGGGGTTGGAGCCTTATACCCAAAGTAGGTATAGTCCCTGGCTTGTTATTAAACAGTCTCTTGTACTCTGGGTTGACAACACACGAGTATGCCGGGTTCTCAGGATTTGCTTTCATTTTCATATAGTATTGCAGGCTCAGCTTCAACCGGCGAGTCTCTAAAGAGGGCTCACCGGTCTCCACCTGAAGACTTTCGATGGGTGATGTTCGAAATGCCCCTGAGCATAATCTCAAACCTTGGTTCGCGATTGGATCAAGTACTGCTAAGTACGATCGTCTCGCTGAACCATAAACAATACAACCATAATCCAGTTTGGATCTGATGTGAGACCGGTAAATCCTCAGTAAGGTTGTCCGGTCACCACCCCAATCCTTGCTGGATATAACTCGTAGTAATTGTAATGCTTTCCTACACTTATCTTTCATATATTTGATGTGTGGAATAAAACTGAGCTTCTTCTCGAAAAACAGACCAAGAAATTTGACCTGCTCTTCAACAGGAAGCTGTTGTAGTAGTAGTAAATCATTGCTTTACGTCACTTTTCGGCACAAAAGGTCTTTTAAGTGACATTATAATACGATAAAAACGTTGTATTCAATTAATGAGATGAATGATGTACAGATGATGATGTGAGGGTGGGGTGATAGGGCACGGTGGGTTATTGAGAGCGTTTTCCTTCGCTCGCCCGATAAGGGGTTCTGGGCATGTCTAGGGGATATACCCCCAGACATGCCCAGACGGCCGGAGACTTGAGTTTCGCTGTACAATTTAATGATGAAACTCTTTGGCATTTTGCACAGCTCCGCTATCCTCGGGTCGGATAGTCCCCAGAGTAACAATAGGAAGGATCACTCCCTCTGGGTAACTCCATTCATCCCACGTGAAAGACCTAATGTCAAACACGCTATTGCCGGTTATTTAAGGCTACCACAGCCTACATCAGCGCCAGCACTGATGCGGGTGCTGCATTGGCTCCGCTGTTGAGCGGAGGAACCAGGGTACGCCACTGGCAATCCGCCCGAAGATTATAGCCAGATACGAGGAGGCTGCAGCTGCCCTTGGATGATTGCTGTAGACTAGTGCTTCCGTACAATGCCGTAACAGCATCCAACAGACGAAACAGATCCCTAATGACCCTCCCCGGATGGGGGCGAAAAGTACTACTACTAGCAATCATCCCAGTACCCCAACAGGAAGCTGTTGTCCATATAGTTTGAGATTAGGCTCAGGCTGTAAGCCATTTTTTTTGCAAAAATGTACACATAAAGTTTTTGTGGGAGAAAATTTAAAGCCGTTCTCATCCGCACAAGTCACCAACTTATCGAGGCAACCTTGCAGGCGCCGCTCAATTATTGCCATATTGCTTGACTGGCAGTAAACAGCCAGATCATCAACATATAATGATTTTTCAATATCTTGTGGTAAAGAATCAATTATACTGTTTATTTTAACGGTAAATAGAGTTGGTGAAAGGATACTACCTTGTGGGACACCCTCCTCCTGTGGATTTAGTGAAGAGTGGGTGTTGTCTAAGCGGACTTTAAATTTTCTCCCCTTTAAAAAATTATCAATGAATAAGGGTAATCTACCCTTCAGGCCCATTTCATGAAGATCTTTCATGATACCACCCTTCCATGTGGTATCATAGGCCTTTTCTAAATCAAAAAATACTCCAACTGTATGTTGATTTTTAACAAAACCTTGACGGATATAAGTCTCAAGTCTGACCAAATGGTCTGTGGTGCTCTTTCCTTTTTGAAAACCACATTGATATTTAGTTATTATGTGATTGTCTTGTAAAAACCATGTGAGACGATGATTGATCATGCGCTCCATGATTTTGCAAAGACAACTTGTCAATGCTATTGGCCTATAATTATTAGGATCTGTTCGATCTTTTCCAGGTTTAGGGATCGGGATCACTGTTGCTTCTCTCCATCCATCTGGGAAATCCTGAGATTGCCACAGATCATTCAAGAGTAGAAGCAACAGATCAAGTGATACATCAGGCAAATGTTTCAGAAACTGGTAGTGAATTTCATCAGGGCCAGTTGCCGAATCAGTTGCCTGAGCGATAGATTTAATTAATTCTCGTTTAGAGAAATCAACATTGTACTTTTCGTCATTATCTGACTCAAAGTCCAATGTGTTCTCCTTCTCCTTGTCCCTAATCTTTCGAAATTTTTCCTGATAATGATCTGGCGATGATTTAGCAGCGAAGGATGTCGCCAGTGTTTCTGCAATATCCGTTTTATTGGTTATTGTGTCAGAATCAGTGACAAGGTACTTGATGGTTTTATCTTTCCTCTTGCCACTGATTCTGCGCAGCATTTGCCAAGTATGTTTTGCCGATGTATTATTATTTAGTGTGGAGACATATGCTCTCCAAGATTGCCGCTTGGCTTCACTGATTGTGCGGCGAGCTTTAGCGTAATCTTTCTTATATCCGTCAAGGTTTTGTCTAGTTGGATGTTTTTTAAATTTTTGCAAGGATTTTTTCCTTTTGTCTATTGCCTTTCGGCAACCTTCGTCAAACCAGGGTTTGTCGAGTTTTTTGGGAACTGTCGAGGTTTTGGGTATGCTTTTATCTGCTATATTGTGTAATTTGGCTGTAAAAAGGGCTATAGGGTCATCAACCCCCTCTTCATTCTCAAATTGAGAGATTGTGAGGCTCTCCCCACAAGACTGTTGGAAGGCCTCCCAATCTGCTCTGTGCAGCCTCCAATGCTGCACTCTTTCTTCAACAATAGAGTTGTTGCTCTCTATAAATATAGGATAATGATCACTGCTACAGAGATCCTCGTTGACCCTCCAAGTGTAATCCAAATATAAATCGGGATCACACAAGGATAGGTCAATGGCTGTTGCAGATCCTGAAGCAGGGTGTAAATAAGTAAGTAAATAAGTAAATAAAATGCTTTACTTCACTTTTCGGCCAGTATGGCCATTTAAGTGAAAATTCCAGGTATTACAATATCCCATATTGTATAGTTAAAGTAGTAAAGGAAAGACAAAGCCAATAAAAGCATGGTCGTACTAAAATATTCAGTTTAAAGTGTTTGATATGATAAGATGACGATGCTCCTGGCACCTATATGTAACGAGTCTGATGACATGTTGTAGCGCCTGCACTACAACACAGTTTAATGAGTATAAAAATATCAGTATAAATAATGTAAAATATGAAGTGATTATAAAATGAACGGCTTATCAAGTCACTATATCTCCATGAAATTGGAGTGATTGTGTAAAAAGTCTATGTTTAATAATTAAAACATGTAATATAGGTTACATTCCCGAAGGAACTGAATAATAAAACCAGCAGGGGTGTCCCTGAATAGCTCAAATAAGGAATTAAATAAAATAAGGGTGTAAATAGGTGTTGGTATCATCATTAAAAATGCAGAGGTTTTCCTCTGAGAGGAAGTCTTCTATTATTCTGCCCCGTGGGTTGATGTCCCTACAGGAAAAATGAACAGCACAAAAAAAAAAAAAAAAAAAAAAAAAAAAAAAACGAGAAATGAGACAGAACCAACAAATGATCCACTGGGATATGAAAATCACTGAAAATCACTGAAAAATATTCCCTTCTGAAAAAGACAACAGCCAGTCTAATAGTGATTTTGCTTTTAAAAAAAAAAAAAAAAAAACTTGTGCTAAAGATATTAGTCCAGCAACCATATCGAGAATGTTGGAAATTGATTTTAATGAGAAAGCGTCAGATGAGCATATTTCTGTAGAAGACCAGAATTTCCTAACCAAAATAAATAAAGGCATTCATAAAACACGGACTGATTGAAAAGAACTTTGGTGAAAAAGTTTCACAAGAAAATATGAGTCCGCAAGGCGTGTGTAGTATAATATAAACAACAAAACTACAGAATACTACGTAATTTTTTCATCTGGAGACCGTGTTAATAGTTCCCCAATATATCTGTGCACATATATAATATATAGCTTGTTGCCGTAGCGAAAAACAGCATCGAGATTAGTATATTAATTGTTATATCAATATTGCTGCTGCGATAAGTCACGTTGGTTGTTTTTACTTTTCATCATTGCACATTTATCATACGGTAGGGCGGTATAAAATAAACTGGAATGACAGAAAAAAACTGAACCTATTGGGGTACTTTTTTGAGTTTAGGTATCGTTTGTTAATTAATTTCTTATTACTGTCTCATAAAAATTTTCTTCAGTACCGCGAACTGCATAGGCCTATGTCTGTATGTGTCAGAGTTAATTGGAAGGCCAGAGTGCGCAGAATGAGAAGGCGTAAATCGCGACAACAACCAACGCTACCGGTACCACAGAAATCTAGCCTACAGTTTAAAAACAATAAAAATAGCACACTTGACAATAGCCCGCAGCCATTATTAAAATTAAAGTTATTGCGCCCACAAGGTCAAATTATTGCCATAAAATGCAAAAAATCACAATAAAGCAGCCATTTAAAAATTTTTCAGCCGTTATTGAACTTGTCCTAAAACTGCTTTTAGTAACATGCATAACAAATTTGAGCAGGAAAAATGAAAAACATGTTATCGCTCCAAGACGGTCAAATTATTGATGTAATATGCAAAAAATCGCAATAAATCAGCCATTTAAAAAAATTTCAGCCATTATTGAACTTGTCCCAGAACTGGTCATTTTTAACATGGGAATTTCAGAAAGATACATGAAAATTTTTCGGACGACGCCGCACTTCAATTGCAATAGCCCACCTTTTTTAATTGAAAAGTGGGATAAAAATGATAAATTATTTTCAAATGCATTACTGTTTCTCCGTGGAAGTAGTAAATAATTTTATTTGCATTGTGTTTTGTTTTCCCTGGCAATTCTGACAGCTAATTCTGACAGCGATGACGAAACTATACCCATGACGAAACTACCCAGATAGAGGAGAACTATGCATTGTTTCCTAGCAATAATAATAAACCAGTGGTGTATCCAGCGGGGCGCAGCGGGGCGGGGCGGGTGCGCGCCCCGCCTTATTTTTGCCAAATACTTCAAAAAGTCCCCTAAATTGGCTAAAATTTACAAAAAAAATCAAAGGGGGCAAGCCCTTAAAACCCTGGGCGCCCCCCCTTTCTTCAGATCCTGGATCCACGACTGTAAACTGACTATGGCGAGTGGCGACTGTCACTGATTAGGTTCGTACCGGGTAGTGCCCTATGCAAAGTATAACGAGTATTGCATTAAAATTAAATTAACGAGATTATTCCTTGTTTTCCAAAAATCTGAAATCCATTCACTAAAATTTGTCACCCACAGATAACCCCACGTATAGACATAAGGTATATAGAAATCTTAGAATTAACCCCACTGATTGGCCATCTGTGCAAAATAAATTAGCATATTATAACGGACTGTTTTTATTCGGTGACATCTATATGCATTTGGCATCTATATATTATAAACTCTATGCAAATAAATCTTATCTTGTTCATCTCTAAGATACATTGATATTTTGATGCAGTAGCACGCCTTGGAAAAAGTGGAACTAAAGGTGTTGTTAAAACTCCAAGAGGATCTGAGATTAAAACAAAGGACTAAGAAGAAGCTGGAGCCAGCTATACATGTACAGAACGCAAGATTTTCATTATTTAAGTAGCTTTGAATGCTTTCAATAATAAATAACTACGAGTTTCCTGTACTAGTCTAAGTACCTGCATTATTCTATTTTCACCTCGGTTTTTTTGCAGGCTATGGTCTTTGACTTAAAGACATCAGCCAAAGTACCTCCACGGCTTGCGATTCATGTGCATGAAGTTGGGTCGAGAGAGAGCTACTTCTTGGCAGATAATAAAGACATCAAGTTCAAGAGCCAAAGTGTTAAAGGAGCTGCTACTGGATCTGATGGCGGCCTACTATGCCTGGGATCTGGCCTACCCGATGCTTTATCAGATTCTGGATTTTCTGCAGAAGTATTTGCTCAAAGACACTACAAATCGCTTCTACAGAGGCTTGGAATTTTCATAGTTGGAAAAAAATACACAAAAGAATAGACAGGATGTAAATCTGTCAAGATATTATTCGGGATGCAAATAAAGCAATGTTTTTTTCCACAATTGGTGTTATATTTACCGACCCATGTGACCTGAGAAAGATTTTTAATCTGTCTAGAATTACTGGATAAATTAATTTTGTATTATTTAGTCTGAAATTTAGAATATAAACATAGGAATATCTAAAATTGATCATAAACACGTTTAAATTCTAATTAAGTAAAAGTAAGTGAAATGTCTTTTTTTACTTCACTTTTTAGACAGTAGTAGTAGTAGTAGTAGTAAATTATTGCTTTACATCACTTTTCGGCACAAGTAAGTAAGTAAGTAAGTACTTCTCTTTTCGGCCAGTATGGCCATTTAAGTGAAAATTCCAATTATTACAATATCCTATATTGTATAGTAAAAGTGGTGAAGAGAAGATCAAACTAATAACAGCATGTTCGTACTAAAATATTCATTTAAAAAAGTTTTATATGATAATATGATGATGCTCCTGGCACATACATGTAACGAGTTTGATGACATGTTGTAGCGCATGCACTAAAACACAGTTTAGTGAGTATAAAAATATGAAGTGATTATAAAATGAACGAATTATCAAGTCAATATATCTCCATGAGTGATTATGTAAAAACTACAAATCTTAATAATTAAAACATATAATAGAGGTTACATTCCCGTAGGAATTGGATAATAAAACCTGCAGGGGTGTCCCTATATAGTTCAAATAGGGGATTAAACGAAAAATAGTCAGCATACCCGTATACCTGTCCATTTCATTTGTACCTGATGAATGATGAAAATACACCATGAATAAACCATGAATCGGATAGTGTCACTGTTTGCTTCTTAAAATGTTGAGCCAGAAGATTTATGCGTTTATCGCTACAATCATGTCTCTGCTTCAAATAGAGACAAATATAAATTATGTTACAGCAAACAACATTATTTTGAAAATGCACATTAAAAATTATGTAGATACAACTGATTTTTTTAAATTAAATTTCTGTTTCCTACCTTTAATTTATCTTCAATTTTCAGGCACTAAATATGGACTGTGGAGATGGTAGGATACTGTTTGCTGAGCATTCCTTGTAATGTCAACTCCAAGTATTTCCACTGAACATGCTGAAAGGACTTCTTTCAAAGATGTGAACACAAGTATAAGTCTATGTGAAAATTGATGCATCACGTCAAAAACATTAATGAGATCTTGATCCTGTTTTAACCTATATTTTCACAGCCTACATTTCCCAATGTAATCAACAAACCTACTTATTTTCTTTCCTCACTAAATTAGTCTTATATATCTTATTTATGTTATTATAAATAAATTCTGAAAGATTAATCTTCAACCTGAACACTTAAGGAATTCATATGTTTCATATTACATATCGCTATCCTAATAGCATTTTATTTGTGTGTCAATTTGACATGTGTGTTAATTTGGTGGACAGCAAAATATCTTGTCCTAATTAATAATTATTTTTGTTTAATTTATGGCCCAATGTGAAAAAACATCAATCATTTATTTGTGTTATTTTGTAATTGTACTTGCCTTTGATCAGTCTTGATATATTTCTACCTTATTGACTGCCCATAAACTTGATAACAGTAAAATAAATCAGAATACACTGTTGTTCTATAGGCCTATCAATTCTACAATATAACTCCATGAACAATACTTAGGTGTGTCTTACTTGCAATATTCAATGTGAAAATTTTCTCAAAAGATGCTTTGTTCTTTAAGAATAAAATAAAATTTGAAAATAGGTTGTTACTTTAGAAATGTTGTTTGTCACATATTGCAGGTTAATACTGAGGATGTGATGCAATTATTTCAAGGAACTGTGATTCAGTCCTGATTTGATTATCAGCAACTTAACTGATTATTGATAATTATTATTGATCATCATAATTGGTGTGACAAAATGATCGATTATAATAGATCATCACTAATTTGAGGGCCATCAATCAATATCGAGGGGAAAGTGACGGGGGGGATTTTTTAAATAAAAAATTTGGGGCAGATTGCATGGAATGAATAATATATTTCAGTTCTACATTGTAAGTTTATGGGAGTCCATGACAATACTTTTTTAAATAGTAGTTGTAGTAAATCATTGCTTTATGTCACTTTTCGGCACAAATGGTCTTTAAAGTAACAGTGTAATACGATAAAAACGTTGTAGTCAATTGATGACATGAATGATGTACAGATGATGATGTGAGGGTGGTGGTGATAGGGCATGGTGTGTTTTTGAGAGGGTTTTCCAGCGCTAGCCCGATAAGGGTTTCTGGGCATGTCCAGGGGATCTACCCCCAGACATAGTAAGTAAAATATCTTTTTAATGGCATTTTTCGGCCAGTATGGCCATTTAAGTAAGTAAGTAAGTAAAATGTCTTCTTTACTTCACTCTTCGGCCAGTATGGCCATTTAAGTGAAAATTCCAAGTATTACAATATCCTATATTGTATAATAAAAGTGGTAAAGAGAAGAGCAAACTAATAACTGCATGTTCGTACTAAAATATTCATTTTAAAAGGCTTGATATAATAATATGATGATGCCTCTGGCACCTACATGCAACGAGTTTGATGACATGTTGTAGCGCCTGCACTACAACACAGTTTAATGAGTATAAAAATGTCAGCATAAATAATGTAAAATATGAAGTGATTATAAAATGAACGACCTATCAAGTCACTATATCTCCATGAAATTGGAGTGATTGTGTAAAAACTACAAGTCTAAATCTAATAATTAAAACATATAATATAGGTTACATTCCCAAAGAAACTGAATAATAAAACCTGCAGGGGTGTCCCTAAATAACTCAAATAGGGAGTTAAATGCAAAGTATGGCCATTTAAATGAATTTTCAGACTAAAATAAGTATAAGTAAGAAAATAACATCATCAATCACCAGACTTGGCCTGGCATCTTTGCTGCTGCGTAGAGGCAGAGGGCGACACCCAGAAACATTAGAAGTGGTTTTAGCGCTTGTGGGATTTTTCCAACTGATATCTCAGCTATTCCGGAGAAGGCCTTTTTGCCATCTACAACTACTGAAACGCAACGCCTAGTTCTTGATCCAATTGCTTCAACTTCAAACACAGAGAACACCACAACTCCTACAATAATATATGGAAGTAAGTAAAATGTCTTCTTTTACTTCACTTTTTGGCCAGTATGGCCATTTAGGTGAAAATTCCTAGAATTACAATATTCCTAAAAGTAGTAAAGAAAAGACAAATCTAATAAGGCATGTTCGCACTAAAATATTCAGTTTAAAAAGTTTGATATGATAATATGATGATGCTCCTGGCACCTATATGTAACAAGTTTGATGACATGTTGTAGCGCCTGTACTTTAACACAGCGTAATGAGTATAAAAATGTTAGTACAAATAATGTAAAATATGAAGTGATTATAAAATGAACGACCTATCAAGTCACTATATCTCCATGAAATTGGAGTGATTGTGTAAAAACTACAAGTCTAAATCAAATAATTAAAACATATTATAGAGGTTACATTCCGATAGGAACTGAATAATAAAACCTGCAGGACTGTCCCTAATTAGTTCAAATAGGGAATTGTATGAAAAATATTTCCTTGTGATGTCCGTATATTTTGCACAGCTGAGAAGGACATGTCTTACTGTGAGACGAGTATTGCAGCACATACGTCGCAATTCTCCTCTCAATAAATATCCTAACAAATGCAGAAACATTGCACCACATCCTACCAGGTACAAAAGTGAACTGTTTTTTATTAGTAGACAACCGACGAAACAAAATTTAACGAGAGCAGGCCACAGTGAGTTTCTGGACGATAGCGTCCTAAATTCATCTTCTGGCTAGACAGCACTGCTTCTCCATGGTAATTAGAAGGGCTAATATGTTTTGTACACGTAGACAGATCAACAAAAAAATGACTTTATACCCATTGAACCTCAGCCCGATCAAAATTC
Organism: Flabesymbios commensalis; assembly: GCA_964017125.1. Lineage (NCBI taxonomy): Eukaryota > Metazoa > Annelida > Polychaeta > Terebellida > Flabelligeridae > Flabesymbios > Flabesymbios commensalis. Next base: position 918,185 of record OZ024902.1, on the reverse strand, counting down.
AATATTAACAATATACAGAATTAACAATAAGAAAAAAAATAGACAACAATTACCGACGACGTGTGACCTGAACATTTTAGATTTTGTAATATGCCAAATTTGTGTGCCTAAAAAGATAAATAAAAGGACAGAGATGGATCGCAGAGACAAATCATTAGCATTGTCTTTACTACACTTTAGTCCAATAACTTACAAACTCCTACAAAGGTTATTCAAGCTACCATCTGTAAGAACTCTGTCAAAGGCCATGCAGGGTATTTCCATTTATCCAGGATTCGACGAAAATATCATTCAGGCTTTGTGTAAAAATGTAAAAAGTATGACAAGTCAATGCAAATTATGTGCTCTAGTCATTGATGAGATGACAATTAAGTAATTATTTATTATTCGTTATTTATTTCTTCTGAAGCGCTACTCCAACAAAACATTGCTAGTAGAATGCTGAAAATGCACATTAAATATCTATGATAGACAGGTTATATATCATGTGTAGCATATTATACAATTTTGCTTAAATAAATATACATAGATATGTTTCATTGACTAAAAAATTTGTTTCCAATACAGATAACATCTCAAGTTACAGCAGACAATGTGCCATGGCCGCCAATAACGCACTCTGCAACAAATGCAAGTGAATAATTTATTGTGAATAATATATTGTTTTTCATGCATATATACATTAATTTATGTCCTAGTACTGTTCATATATTTAAATTATTGTTACTAGTTACTGTGCTAGTGTGCCTATCTTAAAGCAAGATTTACTTTTTAGAGTTATATATATATTTACCTCACACTAAATTGTGATAATGCAGCCGACTGAATAATTACCAAGCAGGCTGTGATAACACTTTAAGACCATGATCAAATTATTTAAAGTCAATCATTCACTGATTATTGGTAAATATATTTGTAGAAAAAAAACACTTGTGCCAGGATCACCAGTTGAGACTTCAGCTGGTGACCTGTCGCAATGCCGTTTGGAGGCGCAGGAGAGTAAGTAAGTAAAATATCTTTTTTACATCATTTTTCGGCCAGTATGGCTATTTAAAAGACAATACAGACTAAAATAAAATCATATTTTAAACAGTAAAAGTGACAAAAATATAAAGACCAAACTGATAACAGTATGTCCGCACTAAAGACGATTGATGATAACAAGTGCTTCTTGCACCTATATGTAGCGAGTTTTGTAGTTAATACATTCTCAAAGCCTGAGACAGCGCCTGTGCGGAAACAAAAAATAAATTAGATCAATAGTATATACACAAGTTATGCAAATTTTGCAAAGAATAGACAATGAACAACAAGACACACTGCGTCCATACCATTATAAATTATTAGTAAATTGATAGTTACAACCCTGGTAAATCAATCAATGACGATACACTGATATACTTAAAACAGATGTGCTGGGTGATCAATCTGGCACAGGAGAAGCCGGAGAGGCTACTTCGAGCTTTATTGATGGCGGCCTTCACCAAGGAAGAGTTGGCCGCTGGGTGTGCCATGGGCAAGCGGCAGGCCCACAACAAGAAGCGTTCAATGGTCGGTGTACCATTGAGCCCTGTCATATTAAGTGACATCAAGCATACATTACTCAAGCGTAAGCTACGCGCATGTAAGCGTGGATTTTGTAATCCATACATTTATCATAACTGAAACACCCAGCTGGCGGACGTGAAGCATAACGCGTAAACGATCGATCCTGGAGCGATTTTTTATGCTCAGGCGTTTGTGTGCGTGAGAATACTGAATTGATGACCTCATTTTGCAGGATGGGTGTGGGGTTTTCCATGTCTGTATATAGTATAGGGCATATTCCAGGAGTCAACACATTGAACCAATGTTGGATTAACATTGGCTTAACGTTGGACCGTCTGCAACGCAGACCCAACATTTACCCAACATTGTTACAATGTGTCTTGTCTGCAGAGATATATAACACGTGGTTGTATGCTCTATAGACACTGTGAACATGTCGACGAAAAAATATTTTTAAAAAATCATCAAACATCGAACGATATCAGCGTGGATCATCTTATTGATAAAGTGCAACAGAGGAAATACCTCTATGACACAGAGAATCACTCGTACAGAGATGATCAAAAACAGGCAACATTTGGTCAGAAATTGCAGTCATCTTGGACACTGGCAAGGCATTCATTATGTTCATAGACATGATCTTGATAATAATAATATAATATGATAAATAACATGAGTGCACTCGACAATAGCCCGCCGCAATTATTGAACCATTAGCTATCACGTCCAGAAGTTCAAATTACTGACGTAAAATGCGAAAAAATTGAAATAAATCATCCATTTAAAAAAAAATCAGACATTATTGAACTTGTCCGAGAACTTGTTATTAGTAACATGCCATAACAAAATAACAAAAAATCTGCAATTTTTTTAAGATCTTTCTTGCATACTTACTTATATGTAAGTATGCGAAAAAGACAATAATTATCATCTTTTTCACTGGATGAATATGCATGGTGATTCTCGATTCATTTCTTCAACACTGCTAATAGTAGGTCTACTATTACAATGTTTAATTGTCACTGTAGAACAATGACCGTGTCCACCGGGATCAACACTGCATGTGACCCAGATACGAAATCAAGAGCTGTTATGCTTGTTACGTTACGCTTGTCTTCCGCATATGTGTGTTTTGATTTTACGCGCCTCTTCCGTCCGAAAAACGTGCGAACCAGTACGTGCGCGAGCTGTGTGCTTTGGGTTTAACGCGATCATTGACAGCGAATGGTCAACCATCAGGAGTGCTTTACCTTAAAAAAAAATAGAATCAAACAAAAATTTACCTTTTTAATGGCTTATCTCGTGGCTAGTTCTGGTCACTAGCTGTCTGTTAGTGATAACATATCCTGGGACGCTCAGTAATCAGTTGGCTGTTCACATCTACAGAGGCAGTCTGGCAGAGCGAGCGCTGGCGGCAGAAATTATTAGTCACTGCATAATTTACTCGTGTATATTTCCATATTTTAATTATATAACATGGTATAATCGTTATTTGAAGCATGAGACGAGAAAGCGGTGTTTGAGTGCAGGGCTCAATCCCATGAGATCACAGGGGAATGTGTTAAAATTAAAAAGAAGACTTCACATCAATGGAATGTGGCCCGAATGCCAGAGACCTAAAGCATCTTAGTACGGGTCTCCTGGTCGTAATACTAGTAGTACTAATAATAAAGTCATACATTTAAATTGTTTTACCCATTTACATCTAAAAAATTGTATGTTTTCGATATTACGTCCTAATAAATAAATCTGAGTCTGAAACCATGGTGATCCTCGAGAAAGAAGATGTATAGTACGTCAGTTTTCGGTGCCATTTAAGTGACATTGTTATATGATAAAACTAGTGCAGTTCATTGCTGAGATGAGTGATGTACAGATGATGACGTGAGGGTGGGGTGATAGGACATGGTGGGTTATGTACAGATGATGACGTGAGGGTGGGGTGATAGGACATGGTGGGTTATGTACAGATGATGACGTGAGGGTGGGGTGATAGGACATGGTGGGTTATGTACAGATGATGACGTGAGGGTGGGGTGATAGGACATGGTGCGTTATGTACAGATGATGACGTGAGGGTGGGGTGATAGGACATGGTGGGTTATGTACAGATAGTGACGTGAGGGTGGGGTGATAGGACATGGTGCGTTATGTACAGATGATGACGTGAGGGTGGGGTGATAGGACATGGTGCGTTATGTACAGATGATGACGTGAGGGTGGGGTGATAGGACATGGTGGGTTATGTACAGATGATGACGTGAGGGTGGGGTGATAGGACATGGTGCGTTATGTACAGATGATGACGTGAGGGTGGGGTGATAGGACATGGTGGGTTATGTACAGATAGTGACGTGAGGGTGGGGTGATAGGACATGGTGGGTTATTGAGTGTTTTCCTCCACTCCCCTCTTGACCTGCAGCCCTTACTACGCCCATCGAGCCCCAGCACCTAAAAGTTCTTAAGTTCTTAAGTGTTGTTTCAGGACCACCACAGCAAATTTGAATGCGATCCAAACAACAGTCCATAAGATATCACGCCCACAAAATTTTTGGGCAGCCATGGATTGAACCTAATGTCCAGTGTATATTTGACCACAAGGTTTTTCTTGAGACTCAGTGCCAACAAATGTAGTGGAGAATACACAATATATGTAGGACCACACCAGCCAGTGCAGGTGTAGGGCCTAATGTAAGTTACAGAATATGTAGGTAGTAATAGTAAATCATTGCTTTACGTCACTTTGCGCACAAAAGGTATTTTAAGTGATATGTAGGACCACATCAGTCGGTACAGGTGCAGGGCCTACTGTAGGGCATAAGTTAGTAAATACATTTTTCTATTTCTATATTTTTCACTTTTCGGCGAGTATGACAATTTAAGTGGAAATTGCAGGTAAATGTAGTGAATGTTTCACAACAAAGGGCAGTCTGCAACGCAGGGTGGCACCCCCAGACATGGTGATGAAAATATCCCCCGCTCCTACTTCGTGGGCGGGGGATAAAATTATGTATATTTTATTAGGATCAAACATTTATCGATATTCAGACAATAAGTAAATATAACTTCATTTACATATGTTAATAAATGGCTACGGCAGATGAGGGGCAAGGTAGTGGTGGTAGTCTAGATCAAGTGGTTTAGTCTTTTACTTAGTCTTTTATGAGGACAGTGACAGTACTGGAGTAACTTAAGTGAAATGATGTCAGTGATGAATAATGACGATTTTGCAGTTGAATGTTGCACAAACATGATTTTAGTCCATGTTAGTGCTTATGTCATTTATGACGTTAGAATTTTACAACTTTTACACATTTTTTATGTTTTGCGGTTTTTCGCAACTGTTTTTTCAATTTTGTTGCCATGGCAACCGATCAAATGAACAGTTTTAAATCACATTCTGAAAGAGTATCTAATTAACTTTCACATTATATATAAACCATGAGACACTGGAAGCCAAAAAAAGGAACACGTTTTTTTTTTAATTTAGCCTCCTGAGATAATTCAACATCCAACATTGATGCGTATTAAATATATATACTTCTTAAGAACCTTAGACAGCGCAAGCGCCGATATATTTAAACATGTATCAACCTTTACCATGTTTACAGCGCTGACTTATTTTTGTTTAACCCTTTAAGTCCTCACAATGCATTAAAGCATCATTTTACATCCCGGAAAACAGACTTAATTTCCTACAACTAGGTGTTTCAGAATGAAAATTTCTATGAAACTTGTTTGCCAATACACGGCAAATTTCTTCAATTTACCACCCACTTCAAATCATCTTCCTCCACTACAAGTCGAGAATCGCGACAGCAATTCTCGGCTTCTAGTGGATGAAGATGACATAGGTAAATTCAGGCTTGAAAGGGTTAAACCATGGAGACCAAAGGTGTTTTTTTCAATTAGAAATCATAAATATCTTTGTCAGCTCTTTCTGATTCATTTAAATACATATGTTATGGGTCTATGGCAGATAGAAATACTTTTAATTCTTTCAGTGCGGGGACCGTCTTTATACGTCAGAATTATTGTGTCGTATAAAGACGATTCCTGCGCTGATGGGGTTAAAAGCTGAGAATAAGAAGAAAATAATAAAATTAATAGAATTAATATTTATGCTGAAATTAATACTTTTCTTTCAAATGTTAACATCTAGTGCAGGTGGATGAGTGGCCTTGGATTTTTTTTTTTTACGAAAACCAAGGGGAAGCTTTGGGCTATAAATAATTATGAGACATTCTATCATTCAAGAGGATGTTGATGAACTGCTAGAGCTCCCTGATATAATGATGCTTGGATCCAGACTGCTGTACAAATTCTCAGGTATTTTTCATGAGCTGTCCACTTTTTAGATACTATAGATACACTTCCATTTATGATTAAATCAAATTAAGAAGTAATTAATATGTGTAATCTGATGGAGCATGTTCGTATTATGTTTTCACTGGAATGCTCCCCGAAGGCCTATGTCTATCTAGAGATCATGTGCATTAATATTTTTCCATGCTTTAAATTTGTTTTATTTTTAGTCCACATATATATTACATGTATGTTACCAGAAATACATTTTGTATCATGCATTTCTGATATTAACTTACATATCTTTTTTTTGTATTTTTCAGGTTTTTAAGCCACAGGGCAACTGGATGAAAATGACATTGTTGAACTTATTAATAAACATATTTCCATTCACAAACTCAAGTGTTTTTAATTGTTTTTATTAATTCATCGATATGTCATGTAGCCTACATGTATGTTACATAGCTCCTGTACATGAATAACCCTTCACCCACCAAGCAATATTTCTGGAATATTTACTCACTGGAGATTGTATCTTGATACCGCGCCCTACAACTTCAAGTGATTGAAAATTAGTTGGGTTAATTTAATTTAAACCATGTGCACGTCTTCATGTTCAAACACACATTTCATACTAAATAAGTATAATAGCACATATTTAATGACAATATTATAGTTTTTTTCTCATGGACACTAAAACATACGGACATGATGTCCATTGTACAGAGTTGCCTACAGCTTTTTGCCGTTAACAATTGACACCATGTTCATATGTTACATAGTAGTAGTAGTAGTAAATCAATGCTTTACATCACTTTTCGGCACAAAAGGTATTTCAAGTGACATTATAATACGATAAAAATGTTGTAGTCAATTGATGAGATGAATGATGTACAGATGATGATGTGAGGGTGGGGGTGATAGGGCAAGGTGGGCTATTGAGAGCGTTTTCCTTCGCTCACCCCATAAGGGGTTCTGGGCATGTCTAGGGGATCTACTCCCAGATATGCCCAGACGGCTGTGCAATTTAATGCTGAAACTCTGTGGCATTTCGCGCAGCTCCGCAATCCTTGGGTCGGATAGCCCCCAGGAAGGGTAACTCCACTTATTCCCCATGAAAGACCTAAAGTCATCAACATGCTTTTGCCGGTTATTTAAGGCTACCACGGCCTACACCAAAATGAGTGTGGTAAATTACTTCCAAACAAAATATTTCACGAATAATTTTGCAGTCATTGTGACATGAATAAATATAATTTCAAAAAATTAAAAAATTCCAAAATTCTCACCATACAAGAGGTGTCATATTTACCAAGACAATATAGGAAAAATAAGAAACAATGTAGTTACAAAATTATTTGACAAGTTGTTTTTTTCTTTTGCAGATCAATGATCTCAGATTGTAACTGTTACAGCAAATATTTTGTCACGCTGTGACTTTTTTTTTATTCTGCATTGTCAAATATAACGTCAGTGAGCACAAGTTGACAATCAGTGACTGAATCATCTGCATTCAGACACCAGTTGTCAAAGGTTCGGTCAGACAGTAAGTGAAATAAATAACACAAGGATTGCAAATGTGACAAAAAAGGCTGCAAAATATGTTTTGCATATTCACAAGATGATAAAAGTTTAAAGTTTCAAAAGAAAAATGCAATGATTGGAAAAAATGAATATTCTAGATACGGTAATATTCGCGAGGTTTCAATTTTCGCCAATTTCCTGAGGACAAATTTAAGAATCTAGCAAAAATTATTTTTATAATAGTGCTACTAGAGAAAAATTGAAATTCGTGAATTTTTAACCTTGTGAAGAGTCCAAAATAACAAATTCACGAAAATTTAAACAACCGAAAAAATAAAAAAATATATAGAGAAAAAGCACTTTGTAAGCACATTTAATTATACAATCTGTTGTGGTTGCATAATCACATTTGATAATAGTCAAAATTTAATTTAATTGCAGATCTCTGGCAGAGGGGAATGTTTAGCCAGGAGTTTGTGCTGAAATACAGCCAAGACAGCACAAACAGCCGCTGCCAATCTTGTGGCACTCCATTCATATCACAAGTAAGTAAGTAAAATGTCTGCTTTACTTCACTTTTCGGCCAGTGTGGCCATTTAAGTGAAAATTCCAAGTATTACAATATCCTATATTGTATAATAAAAGTGGTAAAGAGAAGATCAAACTAATAACTGCATGTTTGTACTAAAATATTCATTTTAAAAGGCTTGATATGATGATGCTTCTGGCACCATATGTAACGAGTTTGATGACATGTTGTAGCGCCTGCACTACAACACAGTTTAATGAGTTTAAATATGTCAGCATAAATAATATAAAATATAAAGTGATTATAAAATGAACAACTTATCAAGTCACTATATCTCGATGAAATCTTAATAATGTATGTATGTACACAATATAAATTGACATAAATATGAATGACATAAAAAATGAACAGAGAAACCATTAAGTAAGTAAGTAAAATGTCTTCTTTACTGCACTTTTCGGCCAGTATGGCCAGAGAAATCATTAAACCACAAAAAAATTCTCAAAAATTAAATACTTACAGTGTCCCCACAGTTGGTAATAAGGTCTGTGATATTGAAGAACACCACAGAGCGATCACGAACCATGAGGACACCTTAAGTCACCACAGGCTAATTGTACGGCAATGGCTTCTCTATGACAAGCTGCATTATCCGCCAGGATGCCACAGAGAAACCATTAAAATAATGAAGTGAAAAAATAATTATATGGCAATGGTTTCTTTCGGACATCCCGTCCAGCACCAGGATGCCAAAGAGAAACCATCAAAACAATATAATGTATGACAAAAAAAATGAAAAAATATATAAAAATATATAAATATATAAAGAATATATAAAGAATTTGACCTGATACATACATACATATCACAAACGGAATTTGTTCGAGGAACAGATGAACAACCTCAGTTTTATTCTTCTGAAACTGACTATTGTTCTGTCGAGTATTGGGCTTATATTTTAGACGTAATGACTCTGTGATTTCATACACATTCTAACCACGCATCTTCTAATGTATTGGATTTATATTTAAAGTGACTGGCCCAGGCTAAAATCATAAAAAAATCGGTGATTTTGTTTCGGGTTCTTAATATGACCATATGATGTAAACATGTACATAGACTAGAACTGCAAATTTTTATAATTTTTGTGCTGCGCATTCACCAGTTAGGCTAGATATAGAGACGAAATTCCCGCATTTCCTATTTTTGACATGGTTGTCAATAATTAGAAATCAGGAATTTCGTCTCTATATCTAGCCTAACTGGTGAATGCGCAGCACAAAAATTATAAAAAATTGCAGTTCTAGTCTTTGGACATGTTTACATCATATGGTTATATTAAGAACCCAAAATACAATCACCGATTTTTTTATGATTTTAGCCTGGGCCAGTCCCTTTAAGACATAATGACGCTGTGGTTTCATACACCTTCTAACCACGCATCTTCTAATGTATTGGATTTATATTCAAGACATAATGACTGTGGTTTCATACAGCTTCTAACCATGCATCTTCTATAAGTATTGAACTTATATTTTTAGACGTAATGTGGTTTCATACACCATCTACCCACCCGTCTTGTATAAGTATTGGACTTATATTTTAGAAGTTTCCAGCATGTAGTATGGGGTGTATAGGACGAAAATATGGATTAAGTAAAAGTATTCTACATGTATGGAGATTGATTCTTTAAACCTTCCAACCAGGTTACTAAAATATACTATATTATTCTAGTATGTAGTATGCGGTGTATGGGACGAAAAGATGGGTTATAATTAAGTAAAACTGTTCTACGTGTATGGAGATTGTATCCCAAAACCTACCAGGATACTAAAATATACTAAATTGTTTCCAGCATGTAGTATGTGGTGTGGGACGAAAAGATGGATTATAATTGAGTAAAAGTGTTCTACATGTATCAGTGTTTTCCCCAGGATTTGTCCAAAGAGCATCGGCTTGAATCTCAAAACCTTCCAACCAGGATACTAAAATATAATAAATTGCTTCCAGCATGTTGTATGTGGTGTGTGGGACGAAAAGATGAATCATAGTAAAGTAAATGTGTTTCCTATGTATGGAAATTGAATCTCAAAACCTACCAGGATACTAAAATATACTAAATTGTTTCCAGCATGTTGTATGTGGTGTGTGGGACGAAAAGATGAATCATAGTAAAGTAAATGTTTTTTCTATGTATGGAGATTGAATCTCAAAACCTACCAGGATACTAAAATATACTAAATTGCTTCCAGCATGTAATATGTGGTGTGTGGGACGAAAATATGAATCATAGAAAAGTAAATGTGTTTCCTATGAATGGAGATTGATTCTTGAAACCTTCAAGCTAGGATACTAAAATATACTAAATTGTTTCCAGCATGTAGTATGTGGGACGAAAAGATGGATTATAATTAGGTAAAAGGGTTCTACATGTATGGAGATTGAATCTCAAGTAAGTAAGTATGTAAAATGTCATTTTTACTTCACTTTTCGGCCAGTATGGCCATTTAAGTGAAATTTCCTAGTATTACAATATCCTATATTGTATAGTAAAAGTGGCTCCGTGGCAAAGGGACATGTAGTAGTAGTAGTAAATCATTGCTTCACATCACTTTCCGGCACAAAAAGTCTTTTAAGTGACATTGTAAAACAATAAAAACGTTGTAGTCAATTGATGAGATGAAATGGGGTACAGATGATGGTGTGAGGGTGGGGGTGATAGGGCATGGTGGGTTATTGAAAGCGTTTATTATTTGACAAGTTGTTTTTTTCTTTTGCAGATCAATGATCTCCCATTGTAACTGTTACAGCGAATATTTTGTCACGCTGGGACTTTTTTTTTATTCTGCATTGTCAAATATAACGTCAGTGAGCACAACTTGACAATCAGTAACTGAATCATCTGCATTCAGACACCAGTTGTCAAAGGTTCGGTCAGACAGTAAGTGAAATAAATAACACGAGATATTGCAAATGTGACAAAAAAGGCTGCAAAATATGTTTTGCATATTCACAAGATGATAAAAGTTAAAAGTTTCAAAAGAAAAATAAAATGATTGAAAAAAATGAATATTCTAGATATGGTAATATTCGCGAGGTTTCAATTTTCACGAATTTCGCGAGGACAAATTTAAGAATCTAGCAAAAATAAATCAGATGCGCAACATATGGATGACATAATGTTTAATATATTAGCTGTCTTCTCAATTAACACACTTGTAAGCACATTTAATTATACAATCTGTTGTGGTTGCGTAATCACATTTGATAATTGTCAAAATTTAATTTAATTGCAGAACTCTGGCAGAGGGGAATGTTTAGCCAGGAGTTTGTGCTGAAATACAGCCAAGACAGCACAAACAGCCTCTGCCAATCATGTGGCACTCCATACATATCACAAACGGAATTTTTTCGGGGAACAGATGAACAACCTCAGTTTTATTCTTCTGAAACTGACTATTGTTCTGTCCAGTATTGGGCCTATATTTTAGACGTAATGACTCTGTGGTTTCATACACCATCTAACCACGCATCTTCTTTAAGTATTGGGCCTATATTTTAGACGTAATGACTCTGTGATTTCATACACATTCTAACCACGCATCTTCTAATGTATTGGATTTATATTTAAGACATAATGACTGTGGTTTCATACACCTTCTAACCATGCATATTCTATAAGTATTGGACTTATATTTTAGACGCAATGACCCTGTGGTTTCATACAACATCTACCCACCGGTCTTGTATAAGTATTGGACTGATATTTTAGAAAATTCCAGCATGTAGTATGGGGTGTATTGGACAAAAATATGGATTAAGTAAAAGTATTCTACATGTATGGAGATTGATTCTTGAAACCTTCCAACCAGGATACTAAAATATACTATATTGTTCTAGTATGTAGTATGCGGTGTATGGGACGAAAAGATGGGTTTAATTAAGTAAATCTGTTCTACGTGTATGGAGATTGTATCTCAAAACCTACCAGGATACTAAAATATACTAAATTGTTTCCAGCATGTAATATGTGGTGGGGGACGAAAAGATGGGTTATAATTAAGTACAAGAGCACACTCGATAATAGCCCGCCGCCGAATTATGATAAAGAAAGTAAAGACGAATGTCATCACGTAAATAACAACCCAAGATATAAATGGTATGTTAAACCAGCCGCTTTTCAAGTTATCGCGCCCACAAGGTCAAATTATAGACGTAAAATAAATGTGAAAAATGGCAATAAGTTGACCATTTTGATTTTTTTACCGGCCATTATTGAGCTTGTCCAAGAACTGCTTATTAGTAACATGCATAACAAACTTGAGGAGGATACTTGTGAAAATGTTGAAGTTATCGCGCCTATAAGGTCAAATTATTGACGTAAAATGAGAAAAATCGCAATAAATCGGCCATTTTGAATTTTTTTTCAGCCATTATTGAACTTGTCCAAGAACTACTTATTAGTAACATGCATAACAAATTTGAAGAGGATATGCGAAAAACTTTTCAAGTTATCGCGCCCACAAGGTCAAATTATTGACGTAAAATGAGAAAAATCACAATAAATCGGCCATTTTTTTTTTTTTTCAGCCATTATTGAACTTGTCCAAGAACTACTTATAAGTAACATACATAACAAATTTGACGAGAATATGTGAAAAACTTTTCAAGTTATCGCGCCCACAGGGTCAAATTATTGACGTAAAATGAGAAAAATCGCAATAAATCGGCCATTTTTTTTTTTTTTTTAGCCATTATTGAACTTCTCCAAGAACTACTTATTAGTAATATGCATAACCAATTTGAAGAGGATATGTGAAAAACTTTTCAAGTTTTCGCGCCCACAAGGTCAAATTATTGACGTAAAATGTGAAAAATCGCAATAAATCGGCCATTTTTTTTTTTTTTCCGGTCATTATTGAGCTTGTCCATGAACTACTTATTAGTAACATGCATAACCAATTTGAAGAGGATATGTGAAAAACTTTTCAAGTTATCGCGCCCACAAGGGCAAATTATTGACGTAAAATGTGAAAAATCGCAATAAATCGGCCATTTTTTTTTTTTTTTCAGCCATTATTGAACTTGTCCGAGAACTGGTCATTAGTAACATGCATAACAAATTTGAAAAGGATATGTGAAAAACTTTTCAAGTTATCGCGCCCACAAGGTCAAATTATTGACGTAAAATGTGAAAAATCGCAATAAATCGGCCATTTTTTTTTTTTTTCGGCCATTATTGAACTTGTCCGAGAACTGGTCATTAGTAACATGCATAACAAATTTGAAAAGGATACGTGAAAAATTTTCAAGTTATCGCGCCCACAAGGTCAAATTATTGACGTGAAAGGTGAAAAATCGCAATAAGTCGGCCATTTTGAATTTTTTTTCAGCCATTATTGAACTTGTCCGAGAAGTGGTCATTAGTAACATGCAAAACAAATTTGGGAAGGAAACATGGAAAACTTTTCAAGTTATCGCGCCCACAAGTAAATGTTAACGCCGACGCTGACGCCGACGCCGACGACGCCGAACTTCAATTGCAATAGCCCACCTTTTTTAATTAAAATTAAAAGGCGGGCTAAAAAGTGTTCTACATGTATCAGTGTTTTCCCCAGGATTTGTCCAAAGAGCATCGGATTTCTGGAAGATGTTGTTTTGTGGCTTCAAAAAAGAACTTAAAAACTTGGCAAATGTTGGCAAAATAAAACACGTGATTTTTTTTGTTGTGTAGACTATTTTGACTGTCTATTTTTGTCCGAGGGGCTCTACACATTGAATTATTTAGCAAATGTGCATTTTTATGTATTATGTGTCATTTTGGCAAAATCTATTTCGGTTAATGTTGGTTAGGAGAAAGGACGGACCAAAATACATTGGCTAACGACCACTGCTAAACAACATTAACCAAATTATTGGACATTTGTAGGTTTAATGTATATTTATATTTAGTGACAAAGTTTTTTTGTGTAACTATGTCTCTAAATATCAATACTGCCTCGTTAGTAGTAGTAGTAAATCATTGCTTTACGTCACTTTTCGGCACAAAAGGTCTTTTAAGTGACACTATAATACGATAAAAACGTTGTAGTCAATTGATGAGATGAATGATGTACAGATGATGATGTGAGGGTGGGGGCGATAGGGCATGGTGGGTTATTGAGAGCATTTTCCTTCGCTTGCCTGATAAGGGGTTCTGGGCATGTCTAGGGGATATACCGTATATCCCCGCGTATAGTGCGACGCCATGTATAATACGAGTTGAGATTTAAGGCCTAGGATGACCTGAAAAGCGTCTACCCCTCTGTATAATACGACCTCAAATTTTGGATGTCGGCAGCGTCCCGGTCGGCAGCGTTCCGGGCCATCTAAATGTGAGGCATGGATATTATCTTATTCTACTAAATAGCGCTGTGACACCTGCATAGACGATGCTCAATGACAGAAACAGCGGCAACAGTACAGCTCTACAAAACCAAAGGGCAGTATCTGCTTACTTGTAAAGTAAGCAGATACTGTATTTCCATTTTCCACGGCAGAGTGGATGTCATCGGGACCGTCTAGATGGGCAGACATTCTGAGGCCTGCATAGGCTACATATATATACACACAGATTTTAAAATACCCGTATTTATATTTCGCCGACAAATTTATATTATTTTAATTTATCTATTACAAAGACCATATTTTAACATCGTCGTGCTCAAATAAGAACATTCCAAGATGAAATGTGATTGTAAAACATTTGCAGACTAGCCGCATTGTCTAGACACAAGAGGTGTTTGGTTGTATAAGGTGTCCGGGTGCAATAACACAGCAGCGCTTCATGAACTACAGCTAACAGATACCACCATTTGCTCAATACCGTATCAGCCGCGGCAACAGCGGTAGGCGTTAATGTTATCCCAGCAATATGGACATTCTGAGGCCTACATGTATAGAATTTGCGATAGGAGATATAAACAGTGATATCCTGTTATATTTCATCAACGCATTCTCTCATTCCAATAGGAAAATATCATGTTCAGATTTGTCGTACACAATAGAACACGCTCATATGAAAGGCGATCTTAGATTAAATCATTATTAATATAAATGAACAGGTCAGGAGTGTGAATTAGTTGCAGACTAACGGCGTCATATATCTGCCCGTGGTTGTCAAACGTGCCACGGGCGTCGGCGGGAATGTGAGACGGGGGCTCCCAGCAAAGACGACACATTCACCCAATGCTGGTACAGTGTTGTGCCAGCGTCGCTGACGGTGGCCCAACATTGTACCAGCACTGGGTGAACGTCTCTTGTTTGCTACTAGTTGGAAAGGCACAGTCTTGTTGTATCGTGTGTATAGGCCTGCTTACCATACACGCCGACATACACGTTTCTACCGCTAGAAAACTTACCGCTGAACTTACCGCTACAGAGCTAAAAAATTGTATTAAATTCTACATCTATGTATAATACGAGGTGCCTTTTTGTGACATGAATAGCTGAGAAAAAACATCGCATTATACACGGGGATATACGGTACCCCCAGACATGCCCAGACAGCCGGAGACTTGAGTTTCGCTGTACAATTTAATGATGAAACTCTTTGGCATTTTGCGCAGCTCCGCTATCCTCAGGTCGGATAGTCCCCAGAGTAACAATAGGAAGGATCACTCCCTCTGGGTAACTCCATTCATCCCACGTGAGAGACCTAATGTCAAACACGCTATTTAAGGCTACCACAGCCTACATCAGCGCCAGCAATGATGCGGGTGCTGCATTGGCAGTGCAGTTTTTTAATGAAATGAATGAATGGCCAGTGATGTCCTGATTAGGGCCCCTGTGGAAGGTGAAAACAGATGGGCCAAGATGTGGAAAAATTATGCTGTTGCTACACACCTGATCAATATAGGCCCCTACCAGTCTGATTGGGACCCCTGTGGAAGGTGAAGGCAGATGGGCCAAGATGTGGAAAAATTATGCTGTGGCTACACACCTGACCAATGTACCAGTCTAGTTAGGGCCCCTGTGGAAGGTGAAGGCAGATGGGCCAAGATGTGGAAAAATTATGCTGTTGCTACACACCTGATCAATATAGGCCCCTACCAGTCTGATTAGGACCCCTGTGGAAGGTGAAGGCAGATGGGCCAAGATGTGGAAAAATTATGCTGTGGCTACACACCTGACCAATGTACCAGTCTAGTTAGGGCCCCTGTGGAAGGTGAAGGCAGATGGGCCAAGATGTGGAAAAATTATGCTGTTGCTACACACCTGATCAATATAGGCCCCTACCAGTCTGATTAGGACCCCTGTGGAAGGTGCAGACAGATGGGCCAAGAATTAGAACAATTATTCTGTTACTACACCCCTGATCAATGTATCAGTCTGATTAAGGCCCCTGTGGAAGGTGAAGGCAGATGGGCCAAGATGTGGAAAAATTATGCTGTTGCTACACACCTGATCAATATAGGCCCCTACCAGTCTGATTGGGACCCCTGTGGAAGGTGAAGGCAGATGGGCCAAGATGTGGAAAAATTATGCTGTTGCTACACACCTGATCAATATAGGCCCCTACCAGTCTGATTAGGACCCCTGTGGAAGGTGAAGGCAGATGGGCCAAGATGTGGAAAAATTATGCTGTTACTACACACCTGATCAATGTATCAGTCTGATTAAGGCCCCTGTGGAAGGTCCAGGCAGATGGGCCAAGATGTGGAAAAATTATGCTGTTGCTACACACCTGATCAATATAGGCCCCTACCAGTCTGATTAGGACCCCTGTGGAAGGTGCAGACAGATGGGCCAAGAATTAGAACAATTATGCTGTGGCTACACACCTGACAAATGTACCACTCAGTTAAAAGGAGACGTACACATGGTGTTGCTGCAAGGTTCCTGCGGGTCTAAACTTCTTAAATTTTTTTTATTTTTTAAGGACTTTTTCACTTTTGATTTGTTTGACTTTTTACTGACGAAAATAAACAAATTCATACTTATGTAAACCTTTTTGTCATATTTCATATGTCCATAAAATTATAATCACTGATTTTTTCATTATTTATGACTTTTAATGACTAACAATCAAATTTAACAACTTTTAAATACCTGGCATGTTTCAAAGCATTCTATTTTTATCCTATACTTTTTAATTCACGCTCATGGACGCAGCTGTTGGAAGAAATCCCTAAGATATGACCGTGGTTTACCAGCCAGTTGCGCGAAATTTAAACAAATAATGTCATGTCAGTGGCGCAGTATTTGATTAACCCGTTAACTGCCAAATTTATAAATCTGAATTTTCACCCACTTTGAAGTTGTGTCTCGCTGATGCGATCCACAACTTCAAGTGAGTGAAAATTATTCAAATTTGACAAAATGGAGGCCAACTGTTTTGAATATTGCTGATTAATGTCACATTTTTTTTTAACATGTTTAAAAGGTGGTACTTAATGTGCTAATAAAAAATAAAAACATGAATATACTCGGCACCAGCAGTTAAAGGGATAAATCTGCAGGCAGATAAGCTTCAATTAAAAATAGATAGGATAAAGCTTGGGTTCACCTGTCCATTGAAGCTGTCTGTCCTTCCGGGTTAGGGTTAATATGTTAATATTAAGCCTGACCCTAGCTCCAAAATGTCTGTCCTTCTATATGAAGTTCTTGATCAGACAAGTGAATGCAGTCACTGTACGATGCCCACAGAGACGAAGAAAAGCAGTGCTGTACTTGTTTGCCACAAAATTGCATAAGGCCAGTAAGTATAGGGTTACAAAGTATAGGGTTACAATCATTATGAAATACTGCAATCTTTGAGTAGGAGTAGTAGTAGTAAATCATTGCTTTACGTCACTTTTCAGCACAAAAGGTCTTTTAAGTCACATTGTAATACGATAAAAGGTAGTCAATTGATGAGATGAAATGATGTACAGATGATGATGTGAGGGTGGGGGTGATAGGGCATGGTGGGTTATTGAGAGCGTGTTCCTTCGCTCGCCCGAAAACAGACAAAAATGTTTGAACCTGACATTTCTTATCCCTTTTAGTCGTGAAGTCGATCCCCACACTGAAAGAGTGAAACATTAATAATGCTTGTGTGACTTAACATGACAAAATATATGAACAAGCCTTTTTTTACACAATAACATGGTTGTTCTACTGGACACAAAAACAACAGGGAAGAAAATTCACTCACTTATCTGAGGAAATTCTTCCTTCTCAGCTCGTGCCAGAGTGTAAGTGCCGACCACTTAACTGTAACAAGCAGCCACCGGCCAACATAATCCATGCCAGTGCAATATACATTTTTCATGATGCAAAGAATGCAAAGCAGAAGGCGCTCCAGGAGCTATCAAGGCAGAGACCAGGGGCTGCATCCCATACCACTGTGGCTGAACTGATGAAAGCCTATGTGTCCCAGTGGAAGTATATCAACGAAGGTGCCTGAATACATGAGTTAAAGACTCAATGCCCAATGCTCTTTAGGTGTAGTTGCTTACTAGACCATTTTGAAAGCCTTACTGGAATTGATTTGAAGGCATCGATGGGGGAGCTGTTCCTTGCAAAAGGGATTTTGATTCGGGGTTATTTCTCCAGTCTTGGTAGCAGCACAAAAAAGACATAGTGGCCATCCAGACAGAGATTGCTCAAGCATCTACATTGCTGCTGATTATGGGATATATGGGTGAGAAGACCATCCTTGTTGCAGATGTAGGTACCTTTAATTTACTATGCATACAATCTATCAATGTTTTTACCTTGTAAGGTATACAGTTCTAGAATAATTTATGTTATTCAATACAGTGAAACTCTGTCCCGGCGGTCACCACTATGGCAGCTAGACCGCAACTTACGGTCACAAAACCAATTTCCTGATCACATTTCCACTGTTAAGACTCTCCAATGAACAGTCACCCCAAAACGAGGCCACCGGCCAGTTTTTCCCGGCCAAAAATCCATTTTCAACCTGGTATAATGGCCATAATGTGTGACAATTTTGAAAATCCTCAAAAAAACTTGTTTACAAATACAGACAAATGCAGTACACCGACGCAGGGTCACCTAGTGGCCAGTCTTTGAACTACATAATTTAACTTATATGAGTTGACTTAATGTGAGTATTTTCTCGGTGACCAATGACTGTGTAGTACCTAAATTGTAGGACTGGTTAGGTCTGTATTTCTTACAGAACCATTAGTTCTAAGATAAATCATAATGTCTACGTACGATGGAGCAAGATTTGACAATTGATGTATTTTTTAATTGTGAAATCACACACCATTGTCATTGTAATATTACCTGGCTGCCCTCAGTATTTTTCGCGTGGGGTTCCTGGTTGGTAGGTTCATAGTGCAGATGTAGCATTATAGTATTCTGCTGTACAAAGGCAAAAGGCAGTAACTGCATTTTTGGTAAACATTGTGAAAAAGTCATGGGGCTACTCATTTATACTAAAATACGGGGTACTCTCTTGTCCCTGATAGATGAACCGGTTCGTTTGTTAAAACGGCGGCCTATTTTGCATACAGGTTTGTTAGTTGTGGTCAGGTTTGTTTATTATAAGAATTTTTTTTTTTTTTTAGGGTAAACTATCGGGTGACCAGAGTCGCCCACAACAGGCTGAGCTTGGTGTATTCGGGCGATTATAGTCGCCCATAGCAGTGCAAAGGTTAATACAAAAAAATAAGCTTGTAGAATGTGGTGCAAAGATTAGATACATATACACACATACTTGAACTAATAATACAAAATGCACAGAATGAATGATTGTCCAACCTTATCTCAGATACCTTGACATATCATGATGGAATATTTTTGAAAGAGGTGCTTTTATTGGTTTACAGGTTCTATTACCAAAAAAACGATTTTTCCAACAGGTGCTTTTATTCCAAACTCTTTTCTATTAGGGACAAGAAAGTAGCAGTTTTAGAAAAAAAATGCATATCTGTCGCAGAGGCAAAAATCAGCAACTGTAACAGTTACCTGCGTTTTTCTTTGCATTGCACACTTACAGCTTTTTGCCTCTGTATGAGAGAACCACCTATGAAAAAACATTTTCAAATCAAATCAAATTTTCACCACTAGCTATTAATCAAAATAAATAAAATTAATGAGATTCTTTTAAAATTAAGAAAAATTAACAAATAAAATTAAAATAAACAAGACTACATAAGTCTAGGAGCTCCCGCTCCGAATTAGATTTTGATTTAAGCAATTTTGTGTAGGGTTAGTAATGTAGTCCTAGGCTAAGTCAAAAATCAAGACGCAAGACAACTAGGTCTAAGAGGCTCAGTCTAAGAGTAAGATAAGAACTAGACAGTCTGTCAGAGATTGCAAACCTCCATTAAAATTAATGATCCTAATCAGTATCCCAGTAATGATCTACCTATCTGGCACGGTTTACCCGATATCAGGCTAATCAAGGTATAATGGCTGATTTACGTTCATTTTGAATTCGATAGACTGGTTAAAAAATTTTAGGATGCATCCTCCCCCGAAACGTCACATTTCGTTTCATAGTAATTGACTAGCATCTAACATAGTTTGCAAAATATTGGGCATGTGGAAGTAAATAATGGCTGATAGGGGGCCATTTTGAATTTGATCGGGTTGGAATATTTCAAGATGCATCCTCAGCTGAAATCTCACATTTTGTACTATAGTAATGGTCTAGCCATCTAGCACGGTTTACCAAATATCGGCCATGTGAAAGTAAATAATGGTCGATAGGCGCCCATTTTGAATTTGATCGAGTTTAAATTTTTCAACATGCATCCTCTCCTGAAATCACACATTTTGTTTTATAGTGATGGTCTAGCCATCTAGTACGGTCTACCAAATAACGGCCATGCGAAAGTGAATGATGGCCGATAGGTGGCCATTTTGAATTTGATCAGGTCAATTTTTCTCAAGATGCATCCTCTCCTGACATCTCACATTTTGTTTTATAGTAATGGTCTAGCTATCTAGCACGGTTTACCAAATATCAGCAATGTGAAAGTAAATAGTGGTCGATAGGCGGCCATTTTGAATTTGATTGAGTCAAAAGTTTTTAAAAGGCATCCTCTCCGGAAACGACACATTTTGTTTCATAGTAATGGTCTAGCTATCTAGCACGGTTTACCTGATATCAGGCCAATCGAGGTAAATAATGCCGATTGTCGGCCATTTTAAATTTGATAGAGTTAAAAAAATTCAGGGTGCATCCTCTCCCAAGATCTCATATTTTGTTTTATAGTAATGGTCTAGCCATCTAGCACGGCTTACCAAATGTCGGCAATGTGGAAGTGAATAATGGCCGATAAGCGGCCATTTTGAATTTGATCAAGTTGATTATTGTCAAAATGCATCCTCTTCTGAAATCTCACATTTTGTTTTATAGTAATGGTTTAGCTATCTAGCACATTTTACCCAATATCAGGCCTGTCGAGGTGAATAATGGCCAATAGGCGGCCATTTTAAATTTTATCGACGTGAAAATTTTTCAAGATGCATCCTCTCCTGAAACCTTACAAATTGTTTTATAGTAATGGTGTAGCTACATGTATCTTGAGCGGTTTTCATGATATTCCGCAAAATATTTCAGTCGGATTTACTGATGTGATAAATTAGGTCAAAGTGCTGGGTCAACTTCAAGGTCAAGGTCCAAAAACCTAAAAAGGCACAACTAGGGACCTTAGAGAACATGTATGTGCAATATGACTGTAATCAGCCCAGTAGTTTTTGAGATCTGCTCCGGAAACGAAGTGTGCGTCAAAACGTCTAAATAGGTCATAGTTCTGAACCAAAAGTAGGTCAAAGTTCATATACCCAAAAAAGCA
Source organism: Flabesymbios commensalis (assembly GCA_964017125.1). Taxonomy (NCBI): domain Eukaryota; kingdom Metazoa; phylum Annelida; class Polychaeta; order Terebellida; family Flabelligeridae; genus Flabesymbios; species Flabesymbios commensalis. The sequence continues at coordinate 896,477 of OZ024902.1, read as the reverse complement.
CAACTAGACCCCCTAGAGGTGTTCTGTGTAAAATTTGAAGACAATCGGACAAGTACTTTCAGAGATATGCTCCGGAAACGAAATGTTCACGGACGGCCAAACGGCCCAACGCTGAAACATCATCATTTTCTCCTCTGCGACCTTGCGTCTTGAATTCAGATTGAAAATATTTTACCCTGTCCATTATCCACCTGGAAGTAACCCACATACCAAAAAGTGTTATCCTAGCTTATTTTCTTACAAAGTTATAGGCGAAAGAAGAAAACGGAGGCGGAATTCATAGCTCCCTCAGTCTCACCTACGGTGACAGCGGGAGTTAATAAACAGACAGATTATATCTGCTAAGCTAACCTGTCCTGATGTTTCCATTTGGATCCACACAGATCCCATTTCTCTGAGAGATTCAAATCTCACATCCAATCGGCCTTCAATATTACTTCTTGTAGAAGAAAATTCTGCTTAATCCACATCGCTACCTATCAAAGAAATGCCAGTACTGTACCTACAGTATTGAGTTACAATGTAGAGTTTGGTCATGGTTTTATACTCTTATAAAATTAATGTATTTGTTGTTAACTGTTGATTATAATGCACTTTCACATTTAAATCCAGTATTTCGTTCAATTACAAATTATTTTATCAGAAGATCTTCATAAGGACAAAAATATAGATTAGGAAACTTACCCTGTTGACACGATCATTTATTGTGAAAAACACTGAGCCAGATGGTTGCTTCGACTCTGGACCGGCGAGACAGTACATGGAAAAACGTGGCAACTGCCGTGTCAGCTCAAAAACATGGAACTGCGAACTGCAAAAAATCACAGAAAAAAGATGTGAAAAAATATGCTACTAATTGCAAAATAACAGTATATTATAGGAAATATCGAATTAAGAATTCAAAACAAATTGCATTGATTAAAAAGTGGTTATAACTTTCAACAGTAGATATTAATAATGGTGATATGTGAAATTATTCATTATAATACCGTATTTCGCGGGGTATAGTACGCACCTGTGTATAGTACGCAGGTACCAATATTTGTACCAAAAAACACAGATAGTATGCACCGGTGGATAGTACGCACCAGGGTGGTGAGTATCTACACAGTCTGTCAGGGGTGTGTGTGTGGTATGTCTTTATTACTCAAGGCATTCAGAATGTGGTTCAACCCAGCTGGGGACATAAGGATATAATTGATTCGCTATTAAAGATTATATAAAATAAATGAAATGATTTGATGAAAAGTAATATTATAAGCAATGTAAAAATATAAAATTAGGAAGAACTATCTGAGTATTATATCTATTTTTGTTTTAGTGTTGATTTGACCACAAATGATCACGATATAACATATTAGCGCCACCTGGTGAAAGCAGTTATAGTCAGGTAAATAACAGGAAAAGCGCCATCTTGTGAATAGGTTTACAGTCTAGTCTTCAATGGGATCTGGGCCTACCGTTTATGACGGCCCAGGGGGCCGAAACGGCGATATAATCTAGCTAATTTTTATTAAGATACAACAAATAAAATAAAAAATTGTAGACACAACGTACAAGTTTTTTATTTAGAGTAAGTTAACAATATTGAAATGGCACATGTATGTATTGATGACAGCACTGTCAAGGTGATTTATTACAAGCATACAATTAATGTCTATCATGCATATGTATGGATTTAGGAATGTGGCAATTATATCAAGAGAATAATTATTATTATTTATTATTATATTTTTTTTTTTGCCGTGAAACCTATCGGTATTAGCGTTCTAATATTATTTAAACTTTCTACCAGGATACATTTCGTCTGTATTTTAAAATGCCATTGACTTGAATATATATTGCAGTGAAATATGTAGGCCTATAATAATAAAACCTGCTAATAATCAAGCCCTATACAGTGTATAAGATAGGCACGTCACGTCGCCGCCGACAGCGACATCTGGTGAATGGAATAGAAGCTTCCCAGTGGTCACGCAAAGCAATACACATGATCATGATGATGAAGTAGGTCTAGCGATGTCTGACGAGTAGATTATTATTTAAATAAATAACATTAATAAATGACTTTATCGAATATTAAAAAGACAAATAAATGCTAGGTTGTTATGGAATGTTATTTCACTAGACATCTTAAGTGTATTAGATACAAACGGTTTCATTATAGCTGCTGAAGTAAATTGCCATTTTTGGGTGAAAATACAAGGAGTTAGGAGATCGCACTTCACTCGGGAGACGTGAGACTGCCTATTTATCAAAATTTTAAATGACAAATCTCAGCAAAATCAATATATTGTACGCATCGGTGGATAATACGCACCAGGCAAAAACGGGCTCAAAAAAAGAAAAAAAGTAGCGTACTATACGGCGCGATATACGGTACCTTCCTTTGTAACCACAGGAACATCTTTAGGTGGTATTATTGGCACAGCTAGTTCAGTGGTGAGTAAATTGGTGGTTGGGTGTCTGTAGAAACAGATAAACAGACACAAATCTTTAATCGTGAGAAAATAATTTAATAAGTTAACATAATTATTACAGCTTACCTTACTATAAGGTAGGCTGAAAAAAACTGTCTGCAAAAAAATATTTTAAAAATATATTAAATATTCCCCTTTTCTAAACCTGGAGATACAGATTACTGCCAGGATTCCCATCATAAGGAGAATAAAAGAGGAATATGTAGAACAATTAAAAGGTCACAGCCCTTTCGGTGCGAGGATCCACTCTTGACATGTGAATCTGATGTCAAAAGTAGATCCTCGCCCCGAAAGCTAATAAAGCCATTTATAGCGCTTTCAAAGAGAAGAACCCTTTGATTTCGATGGTATCACAGATATTTCAGCACAGTGAGGGTTAACATCTGTTGAATGAATCTATTCATATGTACAATGTGTGGTATTTAACCCTTAAAGCTCTGACAATTTTTGTATTAATCATGGAGATTAAAGGGTTTCTTCAATCCGAAATCATCATAAATGTTTTAGTTAGCTCTTCCCGATTCATTTGAATACCCACAATGTTAAAGGTCTACAACCATTATAAATATTTTGATTTTTACGGTGCGGGGACCGACTTTAGACGGCAGAATCTTACGTCTACAGACGTCAGATTCTGATGACTAAAGTCGATCCCCGCACTGTAAGGGTTAAGGGGTCATGGTTTTCAAAGGGTTTTTTCTAGAAAATACTCACACAACATGTCTTTCACCCTCAAATATTCCCTCAGCAAATATCAAAACAGCTCGAACAACAGTATCTGAAATAGCAGATATAAAATTTAACAAAAGCACACTCGACAATAGCCCGCCGCCATTATTGAACTTGAAGTCATTATTGCGGCCACAAGGTCAAATTATTGATGTAGAATGCGAAAAATGACAATAAATCGGCCATTTTCAATTTTTTCCAGCCATTATTGAACTTGTCTGAGAACTGGTTATTAGTAACATGCATAACAGATTTGAAGATGATACATGAAAAACTTTTCAAGTTATCGCGCCCACAAGGTCAAATTATTGACAAAAAATGCGAAAAATCACAATAAATCGTCCATTTTGAATTTTTTTGTAAACCATTATTGAACTTGTCCAAGAACTACTTATAAGTAACATGCATAACAAATTTGAAGAGGATATGTGAAAAACATTTCAAGTTATCGCGCCCACAAGGTCAAATTATTGACATAAAATGCGAAAAATCGCAATAAATCGGCCATTTTAAATTTTTTTCCAGCCATTATTGAACTTGTCCAAGAACTACTTATTAGTAACATGCATAACAAATTTGAAGAAGATACGTGACAAACTTTTCAAGTTATTGCGCCCACAAGGTCAAATTATTGACGTAAAATGTGAAAAATCGCAATAAATCGGCCATTTTGAATTTTTTTTCAGCCATTATTGAACTTGTCCAAGAACTACTTATTAGTAACATGCATAACAAATTTGTAAAGGATACGTGAAAAACTTTTTAAGTTCTCGCGCCCACAAGGTCAAATCATTGACGTAAAATGCGAAAAATCACAATAAATCGTCCATTTAGAATTTTTTTTCAGCCATTATTGAACTTGTCTAAGAACTACTTATTAGTAACATGCATAACAAATTTGAAGAGGATATGTGAAAAACATTTCAAGTTATCGCGCCCACAAGGTCAAATTATTGACGTGAAAGGCGAAAAATCGCAATAAGTCGGCCATTTTGAATTTTTTTTCGGCCATTATTGAACTTGCTCGAAAACTGGTCATTAGTAACATGCATAACAAATTTGGGAAGGATACATGAAAAACTTTTCAAGTTATCGCGCCCACAAGTAAATGTTAACGCCGACGACGCCGAACTTCAATTGCAATAGCCCACCTTTTTTAATTAAAATTAAAAGGCGGGCTAAAAATCTGTGTTTTAAAACAACAAACTGATAATAAAAATTTAGTGACATCATATTACATTGTCATGTAATGTGATTGAAAATATTCCATGGGATCAAAATTCCAAAGTGGCAGTGACAAGAAGTTAATAAAGCACTCCTCCGATATCTAAACGGCACTAATTGTCTATGTTGTCCAAGCAAAAAACAACTTCATGAATCAGGGTTTTAATAAATAGAAAACAAATCACACAGTACATACAATCAATTATATATATAATAAAAATAGAAGGAAAATAATCTACCGTTAGTTGTAGCAACAACGAGCTGCACATGAGGCTGCAACAAATGTACAGATCAGATAAAATGATGTAGATATGAGTTCAGATGAATTCATGACTTTGAAGTTGCCCCTTACATTGCTGCATTTTTGTTATTTATTTATAATTTATGTAAAGACGGCATTGCTAACACTATTTCCAGCATTAAATGACAAAAATATTCTCATTTTTTAATCTATACTATCATCAAAATTGTATTATTCAACTTTTCTACTTGATAACTATTCCACTTGATAACTTTTCTACTTGATAACTTTTCTACTTGATAACTTTTCTACCTTTAACACTAAGTAACTCAGGATAAGAACAACAGTGTACAGGGATGTTTATATGTAGAGATGAATACAAGTCTGTGGTGTTGAAGGGGCTAAGTGAAAATTTATCACAAATCATTTATGACTTAGTGGCATTTTATTTGGCTTGAAAATTAATTGAAACCATAAATATAGGGAGTCCAGCTGGATAAGGGTTAAAAACATACATCTCTCTGTCATGATTAATAAGAATGAACAGAAATATGACATTGCTATCAATCAGTTAAATTTGATGAAACACTAAAACTAATGATGCCGGTGAGCTAAAATAACATGGAATACAAAGAGTTATCAGTGGTGTGATGTAACAGTTGGTGGGGGGAGGGGGGAGCTAAAAACGACCCTGTAGAGATCGGCTGTTAGCACTGGCAGACCACAGTGACTAGCACTTAGTTTATCATGTGTTTTATAGTACATGTATTGTCAATTTTCGGAATACATGTATAATCATATTTTATTCCGCTTTATAGAATAAAATACTACACAATGATTATAGTGATTTGCAATAATGATCTCGCTGAAAACATGAGTCGTTGACTCATTGTTGGCCCATTTTTTTCGAGTTTGGATTTATATTGCTTTCAATTAGGCGACACTGAGCCAATATTGGTATTGGTCAAAATGTCATGATAGCTGGGTGTAAGTAAGCTGATAAGTTTTCGGATAATAGAAATGTCATAATCTGAAAAAAGCTCTGTATTGCTCCCTGTTAAAATCGTCCCTAAAGGTAATTAACGATCACACAGATTTGAAATTAGAAAAATCAAAATTGATCCCAGGTCTGAAAGGGAATGCCATACTTTGGTATAAATATCTGAACACCTAAAGTATGTTTTCTTATTCATAACTGCACATATAGAATGTGCTAATACATTTTAATTTGAGTTTAGAATCTATATTCTCAGCAGTCAACACTTACTGGTTTGTTGCCATCTCCCAAATTGACATTTAGTGTTGTCTGTAGTTGAGTGTTTGCCTATAAATAAAATTGAGGTTATATAAATTGACTACAATTAACAGTATGATAAAAAAACAAGAATAAAACATTGCTGGTCATACATAACAGATATTTATCTCTTTTGCAGATGCAGAATGAACAACCTAGAATAGTGTGTAGATAATTAAAACAAATTTAATTAATACTATACTAAGTGTCATACTGGAATAATTCCCATCTGTTGCTGATCCAGTCCACCAAGTCCTGACGGTCTATCTGTTCTAGATGCTTTCTGATTTTCTTCATAATTCTTCAGCTCAAGAAGAAGATTCTAAAAGACAATTATCAACAAACAATAAATTATGATATCCCAAACAACACTATAGTCTATTGAGTTTTTGTAATTAATCATCAATTTTATGAATTTATGTTGAATATAAGTAAAATTTGTGTTCTCAATAAGAACCATCTAGACCGTCTAAAATCAGTTTTAAATTATTTTAGATCATTAAAAATGAAAATAAAATAAATAAATAGAAATCCACTAAAACTAAAAGTATAAAATTAGGCTCTAAAATCCATACAGCATAATGCAAAAGGAAGGCACATCAAAATCCATGCATACATAGTGATTAGGAGGAGGGGCGTAAAGTGAATTCCTTGCTTTGTGTCAGGTGTGTTTACAGCCAGGTGCCCATGTGATGTAGATACAGCGGCTCCAATGGTAGTTGCTGCACCTTAATGCTCCTTTCTAGACCAAGATGGATTACTGATATTATGACAGAAAAATTAAACTCTGGTAACCTGTTTCCTTTGGCTAAGTTCTCGTATTGTTTCTTGCTCTACATTTGTGTCCATGAGATTTCCTTTTCTTTCTGATGCAGCCGACTGGTAACCCCGAACTGAAAAACAAAGCATCATAAGCAGCATAAATCAACTGGACACATCTGACAACTAAATTACATTATGTTACATTGTAACTACTATATTTGTATTTAGATCAAACATCACCAGCTTGATCTCAAACTGTACTACGATCAGTGAAATCAAACAGGGCAGCTATAAAACTGACAGCAGTGCATATTAAACATACCATAAATGGTAAGGGAGATTCATTGTTAGCCTAGAAACAATACAAGTAGAAAAAAAACTACCATTAAACTTCTAATTGTAGCCGCATCTCCAATAGAAGCACCCCAAACATTTTTCCAATTTTTTTTTGCATTTTTTTTTAGTTTATTTACTTGAAAACCTCAATTTGAGAATTGTCAAGGACCAAAACTTCTTCCAGCTCAAAACTTATTTAAGATTGTCTGTATATTTAAAAAGGGCTATGACAATGGTGTTTATCAAAACAGCCGCTTGCTATGCTTACGGCGCTAACAGATGACACGCTATATAAGGCCAGATGACTTCTGACCCTTTACAGGCGTTATATTCACATTATTGTGAGACGATAGGGCAGGTAATGTAGCCCTACAAGCGCTACAGTTCATGTAGGCCAACTTACTTAAAAGTCTCAACAGATTGAAATAATTTTGGTTTACGCAATGTTGGGCTGGTGGATCAACTTTAATCCGACATTGGAAGAACATATTATGTTTACTGGGTATACAACCTGTCCATCAAGGTGAGCAGAAGGAGCCGACTAGATGTTGTTTCACTAAATATTGTTGCATCTCCGTGTGTAGACCAGGCAGCTATACACGAACAGTGTGTCAGTTATTTTTTTTCCCAGGCAGCTGATCACCAATAGGGAAGGGAGGTGGGTGCGTGGACGTACGTATGCTTATTTGGGCGGTTCAATGCTGGTTTAGTGCAGACACCATTTGTCAACATTCAGCAAACCCTGCATAATCATCTCGTCCCAGCCAGCTCTTCAAAGGTAGTATCTGCTTAGTTTTAAAGTGAGCAGATACTGCCTATTGCCTTTGCATGGCAAACCTGTACAGTCAAGTGAAAACGGGGTCCATATGACTGACAGGTCCATTCAATGAAGTGTGGAGAGGGGTGTGATTGCGGACTGTTTATAACAATGATAATTATGACAGCACTGGGATGTCTACGGACGCAACATACTGAATATCTGCTGATACAAAGATATCACGTGTGCTGTAGACAATTTTATTTATACAATTGATCATGGCGTATCTTCTTATTACATTCTCCGAACAATTTAATACAATGTATTGTAAAACATGTTTAATTATATAGTGCTATGTAGAGTAAACTTTCCGACTGATGTGAGCATCAAATTGATCCATAGGGCATATCTTTATTTGACCATTTGACATAAAGGGATGGGTGAATTTTACCGGTAGGTGAGAGTGATAGCCCAGCAAGGATTTGATTTTTCATACAAAACTTCCAATACAAGCCGCAAATGGACTTTTGACACTTACAGCCTTGGCTACAATGACAAATTTTACGGTACAAAATTGAATATTTTTAATATAGCAGCTATAGAATTTGTCTGGATAAATCAATGTCACAAAGTCTGTGTAGAAGACTAATACAAGCGAAAAATTAGGAGTCTGGCATTTAGCTTTTATTGAATAATTATTTCTCATGAAGTAACAATTTCTCCTGCAACATACTGTAAAGCTGCTTACAATACAGATATATTTGTAATCTTAACTATTACACCTGTGATATCCAGATATCCCTCACTTTTTAAATACTGATTTGATTAGGCATAAAAAAGTATGGCGAATGCTTAGGAAACAAAAGTTGAAATCTCACCTTCCCCATCAACAGAACAGCAAATCATTAAGTCATGACCAACCTGTCTGTAATCTCCCTAAAAATAGCACATTATGAATTTATTAGGCTAACACAGAATGATATTGTTACTTTATTGTGTGTGTAATCTGAAAGGACAAAGGATTTGTCTTCAAATATCAGGTAGCATTTAGTGAAATAGTTTCTTCTAGCAGTATAATGTTCCTGCATCAATTGTTATCCAAAATCCAGTTATTTATTTATACTAACAAAGTGGAAATAAATTGCATGTACAGAAGGTACAGAGATTCAACTGGTGCCTGGTACATCAGTAGTCAAGTCTCAGACATATTCTGTAAAAGAATTTGTTTTCATATGCTGTAATGGTATCATTTATACATATGTGTAATATATATATACAGATGTGAATGGACTGACAATCAATTAAAAGAATAATATAAATGGACTGACAATAAAGTAAAAATGGCTTTGAGGCTGAGCCTTATACAGTGTTTTCCCCAAAGCGTCTTAGCGCATCGGTACCGAGACGCTTCCGTTTCGTGCAAGACACTAAAAAACCTTTTAATTCCTAATTTCTTTTGAATTGGCCATGAATTCAGCGACAAAACAGCATCTTCCAGAAAGCCGATACTCTTTGGAAAAATCCTGGGGAAAACACTGCTTATATTATGTACGCCTACAACAAATATTTATGCCTGAGTCCTACAGTAGTAATTGATCTCATGTTCGAGCTACGGTAGCCACATGCGGATAGAAACAGGTCATTTGACTCTTGCGCACAGGGATCGACTTTAATCAGATTCTAAAATCTAAAGTATATCCCGCACTGTAAGAGTAAAAAAAATTATAATGGCCGGAGACCCATAACATAGGTATTCAAATGAAGCGGAAAGACCTAACTAAGACATTTATGATGATTTTAAATTGGAATGACCAAATAACGGCCATGTGAAAGTGAATAATAGCCGAAAAGCGGCCATTTTGAATTTTATCGGTTCGAATTTTTTCAAGATGCATCCTCTCCTGAAATCACACATTTTGTTTTATAGTAATGGTCTAGCCATCTAGCACGGTTTACCAAATAACGGCCATGTGAAAGTGAATAATGGCCGATTGGCGGCCATTTTGAACTTGGACAAGTTGAATTTTTTTTTAAAATGCATCCTCTCCTGAAGCCTTACAATTTGTTTCATAGTAATGGCGTAGATATCTTAAGCGGTTTTCATGATATTCCACAATATCAGGCCTGTCGAGGTGAATAATGGCTGATAGGCGGCCATTTTGAATTTTATCAACTTGAAATTTTTCAAGATGCGTCCTCTCCTGAAACCTTACAATTTATTTGATATTAATGGTGTAGCTATCTTGAGCGGTTTTCATGATATTCCGCAATATCAGGCCTGTCGAAGTGAATAATGGCCGATAGGCGGCCATTTTTAATTTGATCGACTTGAAATTTTTCAAGATGCATCCTCTCCTGAAACCTCACAATTTGTTTTATAATAATGGTGTAGCTATCTTGAGCGGTTTTCATGATATTCCGCAAAATCTTTCAGTCGGATTTACCGATGTTATAAATTAGGTCAAAGTGCTGGGTCAACTTCAAGGTCAAGGTCCAAAAACCTGAAAAGGCAAAACTAGGGACCTTAGAGAACATGTATACATGTGCAATATGACTGTCATCGGCCCAGTACTTTTCGAGATCTGCTCCGGAAACGAAGTGCGCGTCAAAACGTCTAAATAGGTCATAGTTCTGAACCAGAAGTAGGTCAAAGTTCAAATACCCCAAAAGGCACAACTAGACCCCCTAGGGGTGTTGTATGTAAAATTTGAAGACAATCGGACAAGTACTTTCAAAGATATGCTCCGGAAACGAATTGTTTACAGACGGCCTAACGGCCCAACGCCGTAACATCATCATTTTCTCCTCTGCGACCTTGCGTATTGAATTCAGATTAAAAAGATTTTAACCTGTCCATTATCCACCTGGAAGTAACCCACATACCAAAAATTGTTATCCTAGCTTATTTTCTTACAAAGTTATAGGCAAAAGAAGAGGCAAAAAAAAAACGGAGGTAGAATCCATAGCTCCCTCCGTCTCACCTACGGTGACGGCGGGAGCTAATAGTAGGGCAACACTTTTAAAGTTACTGCCTTTTTCCTCTGTTGCGTCATACAGAGCCAGAAAGCAGTATCTTCCTTAAAAAATTACCAAGGTCACAAATTAGCATGGTCACTTCAAAGTCCACACATCTTCAATAGTTTGTTTATTTGTTGGTAAAAACAGCCTAATAAAGTAATATTTATTTGATGTAAAATATCAAAATATTCTAAACAAGGAGATTTTGTGTGAAAGTATTTTTTTATCAATCACATGTCAGGAATTGTAGTAGCGATTCCTACAAAATTAATTCAGGTCTGGAAGTTTTAAGTGATGTTATATACTTTTAGGAGTAGATTTTGATGAGCAAATTTGTTTGTGGACTTTTTAACTGAACATTGTGAACCTTCAATGTATGTACAACGCTGTGTGATACAACAGTTCCAATTACGATTAATAAAAAGAATATATTAAATATTTTTGTTGTTTCTTTTCCGGCTGTTTCTCCGATAAAAGAGAGTTTTTTTAAGCCAATAAGCTGTCCTTTTTTCTGAAATTACCGTTATCGTTTCTGGTAAATTACTTTCTTTATTGATACTTTACAGTAAAGTACAATTTGAAAATTAACTGTTAACTGTTTTATGTATTACAGTTAAATATTCTAATATTAACAGCAAACTACTGTTAGTATTTACAGTATTTTACTCTCAAAATTTAAAGTATTTTTTTTCAAATTTAACTATTGTAAAATAACAGTAATTTACTTTTTATTTTACAGTTACCTATTGTGAAATTAACAGTAATTTACTTTTTATTTTACAGTTATTGTAAAATTAACAGTATTTTACTTTTTATTTTAGTTAACTATTGTAAAATTAACAGTAAAATACAGTTAGTATTTACAGTATTTTAATCTAATTTTTTACATTAAAACACTGTTTAAGCTTTAAATTAAATTATGTGAAATTAGTGGTAAATTACTGGCGGCCTGACTGCCAGTAATTTACGTATTTTTAAAAGTTATTTTTTCACAGTGCACTAGGGGTTAGTGTGTGCTACGGCAGATGAAGCATCAGTCAATACAGGTCTGTACCACTCTGTAAATATGTATAGATAAGTAGCAGGCTACATACATAATTACTTATTTACTGCAGTACATACAGCAATGAGCATTGAGAAATAGATAATGTGTGATTGTGGTCATGTAAAGTGAAGCCTTATTTAATATCTGCAAGGCCAAAAAAATACCATTATCTCTGTTTCTAATTACACGGCCTTCCCAAACAGGGTAGGTGTTTTTGGGGGGATTACGGTTACATGGCCCTCCTAAATAGGGCAGGTAGGGGAATCTTCAAGTAATTTTTTTTTTTTGAGGGGGGGGGGAAATTGCGATACAAAAATAGGTTAGTTCAGGTTATCTGAGGGGTTTTTTTCGGCCTAATCACAACTAATTTCAATGGTGATTTGATTGGTACCTTGTTCACTGTTGTAGGCATAATGGACTTCTGGTGCGACTTGAGAAGGCTGAGCGCCCTTGGCTTGTAAAGATTCACTGCATCTTCCACCACCAAGAGCTCGCAGTCAACGACACACTCCTAAAAAGGCCCTGGATGTGCAAGTCTACAAGTTCCCGAAGGTTAACGATACACGTTTTGTTGCTCACCAGAGGAATGGGGTCCGCATTCTGCTGAACAATTGGATTCAACAGCGCACTTGCACAGACAAGAACTCAATTGCGACCAAAGCTCACAGCGCACACTTGAACTGAAAGGTATTCTCAAGAAACTGAGAGACTATCAGTTTCTTACTGCCAGCCGCAAGGGAAGCTTGAGGATCTGCTTGAGGATGCTGGGTCACCCGTGGAAAAGTGAGGTTATCTCTGATAGGGAGAAGGTGATCTCTCGCGATCTCCACGAAATTGGTCACATGAGACAAAGTAAAGAGAACCAAAAGTTATGCTGGGCGGAATGATCACCCATCAAGAAGCACGCCAAAGTGGAAGAGAAGGTGTTACCACTGACACAGTCACTCAAGAACAAAATGTGTTGCCAGCACTCCTGGAATGCATTGATTGGCGTTTCAGCTCATTCAGTAGCGGCACGCAGGCAGTCAACATCTACCAACACATTATGTGGCTAAACCGAGCCAACTTGAGGAACGATATCTTATCAGAGCTCGACTCCATGCAGACTTTTGCCAACCACTTCTCCACCACCTTGGAAGCTGCAGGATTTGATGGAGACAAAATCAAACATGCGTGTAGAAACATGAAAATCATCGCGAAGAGCGCTTTCATCAAGAAGTCAGTTCCAATGAGCTCTGAGGCCAGGTCATACAGTATAGAAAGAAGGAACTTCCCAACCTATGTCTTTAGGCTGAGGTCGTCCTGGCTATAGGTGTCAGCAACAGCACTGTAGAGTGTGGCTTCAGTGTTCTATCAGCTATGCTCTCCGATTGCCAGCTGTCACTGAGCCATGACACAATGGAAGACCTGCTCATAATAAACGCGAACAACAACATTTGAGAATGACAAAATTATTTTCAGGATTTATGTGAATTTGTGATACACTGCAATAAAAGACATCTTTTTCTCTGTTCGTTTGTTCTTCTTGCTCACTATTACTAGTAGAAATGAAACCATCATCAATGTAGAATTAAAAAAGTAATTTGCTTCGAATGGCACTTTTATCACCTTTTCCGGGGGTTCCCATCATTAGATTTCTCGCAATTATGAAAAATGGAGCCAGCTCTCGCCTATAATTCCATAATTGTTGCAACAAGTGCTTGAAGAGAAAAGTGGAACAGGCATGCTGTGGTCCCTTATGATAATTTTTTTTACGCAGGTGCAATTTTTAAATTTTTGTGAAAAAATGCAAAAAATGAAAATAGACTGCCCTATGAGGAAGTTCTGGAGGACATCATTAAGACCGGTTGGACAAAACAATGTGGGCATCTCGAAAAATTGAGATGCCTGGGGAAGGCTGCACCAGTTTGCCCATGGTAAAACCTAGGTGAAGTTTTAATTGCCTACCCCGCATTTCCTCATGGGGCGCACCGAGGGTAAAAATGGAAGTTTCATGGCTATATTATAAGGATGACAATCCATCCAAATTTTTCTTCTTCCATGACCCCCTGGGGCCGGAGGCTATGCCCAAATTTCTGATTGTTATGTGATATATTTGCCCTGTTACAGTATTGCGGTGCACTCATTGGGTGCCCTGATGTTTCTTAAAACCTGATGGACTATATACGGATACAACGTCTCAGTAGTTTTAATCAGCTGCTTCGAAAAGTTTGAATATTTGGGATGATGTTTTGGCTTCTGTATCCCTGCGGGAATTTGAAAAATTAAGGTCATAGCTTTCGGATGTTTTTATCATTAGCTCAGATTTTGATCTGGCACAGCATTTTCTTGCTCAGTGAAAACTGCGGAATGTGGTCAAATATTTATTCTAGCATGGATGATCATCATCCATGCTAGAGTAACTGCTGACATCATCATGATGTCGGCAGTTACGAAAAAAGGCTCAGCATAATTTTATTAGACAATTTTTAAATTTATTGAATCTACCTATAGTTGCAGTCGATTTCCACCAGCGTTGGGTGTTTTTCGACGATTTTTCACTCAATTCTTAATCAATTTACATGAATTTTTGCAAGCACTCTACCCAGAAAATTTCGTGAAATTTGAGTCAGTATTTCAAAAGTTAGACTATTTAACATGTTAGTAGAATTTCGAGATTAAAGCTGATTGAAATTAATGGCTTTATATAGGAGCGCCATAATTCAAAATTACTACATGGTCTAACTTTTAAACTAGATGTACATAATATTTCTTGCAATAATGCTTGCCAAATTTCATGACAATCGGATGCAAATTGCGTGAGTAATTAACGAAAAGCATGCAACGCAGAAGTGACAAATTTAATAAAGTGATTTTTACTATACTGTGTCGACTCTATACTCGCCGTCAAATTAACCAGGATCGCATGATTTTCGGCGATTTCTCTGTCAATTCTAAACCGATTTTCTTCAAATTTTGCAAAGGCATTTTTTTCTATTCATATCCTAACAGCCCTAAAAATTTCATAAAATTATATAGCGTATTTCAAAAGTTAGACTTTTTGACAATGAATTGAAATTACCACGTTCCTCTTTAACCCCATTAAACTAATTTTAAAATTGTATTACATGGCAAATGGTCTATTTTTTGAATTATTAAATATTATTTTGCAAAATTTTTACCCCTGTTAGGATTTTAATAAAAAATGGCCTCTGCGAAATTCAATTCAAAATTGACGGAGCAATTTGTCGGCGAGTATAAGTAGACTCTACGTTATAGGCCTATTTATTATAATATAGCCTATAGGCCTAGCCTAGGCTACGAGTACTGACAGTGACAGTGAGTAGTACTGACACAGTACTGTTTATAGGACTAGGTCTAGGAGACTAGGTATGATAAGATAGGCCTAGACTTATTTATTCAGACTGGCTTTACAAGTTTACGAGTTGATCGTTATTCAGTTAGGCCTAAGGTTAGAGGTCTAGATCTACTTCCTGACTTCGTTGGACATGCTAGAGATGACGAACGCGGCACGGAGCTCTGTATTCACGTTTTTCAGGGTTTTTTTGTGGTTTTATCGCCCACACTGAATCAATCGCAGCTGTTGTTAACTTACTCTCAACTAGGGCCCAGGGCCATTCATTTCTGTGCTTGGGACTACGTCTTCACGCGGATTGCAACAGATCATGTTACCACCCCCACTCGTGCCATTCTTGCCACATAGATCCTAGTAAACACTAAATATTTATACAAGCATTTTATACAATGTTGGATCAGCACTGGGGCGGCGTTGTGTAAATGTAATTACAAATGTTTTGTGTTTACTGGGATGTGGCTCAAATAAGATCACATTCTTTAAAATAGATGGCCCCAGGCCACACACCTGATAGGTGGATGGCCTCAGGCCACACATTTGATAAGTGGATGGTCCCAGGCCACACACTTTAAATAGATGGCCCCAGGCCATATACTTCAACTTAGTAGCCTATATGCGGCCTGCAGCCACACATTTTAAAAGGTGATGGCCCCAGGCCACACACTTCAGGTTGATGGCCCCAGGCCACACACTGTAGGTTGATGGCCCCAGGCCACACACTTTAGGTTGATGGCCCCAGGCCACACACTTTCAGTTGATGGCCCCAGGCCACACACTAATTTAAGTTGATGGCCCCAGGCCACACACTATAGGTTGATAGCTCCAGGCCACACACATTAAGTTGATGGCCCCAGGCCACACACTTTCAATTGATGGCCCCAGGCCACACACTTTCAGTTGATGGCCCCAGGCCACACACTGTAGGTTGATGGCCCCAGGCCACACACTTTAGGTTGATGGCCCCAGGCCACACACTTTCAGTTGATGGCCCCAGGCCACACACTGTAGGTTGATGGCCCCAGGCCACACACTTTAGGTTGATGGCCCCAGGCCACACACTCCCAGTTGATGGCCCCAGGCCACACTTTAAATAGATGGCCCCAGGCCACACCCAGGCCCCACCCCATACACGCTTAGTTGATGGCCCTAGGCCACACACTTCATTAGATATGCTCCCAGACCACACAGTTTCAGTTGATGGCTCCAGGCCACACACTTTAAATAGATGGCCCCAGGCCACACACCTATTAGTTGATGGTTCCATGACACACACTTCAAATGGATGGCTGCAGGCCACATACCGGTACTTTAGTAGGCCCAGATAACATCAAGTATGTGGCCTGGGGCCATCAACTGATAGTGTGTGGCCTGGGGCCATCAAATTAAAGTCTGTGGCCTGGGGCCATCTATTTGAAGTATGTGGGCTTGTGGCCTGGGGCCATCAACTGATAATGTGTGGCCTGGAGCTATCAAGGGCAAAGTGTGTGGCCTGGGGCCATCAACTTGAAGTGTGTGGCTTGGGGCCATTTATTTGAAGTATATGGCCTGGGGCCATCTACGTATCAGTTGTGTGGCCTGGGGCCATCTAAGCATGGTTTATTAAAGTTTAAGTACACCTAATTTGGATGGCCCTAGGCCACACACTTTGGAATTGATGGCGTAGTAAAATATCGATTCGAAAGTAGTTCTCAGGATATAAGATGGCCCTGGGCCCTAGTTGAGAGTAGAAAAACAACGACTGCGGATCAATCAGTCAAATCCGGTTGAGCGCGCGTGGTTAAGCGGCCTTTTCCCCAATTTTACACTTCAAATTACACTTTGCGAATAGCATTTAAATAATCTCAATATTACATTAGTCTCGTCTAAGATATCACTAGGCTTACTCCTACAGAAATGCCAATATTTAGGACAGAAAAGTGAAAAAAATTCGCACAAATTTTCAACCACACGTTCAGCTCTGCCTCCCAGAGGTAAGTTCTCACGGCACAAATCCAGTGAAAAGTGAAAGTGAATCAGAGAGCTGTCGCGGGATATGGTGATCTCGGACGTCGACCATCACGACTGGAAATATCTCGGACGGCAGGGCAGAAATAATTTAGGTGTATACATAGGTAGAGAAGTGGCTCTACAGACGACACAAATATATTTTATGAATTAAAAAGCACATTACAAAAATTATAATAAATACTGTTGACAATGCCTAATAGGCCAAAGTTCCACATGTCATAGCCTTACAAGCCATTATAGCATTGGAGAATATACAATTTAGGGGTTATTCTAGCGTCTTTTAGCTATTCTTTATGAATGCTTCGCAAATGTTAATAGGCCCATAGCCTTAAATTATAGGCCCCTATATCATTGGTGAATATAAGATTCGAACAAAAAGTCATTTAATTAGTGTCTTTTAGCAATTCTTGATGAATTTATAAATTGTGTGTGTCATATAGATAGATAGATAGCTTTATTCAGTGAAAAGTACATGTAAACATCACCAAAAAAGGGTGCCTCCAATACTTGCCACCAGGGATAAAAACACTGAAAGAAGTCTAGTGACAAAAACTTATTTCCACAGTGGTCCCTGTTGGCAAGATGGCAGCGGCAAGAGTGAGGATGGGAATATTAGCAACCTATATTAAAGACGTCACATAGGCCTATCACATTAAAAGGTGGAGGGAGCTGCAACTGCAAAAGCCCTTGAACCCATTTTGTTCGAAAACGTGGAACAGTTAACATATTTGTGTTGGATGATCTAAGCAGTCTTGAATTTTGAAGTGGTACTAAATAATTAAAGAGATATGTAGGTTGGTGAAAAAGGAAGGCTTTAAAAGTGATGGTACAGAGTTTAAAGCGTATGCGGTATTTTACTGGTAGCCACTGAAGAAAATTTAAGAGAGGCTTAGATCTGCTAAAACGAGGAGCTTTACAGACTACACGTGCCATTATTTTTTCCTATTATGAGAAAATTTCATTATCGTTTGACTCTATATTCATGTACAGTTCGACTTAATTTAAAAATATTCGTTGTATTTCTGACTGACAGTAGTCTATAAAGACTGCATAGTAAGTATTTCATTGACGAATATTTCTCACAATGAACATCATATTTTTTCTTAAACGTTCACTATGAGAATTATTTATTGTGACGTAAAAATTGGTCGCTCGCTACGATGTGTGTCGGCCCTTGTAGACTAGTGCCTGTCAGTTTAGTTTGCACGGTGTGTGTGTGACTGTTTGGCGTGCCTCATCAGCTCATGACTCATTAACATATATCGCCGGCTGTCGTCCCTCTGTCGGCCACCAGCGCGTCGGCGTCTATGTATAGAAAAATAGACTTTTAAATTTTCCTACAAAATCAATCACACAATGTGTGATGTAATGTGCGATTCTTAAAAGCACATATTGAAATAAATTCAGTCTCAAATTACGTCTAGACTACATTTCCAGACAGTGTTGCCGGCGAGTTGGCCTTGACACGTGAGCGGAATGTGCCGTACTCTCTGCCGAAACAAGATGGCCGCTTAATTTATGCTAATATATGATGAGCTGAGCTGATGGGGTGATGTTCGCCTTGCATGCCGGTATATTGGAGAGTACACGTGTAGCTCTTACCAAAGCATAGTAAAACAAAACTGCTTCCTCTGAAATGAAAATATGGTTATAATTACAAAATGTTGACCTACGGTCCTTGCAGTAATATATTTATGTTTCAAATATGGCCGTTTATTAATACGTAGATCAGATGAACAGTTTTGAATTGCTCTAGTCCCATTGAAAGTTCTCTGAGTCAAAATTTATGATTGTAACGTTTAGACAGGAAAAAATACTGATTTGAATTGGCCGAGTGTGTGTGAAAATCGAATCATCAAATTATGGTGTTTAACGATTGCAAATTAATTTAAAAATAGTTCCCTCCTTGCCCTGCAAACACTGTACGTAATATAACGTTCGTCAAGGTCCCATTTTCGTCATTCATGGATGAACGTAACGAGGACGTGCTAGGGACGTAGTCATGATAACCCTAACGTCACCAGAACGTCCCAATAACGCTACATTTATGTTTTACGTTCTAAGGACGTAAATGGGAGTTCACAGAATTACGTCCTAAGTACGAATACTGTATTACGTCATAACGTCCCCACAACGTACAGCATTTCGTACTTAGGACGTAATTCTGTGAACTCCCATTTACGTCCTTAGAACGTAAATCATGAATGTAACGTTATCGGGACGTTCTGGCGACGTTAGGGTTATTATGACTACGTCCTTAGCACGTCCTCGTTACATTCATCCATGAATGACGAAAATAGGACCTCAACGAACGTTATATTACGTACAGTGTTTGCAGGGTGTCGCCTAAACTGGCGTAAATAGAAATAATTTTTCTTCAAAATTCGTAATATTTAGGGTTGGACCAGTCAGTCCAATTTCATTGCGCAATCCATCGTGTCAGCCATCTTGAAAAAGATTGAGTGCACATGGTTTTTAGCCAAATTCAATGAAATTTTCATTGTTTTTTTGCGAAAACGCGAGCACCTGTCTTCAGATAACCTTTCTAACTAAACCTACTGGCATTTATTTATTAATGACTTACAATCGTCACATACCTGATAAAAATGCTGTATCATTTTTTTTAAATTCATCTAATATAAAAAAACTATCCTTTGTTTGTGTCTAAATCAGCAGGCTTACGTGAATGTGTCATCGTCGAGGTCACCAATAACGTTTGTTAAGCAAGTGGTGTTGTTGACCTGAAAATTGCAGATCTGACTGTAGAAGGTGCGTGGTCGGGTTTCACCAATATCGTATGTTACACGGTAACAACAAAATGAGGGCAGAAGGTTGCGTGTTCGTTCCAACGTCAGGTTTCACCAAAATCATATGTTAGATAAGGGGTCTACAATATTGTATGTTAAGCGATGGAACTCCAAAGTCGAACTGGGGAAATGGTTGTTGCCACGCTGACAAACTGCCCTCACCAAACTCCAATCTCTATCATTCAATTTGCCGTTTTGTTGACGGTAAGTGAATAGCTTCATTAACTCTTTCTTTCCTTTATTTTCTCTTTATTATTAGTCTAGACATAATACTGTGCACTTAACAGATGGACGCAACGGCCCCGGCTTCATGGCTGGCTGCGCGGGGAGCAGGGGGACGAAAGGTCCACCCTGCCCCCTGAGTAGATTGCAAGTGTCTGAGTGAGCAGGAAAGACCACGTAGGTTAGCGTCGGAGGTGTCCGTTAGGGGGCGGCCTCTCGTCAGATGCTGAATCCTGCCGAACCTCGTCAAAACCGGTAGCTAGCTCCCACAATAACACTCCTGAGATGTCTAAGATGCCTACAAAATGCCTATAGTTCGATCGTCAGCAGCTGTTAAGCCCACCTACAATCTACGATTCCTATGGATAATGTCGGACCAATGTTGGTGAAGATAACTAGGCATTTAACTGTTTATGAATAATATTCTGGCCACCTACGATTTTACATATTATAACACTAATGTCTATTTATTTATATTATTTAAGGCCGTATATTATTTCAGGGGCGGATATAGCTTTTCAGTGAGTGGGGGGGGGGGAGTTTAAAATTTGACAAAAAAATATTTTACTGTAAAGGGGTCGAGGGGCCCGCCCCCGGGGAAATCTATGATTTCCAAAGTAAGTAAGTAAAATATTTGCTTTACTTCACTTTTCGGCCAGTATGGCCATTTAAGTGAAAAATCCAGGTATTACAATATCCCATATTGTATATTTAAAGTAGTAAAGGAAAGATAAAGCCAATAAAAGCATGATCGTACTAAAATATTCAGTTTAAAATGTTTCATATGATAAGATGATGATGCTCCTGGCACCTATATGTAACGAGTCTGATGACATGTTGTAGCGCCTGCACTACAACACAGTTTAATGAGTATAAAAATATCAGTAAGTAAGTAAGTAAAATATTTGCTTTACTTCACTTTTCGGCCAGTATGGCCATTTAAGTGAAAATTCCAGGTATTACAATATCCCATATTGTATAGTTAAAGTAGTAAAGGAAAGACAAAGCCAATAAAAGCATGATCGTACTAAAATATTCAGTTTAAAGTGTTTGATATGATAAGATGACGATGCTCCTGGCACCTATATGTAACGAGTCTGATGACATGTTGTAGCGCCTGCACTACAACACAGTTTAATGAGTATAAAAATATCAGTATAAATAATGTAAAAGATGAAGTTATTATAAAATGAACGACTTATCAAGTCACTATATCTCCATGAAATTGGAGTGATTGTGTAAAAACTACAAGTCTAAGTCTAATAATTAAAACATAGAATATAGGTTACATTCCCGAAGGAACTGAATAATAAAACCAGCAGGGGTGTCCCTGAATAGCTCAAATAAGGAATTAAATGCAAAATACTTCCTTCTGATGTGCGCATATTTCGCACAACTGAGAAGGACATGTCTTACAGTGAGACGAGTATTGCAGCACATAGGTCGCAATTCTCCTCTCAATAAATAGCCGTTTGTGAAATAGGCATGGCCAATTCTGGCCCTGTATAAGACAACGTCATCTCTTCGGCGTTCCATTGGTGTAAAAGATCGCTTAATGATTGGTTGTACCTCGAACAATTTGCTGGTGACATTGACCTTGCAAAATGTCATCAAGATAGACCGAGATGTTATACTTGAAATCAGTATATTGTATATAATAAAACTGTTTTGTCTTATCCAGGGCAGCCTTGGCCAAAACATCAGCCCGTTCATTACCCTGTATTCCAATATGGCTGGGTACCCAGCAAAAAATAATGTCCTTGTGCCCAGACAAGTAGTGACACATATGCAAAATATTGGAAACAATTGGGTTGTTGAGTTTTTGACTCTTAAGAGCCTGCAATGAAGATAGCGAGTCTGTGATGATCATGAACTCCTCGTCATTACTATCCCATATGTATTCGATGGCAGCTTCAATAGCTAACAGCTCTGCTGTGCAAATTGACGCCTCATCGTTGATACGACAACTAAATTCATGATCATCACAGACAAAGGACATAGCTGTCCTCTTGTCTTCCTTTGATCCGTCAGTATACACCTTCCGGTGCTTCGGAAATCTACAAAATAGCTCTAGCAACATGCTCTGGAAGACAAGGGGACAGGTGTCTCCTTTCCTGAGATCTGAGAGGTTAAAAAGTATATTAGGCTGTTGGAGAAGCCAGGGTGGACATTCTGGTGGGCGCACAATGTTAATTGCGTCGAGCTCCACCTTCATGTCCTCCAGATGGGGTTGGAGCCTTATACCCAAAGTCGGTATAGTCCCTGGCTTGTTATTAAACAATCTCTTGTATTCAGGGTTGACAACACACGAGTATGCCGGGTTCTCAGGATTTGCTTTCATTTTCATATAGTATTGCAGGCTCAGCTTCAACCGGCGAGTCTCTAAAGAGGGCTCACCAGTCTCCACCTGAAGACTTTCGATGGGTGATGTTCGAAATGCCCCTGAGCATAATCTCAAACCTTGGTTTGCGATTGGATCAAGTACTGCTAAGTACGATCGTCTCGCTGAACCATAAACAATACAACCATAATCCAGTTTGGATCTGATGTGAGACCGGTAAATCCTCAGTAAGGTTGTCCGGTCACCACCCCAATCCTTGCTGGATATAACTCGTAGCAATTGTAATGCTTTCCTACACTTATCTTTCATATATTTGATGTGTGGAGTAAAACTGAGCTTCTTGTCGAAAAAAAGACCAAGAAATTTGACCTGCTCTTCAACAGGAAGCTGTTGTCCATATAGTTTGAGATCGGCCTCAGGCTGTAAGCCATTTTTTTTACAAAAATGTACACATAAAGTTTTTGTGGGAGAAAATTTAAAGCCGTTCTCATCCGCACAAGTCACCAACTTATCGAGGCAACCTTGCAGGCGCCGCTCAATTATTGCCATATTGCTTGACTGGCAGTAAACAGCCAGATCATCAACATATAATGATTTTTCAATATCGTCTGGTAAAGCATCAATTATACTGTTTATTTTAACGGTAAATAGAGTTGGTGAAAGGATACTACCTTGTGGGACACCCTCCTCATGTTGAGTTTTTGACTCTTAAGAGCCTGCAATGAAGAGTCTGTGATGATCATGAACTCCTCGTCACTACTATCCCAGATGTATTCGATGGCAGCTTCAATAGCTAACAGCTCTGCTGTGCAAATTGAAGCCTCATCGTTGATGAGGCCGCTAAATTCATGATCATCACAGACAAAGGACATAGCTGTCCTCTTGTCTTCCTTTGATCCGTCAGTATACACCTTCCGGTGCCTCGGAAATCTACAAAATAGCTCTAGCAACATGCTCTGGAAGACAAGGGGACAGGTGTCTCCTTTTCTGAGATCTGAGAGATTAAAAAGTATATTAGGCTGTTGGAGAAGCCAGGGTGGACATTCTGGTGGGCGCACAATGCTAATTGCGTTGAGCTCCACCTCCATGTCCTCCAGATGGGGTTGGAGTCTTATACCCAAAGGAGGTATAGTCCCTGGCTTGTTATTAAACAATCTCTTGTATTCAGGGTTGACAACACACGAGTATACCCGGTTCTCAGGATTTGCTTTCATTTTCAAATAGTATTGCAGGCTCAGCTTCAACCGGCGAGTCTTGATTTCCAAAGGCTTTCTCATGCAATATAAGGCATATTGGGCACTGCTTCTCACTCAGTGTATCACCAAATCATAATTAGGGTGATGATTTTTTTCTGAGGGGGGAGGGGGTCTAAACCTCACTAGGAAATGACATTTTAATGAAAAAATATATTTGCTTTCAGGGTGTTCTATTAATTGACATGATTATGACGTCTAAAGTCGGTCTTTGAACTAAAGGGGTTGAGTAAGCAGAGCAAGTCCGCCTCCCACAGCAAACACGATATGTTGAACCAATGCTGGGTTAGTGTTGAACCAGTGTCATAGACGATGGACCAATATTCAGCCAGCATTGGTTCAATGACTTGTGTTCGAAGGGACTGCGGTAATTCCCAACAAACACGAGATATTGAACCAATGTTGGATTGATGTTGTATTGGCCCACCGTCTACGACGTCGGCCCAACATCAAGCCAACATTGGTGTTTGCTGTGATTACTACTGTTTGGCTTGCCATACAGCATCCACTGATAACAGGCTGGATGGAGGAGCTGGTTAATAATGACGACCTTTGTACCTGACCACACCTGACCACACCTGTCTCTGGCCCCTGTCACCAGCCCCGTCACCGGCCCTGCTACCACGGCGTGACTACTGAAGATAGTATAGTGTGAGAGTCAGACAGTCACCAGCGTCATCAGCACACGTCACGTCACCTCATATCATCTCCTGATTAACTAAGGTAAGTCCACAGACTGTGTTAAATACCAGACAAACAGATCATTAATTTACATAATTAACCCTTTCAACTCGGAGACCCACTTTAGACGTCATAAGCTGACATGCTCTAGACGTCATAATATAGACGTCAGATTCTGACGTCTAAAGTCGATCCCCGCGCTGTAAGAGTAATATATATCTAATGGCCGTGGACCCACATCATAGGTATTCAAATGAATCAGATAATGAAGTCATTTATGATGATTTTAAATTGTACCTTTTGCTTAACATCAAAATGGTTCAGCGCTTTATAAGTTAAAGTCACTTTTGACTTATTTGTCATAAATATATAATATATAGAAGCCTAGATACAAGATTCTTATCTTCGTAAAATCACATGATTAGGATATACATGATATATACTCTTAAAGAAGTGATCCACTGCGATCCATCAACGGAATAAGAATAGACCCCTACTCAGAAATCATCACGCTCATTATAATGATAGGCCCTAGTAAGATTAAAAACCACTTGGTGCCAATCCCTTTAAATCAACATAAATCACATTATCGTGTGTAAAAGACAAGGTTATTTTGATTAAAGGCATGCATGCTACACTGATAATAAACATAAATACCTTCTACTCCATCATGTATTCTCCCTTTAACCCTTAAAACGCTGAAATCTGTTTATAAAAACCAAGAGTTCAAAGGGGTTTTTTTCATTTTGAAACCATCAAAATGTCTTAGTTAGCTTTTTCCGCTTGATCTGAATACCTATGTTACGACCATAAATATTTTACTCATGTAGTGCGGGGATCGACTTTGGACGTCAGAATCTGACGTCTATGGACGTCAGATTCTGACGTCTAAAGTCGCCCCCCCCCCGCGCCGAAAAGGTTAAACATTATTTAATCAAATGATTAGATTAACGGGCGCGTAAAGTAATAAACATTAGTGCAAACTTCAAAACGTACGCTCAGGATTAGGGAAGGGGGATTTGTAAATATACATGTTTATTGAATGATTTGGCAAATAATACTTAACTGTATTCGTCTACTACTGCGTTGTTAGTAAATGAGGTGATTTATCAAACAAAGCCTACATTTAGTTTTTGAAATAAGCCGACATATAAAATGATTTTAAAATAATAAAAAATTATGAAAATTTGCACGACAGAATAAATGTACAAAAATGTTACCCTCTTGATAGGCGGGGGGTGGGTATTCAAGAAAATATTTGTTCAAGAAAATATTTGTTCACCATGTCATAGTGTTGAATACTTGGTAATTGCATGTTGATTATATATTTTACCTGTTTTAGCTAAATGCTGGGTCGATGCCGGCGCATTGTCACAGACGGTAGTCATGGGCCCATCCAACTAAAAATCCTACCTTTGATCTCATCCTAACTTTCTCTTATTTCTATTAGAAAAGTTAGGATTGATCCTAACTTTTCTAATGGGAATATGGGAAATTAAGATAATATAAAGCTAGGATGTATAGTAAGATGGTTCCCAGCATTGACCCATTATTGGTTACGAGGGAGTTCTCATGCTAAGCAGCATACGTTGATCCAATGTAATTTTAATGTTCGGTCAGCGTCACAAAGATAGTCCAGCTGTAAAATGATATTGATCACTTCTATCTGGCTATGATTATCTAATATTACACGATTTATTTCATAGTGAGGAGGAAGTGATTGCACGGAAAGCATTGTTTCTGTTGAAGTATAATGATATAGGAAGGTACTGAACAAGGAAGCATTGTTTCCTTTTTAGTTTAGATGTATGAAGAAATTGGACGAGAAGTATTGCTTTCTAATGAAGGATAATGTACTGATTATCACTATTGTCAACTTTTCATATGTTGAATTAGTGTTAAATCAGGGGCCGATTACACTGAAAATTGCAAGATTATGGTTATCTCAAGATCTCTCTAAAAGAAATGAGATGTAGATGTTTAGTGGTACGAGCCCCATTCTCTCTAAGCTGTCTGCTGCTGAATTGAAATGAGATGTAGATGTTTAGTGGTACGGGCCCCATTCTCTCTAAGCTGTCTGCTGCTGATCTCTCTAAAAGAAATGAGATGTAGATGTTTAGTGGTACGGGCCCCATTCTCTCTAAGCTGTCTGCTGCTGAAATGAGATGTAGCTGTTTAGTGGTACGGGCCCAATTCTCTCTAAGCTGTGAAGTAGATGTTTAGTGGTACGGGCCCCATTCTCTCTAAGCTGTGATGTAGATGTTTAGTGGTACGGGCCCCATTCTCTCTAAGCTGTGAAATGAGATGTAGATGTTTAGTGGTACGGGCCCCATTCTCTCTAAACTGTGAAATGAGATGTAGATGTTTAGTGGTACGGGCCCCATTCTCTCTAAGCTGTGAAATGAGATGTAGATGTTTAGTGGTACGGGCCCCATTCTCTCTAAGCTGTCTGATGTTTAGTGGTACGGGCCCCATTCTCTCTAAGCTGTGAAGTAGATGTTTAGTGGTACGGGCCCCATACTCTCTAAGCTGTGAAGTAGATGTTTAGTGGTACGGGCCCCATTCTCTCTAAGCTGTCTGATGTTTAGTGGTACGGGCCCCATTCTCTCTAAGCTGTGAAGTAGATGTTTAGTGGTACGGGCCCCATTCTCTCTAAGCTGTATATGTTTAGTGGTACGGGCCCTATTCTCTCTAAGCTGTCTGATGTTTAGTGGTACGGGCCCCATTCTCTCTAAGCTGTGAGGTAGATGTTTAGTGGTACGGGCCCCATTCTCGCTAAGCTGTAGATGTTTAGTGGTACGGGCCCCATTCTCTCTAAGCTGTAGATGTTTAGTGGTACGGGCCCCATTCTCTCTAAGCTGTCTGCTGCTGATTGGTTTGCTTCTATTTTTCATTCATTTAAAGCTGGCATTTATGACAACATTTCCAGCTCCAACAGCAGACTAAATATATCAATTTTTATGAAAGATAATCATCTTCCAAAGTAAATAATTTGAATAACGAAGCATGTTGAAAAACCTATACAATTTCAGAGGTTTTGGATTTAATTTGAAATTTTGCTTGCTTGCATACGAATATGCAGCAACACAAGGGTTAACCCTTACCCTGCTGAATTATTTGCTTCTAATTCTCGTCAATTAAAGCTAGAATTGTTAACGCTATGTAAAATATTGAATAATTTTATTGATTGGGCATCTACTGCAGACTGCTTTTTCAAATTCAGTGGCATTCTATAAGGTTTGAAATGTCCGCATAAAGACGGGTCTAGCAGCACAAAGATTGAAACGAAGTGGTCGTGCTTTTTATGACCATTGCAAAATTATTTCTGTTTCAATTTTCTAAGTATCAGTTGTTCGCATTGTTATTTCTAAATGTTTAAACTTTCAATCATCGCTTACTTCATATGCATTAGCTCTTTAGCTTTACTCATTTAAATTCTACCATCGCACTATGATATCAGTGTATTAGACAGTTCTACGGTTCCGGTTTAGATTAAATCACATTTAACCATGATTGATTTTATTGTGTGTTAGGACTGCCACGTTTGTCTGGTCGTCGTTTTCTAGGAGTGTTCTCAAGTAACTGGCCATGTTACTATCAGTGACGGTGTTATTGGATTAGGGCTGTGTAACCTATGTGATTAGCTGGTCAGGTTACTATCAGTGACGGTGTTGTTGGATTAGGGCTGTGTAGCCTATGTGATTAACTGGTTAGGTTACTATCAGTGACGGGGTTATTGTATTAGGGCTGTGTAACCTATGTAATTAACTGGTCAGGTCACTATCAGTGACGGGGTTATTGTATTAGGGCTGTGTAACCTATGTAATTAACTGGTCAGGTCACTATCAGTGACGGGGTTATTGTATTAGGGCTGTGTAACCTATGTAATTAACTGGTCAGGTCACTATCAGTGACGCGGTTATTGGATTGGGGCTGTGTAACCTATGTAATTAACTTATTGCTGTTGTATTATCTCGTACAATTCAATCAAACAAAATATAAATGAATCGGCCTTTAGGCCACTTTTGTGCACATACAGGCTAAATTGGACCAGGAGAACCTCCTGAGGATGGTGAGATGAGTGAGATGACACTGCCAACCAGACACAGGATTTGAAATCCAAACCCTGAAGGTCTGAGGCCGAGCACGCTACATCTCGGTCACTGTGGATCCCCACAATACTTACAAGTGGATGGGGAAGAACCATTTTTGTTTCTTTCAAACCGCCGAGACCGGGAAACGAGCCCCGAACTTTAGCGTGAAAGACAGCTGTGCTAACCACTACCCTATTAAACAGCCCTTTATTGTTAACTGTCAAGGTGTTAAGTATAGTCGCTTTGAAGTCTGTGAAGTAGTAGTAGTAAATCTTTGCTTTACGTCACTTTTCGGCACAAAAGGTATTTTAAGTGACAGTGTAATACGATAAAAACGTTGTAGTCAATTGATGAGATGAATGATGTACAGATGATGATGTGAGGGTGGGGGTGATAGGGCATGGTGGGTTATTGAGAGCGTTTTCCTTCGCTCGCCCGATAAGGGGTTCTGGGCATGTCTAGGGGATATACTCCCAGACATGCCCAGACTGCCGGAGACTTGAGTTTCGCTGTACAATTTAATGATGAAACTCTGTGGCATTTTGCGCAGCTCCGCTATCCTCGGGTCGGAAAGTCCCCAGAGTAACAATAGGAAGGATCACTCCCTCTGGGTAACTCCATTCATCCAACGTGAGAGACCTAATGTCAAACACGCTATTGCTGGTTATTTAAGGCTACCACAGCCTACATCAGCGCCAGCACTGATGCAGGTGCTGCATTGGCTCCGCTGTTGAGCGGAGGAACCAGGGTACGCCACTGGAAATCCGCCCGAAGATTATAGCCAGATACGTGGTTAAAGTCTGTGAAAATTTGCCTACGATCACTAAGCTTGTTAAGACTCAAAACGTCAATTTAGTCCGTTGTTCAGCTGGTATTTTAAATTCATTTGAAGGTGTAATTTCTAGCTTCAAATGAAAAAAATACATTCATATCATGATAAATATCTATATTTTTTATTTGTTTTTAAATCTGCCCGGAAAACGTTTACTGGCCTATAATACCACGTTTTTGTACCTGTGATAACCAACATAACGCCCTAATCTAAGGCATATCTACCGCTTAACAATGTAGGCCTACTATAAACACTTTGTCAACATTGATAGCACTTTTGAAGCCTCATATATTTCACCGAACAGGGCATTCCAGATTATGTGGTGACATGTTAACCCTTTAAGCTTCATATTGGATGAATATATGTATAATACGTCATTAAAAGGCGTGTTATCCAGTAAACATAAAACATTTGCATAACATTTGTACAACGCCGGCCCAACGTCGAAAGACGTTGGCCCGACGTTGTACAAATGTTATACAAATGTTTTGTGTTTACTGGGTATGGACATTTATTCATGTCATTGTTGTTGGGTATTGCATAAAAAATATATTTTTATGAAAATGAAACGGAATATCTGGGTGATAGGAATGTTTACTTATTCAAAACTATAGTCTTTAAAACCTTAAGTGATAGTCGCGTCCACGTGAAATCGGGATGTGTCTATGCGGTGACAATCGCTGCCATGTGGTCGCGTCTACAGGTTTTTTAGCCATGTTTTCATTTATATATATGGTACAGAGGTAATTATTGTTCACCCACTTGTTGCGGTAGCGAGACTTCGGGTGGGTGGAAATTTAAATTGTATAATATAACGCCTTAAATGTTAAAACCTTAATTAGCTGGAATTACAAATTTAATATGCACATAATTAATCCACTTGAAGTGGGTCGCAATAGCGCAACACAACTTTAATTGAGTAAAAAGTGTCTGACTTAGCATTGTAATGGTTAATCCACTTGAGTGACGTCAGAATGGTGTTTGTTCACACTGGTGAGGAGGGCGTGCCACCTTTCACGGTGATAAGCCTTATCTTACAGGCCTAATTCCTCAGAAAGAATGATCGATCTCAGGTTCACGTTTTTTTTGCACTGGTGACTCAATTCAGATGGAGAATTGTCCAAAACGTAACCTAGCTTTTCACCAATATTACTTGGTTAATTCTCTATCAATTTTAAAAAAGACGATGTTCTTGTGATTTATTAGGTAACACAACTTTTCATTCAAAGTTATTTGGTTGCAAATAATATTACAGATGTTTGCCGATGGTTCACAAATATACCTCTCGAACACGTCGTTTGAGATAACATCTGCACCAAATCAAAAAATAATATATTTTAAAATTAGTTATTTTATTTCATTTTTGTTGTTTATTTTTCTTCAATGTAAATATTTAGGGTTATATGTACATGACTGCATTATCGATGGGAATCGTTATCTGATCTCACAATGATAATCTGAATGTAACACTTCTCCTGCTGTGACCGTATATACAATTATGAATGACAAATACAAGCAATCAGTTCAGTTGGTTTGAAGGGAATTGCTAAGGAGCCTTGCAAGGTTAAACAAATTCCAGACATCCAAAACATTTTTTGATAGAGCTCACAACACCCACCCACCCCTCTATCCGATTTTTTAACAAAAATTTGAAACAAATTTTCATCAAAGATTTTAAATCTTTTTGGTTTTCATCATCTGTTGTTTTATGATTTCCTTGTTCTAGACAACCCCCTCACACATAAAGATGACAGTACTCAATGGACACTACACTGCGGCTTCCGTGCTTTTCGGATTGGCCATAGCCTTCCAGATGTTCAGTATGTGGCAGTATCCACTAGGTATACCATCAGGATCGCTAGGAGGTGAGTACAGTATGTGGCAGTATCCACTAGGTATACCATCAGTATGTGGCAGTATCCACTAGGTATACTATCAGTATGTGGCAGTATCCACCAGGTATAACATCAGTATGTGGCAGTATCCACTCGGTATACCATCAGTATGTGGCAGTATCCACTCGGTATACCATCAGTATGTTGCAGTATCCACTAGGTATAACATCAGTATGTGGCAGTATCCACCAGGTATACTATCAGTATGTGGCAGTATCCACCAGGTATACTATCAGTATGTGGCAGTATCCACTAGGTATACTATCAGTATGTGGCAGTATCCACTAGGTATACCATCAGTATGTGGCGGTATCCACTAGGTATACCATCAGTATGTGGCAGTATCCACTAGGTATACCATCAGTATGTGGCAGTATCCACTAGGTATACCATCAGTATGTGGCAGTATCCACTAGGTATACCATCAGTATGTGGCAGTATCCACTAGGTATAACATCAGTATGTGGCGGTATCCACTAGGTATACTATCAGTATGTGGCAGTATCCACTAGGTATACCATCAGTATGTGGCGGTATCCACCAGGTATACCATCAGTATGTGGCAGTATCCACTAGGTATACCATCAGTATGTGGCAGTATCCACTAGGTATACCATCAGTATGTGGCAGTATCCACTAGGTATACCATCAGTATGTGGCAGTATCCACTAGGTATAACATCAGTATGTGGCGGTATCCACTAGGTATACTATCAGTATGTGGCAGTATCCACTAGGTATACCATCAGTATGTGGCAGTATCCACTAGGTATAACATCAGTATGTGGCGGTATCCACTAGGTATAACATCAGTATGTGGCAGTATCCACTAGGTATACCATCAGGATCGCTAGGAGGTGAGTACAGTATGTGGCAGTATCCACTAGGTATACCATCAGTATGTGGCAGTATCCACTAGGTATACCATCAGTATGTGGCAGTATCCACCAGGTATGCCATCAGTATGTGGCAGTATCCACCAGGTATACCATCAGTATGTGGCAGTATCCACTAGGTATAACATCAGTATGTGGCAGTATCCACCAGGTATACCATCAGTATGTGGCAGTATCCACTAGGTATACCATCAGTATGTGGCAGTATCCACCAGGTATGCCATCAGTATGTGGCAGTATCCACTAGGTATACCATCAGTATGTGGCAGTATCCACTAGGTATACCATCAGTATGTGGCAGTATCCACCAGGTATACCATCAGTATGTGGCAGTATCCACCAGGTATACCATCAGTATGTGGCAGTATCCACTAGGTATACCATCAGTATGTGGCAGTATCCACCAGGTATACCATCAGTATGTGGCAGTATCCACTAGGTATACCATCAGTATGTGGCAGTATCCACCAGGTATACCATCAGTATGTGGCAGTATCCACTAGGTATACCATCAGTATGTGGCAGTATCCACCAGGTATGCCATCAGTATGTGGCAGTATCCACTAGGTATAACATCAGTATGTGGCGGTATCCACTAGGTATACTATCAGTATGTGGCAGTATCCACTAGGTATACCATCAGTATGTGGCAGTATCCACTAGGTATACCATCAGTATGTGGCAGTATCCACTAGGTATACCATCAGTATGTGGCAGTATCCACTAGGTATACCATCAGTATGTGGCAGTATCCACTAGGTATACCATCAGTATGTGGCAGTATCCACCAGGTATGCCATCAGTATGTGGCAGTATCCACTAGGTATAACATCAGTATGTGGCAGTATCCACTAGGTATACCATCAGTATGTGGCAGTATCCACTAGGTATACCATCAGTATGTGGCAGTATCCACTCGGTATAACATCAGTATGTGGCAGTATCCACTAGGTATACCATCAGTATGTGGCAGTATCCACTCGGTATAACATCAGTATGTGGCAGTATCCACTAGGTATACCATCAGTATGTGGCAGTATCCACTAGGTATACCATCAGTATGTGGCAGTATCCACTAGGTATACCATCAGTATGTAGCAGTATCCACTCGGTATACCATCAGTATGTGGCAGTATCCACTAGGTATAACATCAGCATGTGGCAGTATCCACTAGGTATACCATCAGTATGTGGCAGTATCCACTCGGTATACCATCAGTATGTGGCAGTATCCACTAGGTATAACATCAGTATGTGGCAGTATCCACTAGGTATACCATCAGTATATGGCAGTATCCACTAGGTATACCATCAGTATATGGCAGTATCCACTCGGTATACCATCAGTATGTGGCAGTATCCACTAGGTATACCATCAGTATATGGCAGTATCCACTCGGTATACCATCAGTATGTGGCAGTATCCACTAGGTATACTATCAGTATGTGGCAGTATCCACCAGGTATGCCATCAGTATGTGGCAGTATCCACTCGGTATACCATCAGTATGTGGCAGTATCCACTAGGTATACCATCAGTATGTGGGAGTATCCACTCGGTATACTATCAGTATGTGGCAGTATCCACCAGGTATACCATCAGTATGTGGCAGTATCCACTAGGTATACCATCAGTATGTGGCAGTATCCACTAGGTATAACATCAGTATGTGGCAGTATCCACTAGGTATACTATCAGTATGTGGCAGTATCCACTCGGTATAACATCAGTATGTTGCAGTATCCACCAGGTATACTATCAGTATGTGGCAGTATCCACCAGGTATACCATCAGTATGTGGCAGTATCCACTAGGTATACCATCAGTATGTGGCAGTATCCACTAGGTATACCATCAGGATCACTAGGAGGTGAGTAAACTGGCAAAGTTGGGCAGTTTTAGGCCTGTATTTATTTTAGCATTTATAGGCCTCTATTTATTTGCCGGGGGACAGGGACTGTTGATAGCCTTCTAGATGTGGCATGATCTCTAAATGAGGGTAAGTTTAGGCGCATAGCTTATACCTGCATGTATTCATTCCGGGGATTTAATGACTGGACATTTATATGTACACTTCAACAACAGGCTCCATTTGTTTATTATAGAACACAATACTTTAAATAATATTCATGACGCTTTACTGATTTTAATGTGATCATAGAACATTTAAGTATGAACTAAGGGATGTTGCAAAGTTAAAAAAAATTCCAAACATCCCTCCAAAAATTGGAAGTTGGTGGGTGGGTCCAGGGCCATTTTGGATAGAAAATAGAAAATTGGAAAAGCAAAAAAATTAAAATCTTTGATGATTATTGGTTTCCAAAAAAAAAAAATGGATAGGGGGTGGGTGGATGGTGTGAGCTCTATCCATTTTTTTTTGGATGTCTGGATTTTTTTATAACTTTGCAAGGCCTTTAAGTGATTATTAGAAAGAGATTGAGCCGATAACTCGATAAATGTGATTGGGGTATTCCTTATATTACACATGTATTATATGTTCATGATAGTGCCGACTTATTAACTTGCCACATCTTCTCAATAAATGGGGATTTATCTAATCTCAGCCATGTTGGGTGAGGAAGGGTGGGCGTGCCATGTGACCGCACCCGACTGCTGTGGTTGTATTGGATCACAAAATGAGAATTCTGGGAGTGAAATCAGTATTCGTTTGACATTTATTTATTTATTTTTTTGTTTATTTATTTATTTATTCTCTGATATGGCATGGAATGACATGGCCTGGTTTAATATGGCAAGCCGTGCCATACCATATTAACGCATGCTGCGTATCGTCCCTTGTAACACAGTCAGGCAAGCGACACATTGTCCCAGTTCAGGTTTAACGTTGGTCCACCGTCTCCTCCGCTGGCCCAGCATCATACCAGCACTGTGGGAGCGCCGTGTGTTTGCCTTATCATTTATGATAAACACAGGGAGTGATATATGACGAGTGGCGCCCTCACAGCTAGGGCGGCGAGATTAGGCATATTTACCCTCTTATCTGAGGTCACGGCCTCCAAAATCAAACATTAACCCAGCGTCAGCATAATGCTGGCACAGGGGTAAAGTTGATGTACCAGCATTGGCCTGACATCGGCGCGATGTTCCACACATTTGACCGGGCCCGCCCTGACGCGCCGCTCAAGGTGGGAGGTATGTTAGAGATGTGGCCGGAAATATTGGAAATGGATGGTTCCGCTTAACCCTTATCCTGCTACATCGTATATTTCACGTTTAACCCTTGTCCTGCTAGGCCCGTATATATACGGTTTAACCCTTGTCCTGCTAGGCCCGTATATATACGGTTTAACCCTTGTCCTGCTAGGCCCGTATATATGCGGTTTAACCCTTGTCCTGCTAGGCCCGTATATATACGGTTTAACCCTTGTCCTGCTAGGCCCGTATATATACGGTTTAACCCTTGTCCTGCCAGGCCCGTATGTATTTGGTTTAACACTTGTCCTGCTAGGCCCGTATATATACGGTTTAACCCTTGTCCTGCTAGGCCCGTATATATACGGTTTAACCCTTGTCCTGCTGGGCCCGTATAGTACGGTTTAAACCTTGTCCTGCCAGGCCTGTACGTATTCGGTTTAACACTTGTCCTGCACGGTTTAACCCTTGTCCTGCTAGGACCGTATATATACGGTTTAACCCTTGTCCTGCTGGGCCCGTATATATACGGTTTCACCCTTGTCCTGCCAGGCCCGTATATATACGGTTACACCCTTGTCCTGCTAGGCCCGTATATATACGGTTTGACCCTTGTCCTGCTAGGCCCGTATATATACAGTTTAACACTTGTCCTGCTAGGTCCGTATATATACGGTTTAACCCTTGTCCTGCTAGGTCCGTATATATACGGTTTCCCCCTTGTCCTGCTAGGCCCGTATATATACGGTTACACCCTTGTCCTGCTAGGCCTGTATATATACGGTTCAACCCTTTCCTGCTAGGGCCGTATATACGGATTGACCTTGCATCACAAAATTTCCGAGATTTCCACAATTCTAGTCTTGGCCTTTGAACATGTTCATATATTAGGGACATGTCCAAGAAGCTTAAATACAATTTGTATTGATTGTATCGCTTTAAACATAAAGATTTGTCAATGTTTGATCTCCTCAAGTTATAAAGAACACACCTTAATTTGAGTAATTTTCACCCACTTTAAGTTGTGGGTCGCGGTAGCGAGACACAGCTTGAGGTGGCGAAAAAAGGGTTAATCTAGTTATTTTTTAAATTTTAAGATGCGGCTGCATGGATATAGCCTCAGCAATAGCAGCTCCCAGCAAACACGCTCACTCAATGTTAAGATGGGGCTGCATGGATATAGCCTCAGCAATAGCAGTTCCCAGCAAACACGCTCACTCAATGTTGAGATGGGGCTGCATGGATATAGCCTCAGCAATAGCAGCTTCCAGCAAACACGTTCACTCAATGTTAAGATGAGGCTGCATGGATATAGCCTCAGCAATAGCAGCTCCCAGCAAACACGCTCACTCAATGTTGAGATGGGGCTGCATGGATATAGCCTCAGCAATAGCAGCTCCCAGCAAACACGCTCACTCAATGTTGGTTTATTGTTGGTACAACGTCTGAGACGGTGGCCCAACATTGCACCAACCTTGGGCGAACGGGTTAGACTACTTGCTCGGCCGTGCGTCGTGGACGATAGTCAACATCAAAACAGCATTGTTTTAATGTCTTGTGGATTCAGATGTAGGTTGTTCCAGTAATCAAGACGAAGAATAGGAATTATCAGATTGGATTAAATACATGTTGTTGTTGCTGTTCAAGATAGTTCAAAGAGTTATGACAGTTAAAGTATATAATATAAATAAAAAACATATGACGTAATCAACCAATCATATCAGTCATTGATTTATAATTTAAATCAGAGGGTGGAATATCATAATTTGGTCGAGAATTCAATCATATAATGTGAACAAAAACATTAAATATATAATGTGATGTAAATAAATATGGTGTTTTTTCCAAGGCAGTTCAAGTATATAGGAATAAACATAAAAATAGTGGGTCATTCAAGGTGGTACATGATGTAAATATAAAACATAAACATGGATTGGTCAAGTCCGTTAAAGTATATAAAGTTGGATTGACGGGATTATATTCGCAGTTCTCAACCAATTGTCATAAAATATTACAAACCCTATTTCCTAGTGATGCGGTGACTACCCTGAAAACGTCATTGAAAAATATTGTATAGTTTAAAAATTAGTATATTTAATAGTAAAAAATAAGTGGCCCTCTATATAAACCCATTAACTTTGTCTCAGAACTTCGGAGCAATCGCCGCATGGCTGGACAATAGTGTGTGCGAAATGTCATGAAAGTTGGTTCAGAATTGACTGAGAATTCCGTGTAATTATAATCTGACTATAATGAAAATCAAATATCCCATATGGTGGGTAATTCAAGGCGCTTCAAGTAGGCCCATAATATTCTAATAAAGTGGACATAGTCTTACATGTGTTATTACCTGCATTCCACGCTCACAGTACAGATAACAGTGAAGTCAAATTATGCTGAGACACATCAACATGATCAAGGAGCCATTGATAACCTATGTCCACAAACATCTTGAGCAGTCTCGTCATATTTACACAGTTAGATATGCCTCGTGTACAACATGACGGCTTCAATGATCAACTTTACTATTATGACATGTTCACCTGATGCTGGGTGATACAGGGTCGACGTCTAAAATGACGGCCCAACATCAATACAACATTGGTTGAATGTTTGTTACTTGCTTTGAAGTGGTGCGATAGGAAAGGGTCACCGCGGTAGCCAACTGCAGAGATAGGCTGCATTAAGCCTTTACCCGTTGTGTCTCGCTACCGCGATCCACAACTTCAAGTGGGTGAAAATTACTCATATATGTTTAATTTAAGACCAAACATTTGCAAATGTTGAAACACACATTTTCTGTTTCCAATAACAATTAGAATCGATTATAGTTGTGCATAGCACACTTAAACGGTTAATTGTATTAACTCAGCTATATTATATGAAAAATAAATTACGTCATAATATGAGTGTGTTTGTTATAATAGTATAGTGTTGTCTTTTTAGGGTTCACTAATTGTTACAATATATTTTAATCGGAACAAGCACTACCCAAAACTCTTGTTGTTTTACAGCTGGGCCAGCGTCGCAGACGGTGGGTCAACGTTGAAACAACATCGGTTCAATGTATCGTGTTTGCTGGGAATTGCTCAAATTGTGAAATCTATTCGCATAATGAAGTTTTACGTCTGCAGCTGTAAAATATTTATCTAGACGACATTTTTTAATACTATACAGACTTAGGCCTCTGTACAACGAAGTCAACTAAAGAGGTGTAATTAGGGTGTGCGTTTATTCTAGGCTACCTCAGCAGACGATTATTGATTTTATGAAATGGGATGATGGTGGATATCATTTTACGTTGCCCTAAATTTAGTAGAATAGAAACGCAATAAGACATTTTTTCGTAATTTTTACCATAATATAAGCTCTAACTTGTGACGACAGGATAAGTCGGCCCGGATAATAACGGTGGTGATAGCGGGGAATAGTAGTAGTTATTTACTCAGAAAATGAGAAATTGTCAAATGATTATCAGCAGTCGTGTTTGGGGCCGTTCAACAATTACCTAACGCTTTTTTGGACGATTTTTGACCCCCCTCCCCCCTTCGTAACGCTTTTTAACGCTACTGTGACTGCGCTCCGTAACGCATACCTTGAACCCCCCCCCCTCCCCCCTCTAAGCGTTGCGTAATTGGTGAACGGCCCCTTTACGACAACGAACCACGCTCGCATGAGATGGTGTTATACATTCTCCACACATAGATGTCGCTCAGGTCAACCCCGCTCTCTCTCTGTAACCACACGCCATGTTTCGACAGAAACTGCTCATTTTGAGCAGTTTTTTGATATGACAACTGTAGGCTTATAAACACGCTTGAGTGTCTTGAATATATATGGCAAATATAAAACACCACTACACCGCCACATATGAGTTTCTATTCACATAGAAATAGAAAACATCCAATGGATTACTTTTTCTGCCTGAGAAGGTCCATGTTTACGTTTTTCTGACAGAATTTACAATCGGCTTCAAAACACTGGCAAATATAACTTACTGAATGACATGCGAATTGTGCTGGTTCAATTTATCCACTACTAACCAGAATAAATAGCCCTTACCTGTAGCAAACTCTAAGATCAAATTAAATATTGAAAAAAGGATAAGTAATGAGTCGAAGTGAACACCAAAATAGTTCCGTGGTTAGGAATGGTTATAAAATCACGTGGTAACGCTCACTAACGGCTGATAAATCTGGTCAATCGCCAAGCGTGCATACGGCGAAATGAGCGTGTGGTATCAGAGATATAATCTCTGAGGTCAGAATGGGTGTTATAGTGACCGAGCATGCTGGGAGTTCAGCCAGAAGCTTCTAGCCTATATCTCAATTGCAGGCGAGCTTGCAACGAACCAGCCATCTCTCTATGTGACGTCATTAACCCTTTCAGCGCGGGGATCGACTTTAGACGTCAGAATATAGACGCTAAGGCCGGTCCCCGCACTGAAAGAGTAAAATATTTATAATTGCCATAGACCCAAATGAAGCGGAAAGAGTTATTTGACATTTTGAAAAAAAACCTTTGGTCTCCATGGTTTATATAAAATTAATTGAGCGCCTCAAGGGTTAAAGTAATGAGTTTGTTTATTCTCCACACATAAATGTCGCTCTCTGGGGTCAGAATGGTGTTTGTTATTATGGTGATGTGTTTGTTATTATGGTATTTTTTTGTATTATGGTAATGTATTTTTCTTTGCCAGGGTTCACTATAAAGTGGCCCAGGCTATGCTGATTACAGCTCTGGCCATATATTACGTCATAATATGAGTGTGTTTGTTATAATAGTATTGTGTTGTCTTTTTAGGGTTCACTATCAACTCTACTCAGGTGTCGACAGAGGATAAGGTCGCCCAGGCTATGTTAATCACAGCGCTCCTGTGCTATGTAATCGCCTTCATCGGAGCCGTGGTCGGCGCTAATCGAATGCTCCCCTTTCAGTCGTTCGCCATCCTTGGCTGGATTGGATGCTTCTGTTTAATTGGAGGTAGGTTAATATGCTCTATATGCCCTAGGTACAGTCTGGGAGCTCCCAAGGTATACTCTGTAAGATCTCAGAGTATACCCCACAAGCCCAGACTATACCCCACCAGATTTAGGGTGGGGTATAGTCTGGGTGACAGGGGTATACTCTGGGAGATATCATATGACTTACTAATTAGGGATATAATTATCTGATCCGTAATCTGGCATA
Organism: Flabesymbios commensalis; assembly: GCA_964017125.1. Classification (NCBI taxonomy): domain Eukaryota; kingdom Metazoa; phylum Annelida; class Polychaeta; order Terebellida; family Flabelligeridae; genus Flabesymbios; species Flabesymbios commensalis. The sequence goes on along the minus strand of OZ024902.1, from coordinate 855,865 downwards.
ATTCATGTCTCATGTAGCATATTAACCCTCTGAGGATTAGACTATTATAATGTCCACTATGTTACCCTTCTCATGGCTAGAGTATAAAATGTCTCTTGTATTAACCTTCTGATGGCTAGAGCATCACATGCCTCATTGATTAACCTTCTAACAGCTAGACTTTCATATGTCTCCTATATTAACCTTTCGATAGCTAGAAGTCTCGTTTATTATCCCCCTAAAGGCTACAGTACCACATGTCTTACATGTCTGGCTACTCTAGCTAAATAATTGGTGTGCTCCAATGCCTCCATATGATTTGGCGGGCACCAAATAATTCAAATAATTAATTGGTGCGTAGCCTACCAATTAATTATTTAGTGCGTACCAAATTGTACATTGAAAGCATCTAATTGGGTCGCACCAAATATGTTAATGCATGATGTGACAAGTGATACAGCTAGCCACCAGAAGGTTATCACATAAGCCAAGTGGTACTCTAGCCAAACAGATGATTAAGATGGGAGACATAATTTTAAGATAGTATAGCTCCAGAAGGTTAGTGCATGAGGCAAGTGATACAGCTAGCCACCAGAAGGTTATTGCATAAGCCAAGTGATACTCTATCCATCAGTAGGCTAACATAGAAGTCTTAGGATAGTCTAGTCCCCAGAGGGTTAATACATGATACATGTGATACTCTAACCATCAGAAGAATAATATAGAAGGCATGTGATAGTGGAGCCCTCAGAAGGTTGATACACTAGACACCTGATACTCTAGCCTCAAGAGGGTTAATGCATGGGATATGTTACACTCCAGCAAATCAGAAGGTTAAAATCAGAGACATTTGACAGTCTAGCCCCCAGACGATTAATAAATATGTGATACTCTAGAATATGGTAATCTACTAGCACCCAGAGGGTTTAGGCATGCGATACTCTAACCACCAGAAGGTTTATATAATGATAGTTAATACAAGAGACACTTGATTCGTTAACCCTGGGATGGATAATAAAACAGACATATTATGATCTGTGATAATCCAGCCCCTAAAATATTGAAGCATGAGGCATGTGATACCTCAGCCATCAGAAGGTTAACATTATAAGACATGTGGTACTCTAGCCCCTAGAAAGTTAGTACATGATGAAACATAAAATACACCAGCCTCAAAAGTGTTAAAACATGGGAGATAACTTTTTAATATTCTATTTATGATTGATTGTAATCATATATAATATCTCCCAGAGTATACCCTTATCTCCCAGACTATACCCCACCTTGAATCTGATGGGGTAAAGTCTGGGCTTGTGGGGTATACTCTGGGAGCTCGCAGAATATACCCTGGGTATAGTCTGGGAGCTCCCAGACTATACCCCGGGGCATAGTCCAGAATATACCCGGGTATACTTCAGTGGGGGGTTAATCTGGGCGGTTACACCGGGTCTATATCATACATTGGAGGTATGTTATGTTCTATATGCACGGGGCTATATGATACATTTAAAATTCAATTGACCATTTATTACAAAAGCATGCCATCGGTGGGCCACGTACAGGACCAACAGTTCACTAATCAGGGGCGCATTTTAGGTAGGCATTCTCAGACGAAAAGAAACGAGCTCTTCTTGATTCTCGTGGCCGATATAAAAGCTCATTGTTTTCCTCGTGTGTCACCTCTTTAACATGTATAGGGCGGAGACAATGACTCGTTTAATCTTAGGGGGGCACCATTAGATTCCCAGGGAGGGGGGGGGGCAGGAGTATTTTTGAAATAAATAATTTCGGGGGGACTCTGCGTGAAATAAATAATTTACCTCAAGAACTGTTCCATATATAAACATGTAACAAAATGTGAAATTTTCAGCGCGCCGCCGAGCCCGGTTGAAATAAATAATTTGCCCGCGACAAATACTCCTGCCCCCCCCTCCTGGGAATCTAATGGTGGCCCCCTTAACGATCCTCATATGCAAATGAACTATTTCTGAGCGAGAATGTACGTAAAACAGGTCCAAGGTGCCTACTTACCTGCTTTACTGATCGTTTGCTTACTAGCCGGCAATGCCACATATGCCCTCCGCCTACAGTGGGCCATTGGTATGCCACCAGAAAATTATGCCATCTGCCTCTGGTGGTCATTGTTGGGCATCACCATTGGATCATAAACAGAAGTTGGCACCATTTGTTAGTCCAAAACCACTGGAGGCCCACTGTGCAAATGTACAATGAGCAGAAACTATGGTGGGCCAGCGATGCGCTGTTTAGCCTACCGGGTTACTTTTCATAATGTTTCCATATGTAAACTAATAAGCCTACCTGGTTTTTTTAGTGTGACTTTTAAGTCTGTAATGACTTTCTTTCTGTCAATAAAATATCTGTCTCTATTCTCTGTCTGTCTGTCTGGGCTGTATTTATCAGATTTTTTTCAGCCATTGCGGTAGGCCCCTAATTGTCTTTTTACCCACTTGACGTTGTGTCTGGCTTCGCTACCCACAACTTCAAGTCGGTAAAAATTGTTCATTTTTGTCTAATTTGAGATCATATAGCCTACTTGCAAATCTTGATATTTAAAGACTTATTTCGTTTAGTTTGCAATAACTGGGATATAAGGGAGCGAATACCTGTAGCCAGCTCAATCTCTATGTTTCAGTATTGTGCTGCTTGTTGTAAGGCTGTTAATACTTGTTTTGTCTATATTTTCCAGCTATCGCGGTGATTGTCGCGCTCGCCGTTAATACCTGTTTATCTATGTTTTTTCAGCCATCGCAGTGATCGTCGGCCTCGCGGTTAAGGGAGCTAAGATGACGGAGCCTAACAACACGTTGGTTCACCCTTACTTCTTCACCTATTACTGTGTGGGCGCCATCTTTATTCTGGCTGGGGGAGCTCTCTGCTCAGGACGACTCAGAAACTTTGATGATTGATTAATTATCGTCCAAGTGTCGACGAACTTTTCATTCAGTTTATATTCCGACAATTTTTCATTTCACAACGATTTAGCCTCGTACAGGAAATGAATGCTAACCCTCAAACCGCCGGTACCGATTATATTCATTTTTTAACATTTAACATTTTAAGCCTATCAGCTTTTAAACATATTGAAAATAAAACGTGACACCGATCAGCAGGAATTTGACCTAGCAGACCTCCATTTTCACTCACTTGAAGTTGTGGATCGCGTCAGCGAGACACAATTTTAAGTGGGTGAAAATTCATGTTGAATAATTTGGCGGTTAAAGGGTTGACTCTATAAGCGCTAATTACGTTCGAAGCCGTTTTTAACCTTTTTATTTCCGCTTCAAACAGGAAATTTTGACGGATAAATGAGGATTGACTTTGGTAAAGTTTGGTATATATTTTGATTCAAATTGTACTTGTAAGTAATTGTCACCCTAAAATAGATTTTAAACATCAACATTTGCAAATGTTTGGTCTTCAATAACTAATATGAGTAATTTTCACCCACTTGAAGTTGTGGGCCGCAGTAGCGAGATATAACCTACAGTGAGAGAAAAATTGAATTATATTTTAGCGCTTTCCCAGCAAAAACAAAACATTTGTATAACATTTTCACAATGTTGGCCCAACGTCAGAGACGTTGGCCGACGTTGTGCACATGTTATATAAATGTTTTGTGTTTGCTGGGTTAACGGGTAAATATTTTCCTCTCAATAGAAAATGTCAGTCTTTAAAATCAGGGCGTTTGGAAATATGTGATCTATTACACTTTAATATTTTAAGAAATATGGTACTTTTCATTCGTTTTGAACCTTGGCACAAGATGAGTTATCTAGACTGGCAGAGCAAATATCTATCAAACGCAAGAGTCGGCTCAATGTAGACAGAATGTTGGGCCAACATCGTGTTGGTTCAATATTGAAACATCTCGTGATGAACGTTTCGTTTTGGAGGATAGCGAGTGTCACGGCTACAGCTTGAGTCTGCCGCACTCTAAACCCGACATGCACCAGCTTGAACAACTTAAAGTTGTTGAACATTTGAATTAGCGGAAAAATGTTTAGATTATCATGTATCAGATTATCACCTCTGTACTACTTCATATGAAGTGGGTATGAAGTTAAATCTCAAATGGTGAAAAGTAACGGTTGACAATATTTTAAACTATTAATTCATCGATGTTCACTTTCCTTATGCCTTTCACATATAATCCAGAAGACACGAGACGTTGACCCGATGTTGGTGTAATGTTGGCCCACCGTCTACGATGCCGGTCCAACATTTGGTCAACATTGGGTCAACGTCTGGAAATTAAGTCCGTGTTTTAATATTTTATTTTTATCTTGGCAGATATTATGCATATTGTGTGTGTTGTACGTAATTATACGTTGATTATTGTTCAAATGTATGTTCATGGATAGTGTTGACATATATTCAGCTAGTCTCTCTTAAAACAGGGAACCAGATTATTATTGTGCTGCCTCGGGAGAAAATATTTCATTTTAGTTTCATATAAACAATGATTGTTTCTATTAAATTATCTATATCGAACATATAAAATGGATCACTGTCAATCTTTCGTTCTGTGGCCCTAATTCCCGTGATTTGTAAGTTTGCATTTACAAAAGATTGATAATATATCATCAACGCTTATCGGCGGTGATTTTAATGGTAAAACAGAATAAATGATTAGTTTAGCTGCTCAATGATTCAGTAGAAACGCTGAGGGCAGCTTTATGTATGATTATCTATAGTGTATGATTCTATTGTTATATTGTTATTGGTTGATTGTTATTAATCAGTGTAAATGCTAAAGGCAGGTTATTCTAAGATCACTGCTTATGTGATTATCGTATGATTTACACCCACTTCAAACTGTTTTGAATGTTTTGTTTCATTTTGCAGGGTTAAATATGCAGAATGCCCTTTTTGAACTTTCTTTCATGAGAGGGTATATACTTCGCTATGCTACTAGTTGAATAATTATTTGATCAAAATGTCACTTCAAGTTTTTTATCGCTTATGATATTTCATTCCAGATTTACATAAATGTTTCAAATAAAGTTTTATTTTGATAAATAAAACGAGTTTTATGTTATCTTGAATTGTCCTTTCCATTGGAATTGCTAAGGCATTGGAAATTATATCTGTGTCTACATATTTTATTAATTTTGTAAAAAAAACAGTTTGAAATTAGTAAGTTAAGTGAGGTGGTTACACAAGCATGTATACTAGCACAACAAAATCAGGATATTTTAAACAGGATATTGTTGCAGATTCCTGTACTAAAAACGCCACATTCAGACTGTTATTATAAGGTTGGTACAGCGTCGGATATTCTGGGTCATTATTGTGACAGCCATGATCCAGCTATGTACTATAGCAGGTGCAGCCCTGAAAGCACCAATTATGAGCATAGTCGTTTTATCGATGAGATTAAAAAAGTGATTGGCCTTGATGTTGATAAATCTTAATAATTTTCACCAACTTAAGTGGGTGAAAATTCCTATTCAATGGCTTTTGGTCTGCTTCAATGGGTTATGGTCTGCTCGGTTTTTACAAAAATATTTCAGTGAGTGAGTGAGTGAGTGAGTGAGTGAGTGAGTGAGTGAGTGAGTGAGTGAGTGAGAGGATTAAATACAGATGTGTCTTCATGCATCGATCAGATTTAACAAGTGATCGGCTACACTGCTCACCCTAGACATCCTTCGCATGTTAAAATGTGCAGATGGTTGACGTCATATGTCCCCCGCTCTCAATTTCAAGTATTGTAGTAAGCTTGTGATTGGCCGGCTGTCTTGCTAAAAGTACCTTGATCGGCTGGCGAGAATATTATGGTGGCGGAGGGGTGGGTGTAGACAGACACCTGTGTGGAGCCCAGCAAACGCGAGGATTTGACCCAATGCTGTTTCACTATTGGCCCACCGCCAACGGCGCTGGACCAACATTGAAACAACATCGGGTCAAGGCTTCGTGTTTGCTGGGAGAGCTGTCCGCATTATGATACACGCGGGCAGTCTGTGTCTGGTTGGAACAGGCAGTGCACAGTGCTCTGTGTAGTGATCGGCCTGGATGTTGATAAATCTCAATGGTTTTCACCCACAATGTCAGCTAGACATTGTGGGTAATCTCAACTCACAATTTAATGACTTGGTACTTAAAGGGTTAGGACTTACCTAATATTATATAGAGGTAAATCATAAAGGCGGTTTGACAGGTCCACGGGCTTGTTACAAGGACGAATACCTCAGAAAAATACCTCAGATATGAGACTACACACGGTCATCCAGACGACACCCCGTACTCGCATAAGTTATAGGGTGATATAAATCAAGAAACATCACGATTTCATAATACGTATATTAATATTAATATGTAGCCCTGCTTTGTGTGTTATATATACGTGAATGTGGGCCGTAAATGGTCAGGGACAGGGTTTGCTCTTCTTTGGCTAAATTCCCCACAAAAACGTACTGTTGGAACCCAAGTTTATTACAAAAAAAGATGTGATTTTTCAGGTATATCCTCACAAGCAATTAACTATTTAAAACTTGGTACATAACTATATAACCCTCAGGGCTTTAATGTGACATGGTTGCAAGATGACACCAATGTTATTTCAAGGCAATTTTGCGGTCAAATAAGCTAATTTGTTACTGTATGACATCACATTGTTGAGAATTTGGCGGCTATCGAGCATTCACATGTGCAAAGAATGGTCAGGAACATTCACACCCTGTCATTTGAGCACTGATAAACACATTTCTGGGTCTATATATAAACTGAATATCAGTGTTTTAAATATAGATTATGACTATAATAGCAATAGCGTGCTTTTGATAGGATAATGTGGCCATTTCAAGCATTATTGTGCAATTTTAACCCTAGAAGAGCCAGATTCAATAAAAATAACAAAAACACACCACACTGTCCAAAAAATACAAGAATTAATAAAAACGAATTGCTCGTTTAATTCAATCAGTTTTAATTGGACTCTGTTGCATCAAGTTCTGGTGGGGGTTAAATAATTTATGTATATAATTTATCAAGCGATTTTCAACAGGCGCACCCTGTGAATACCTCTCTAGGACTTTGTTTCGAATCCTGTAACATCAGTGAGACCTATTAAAATGCAAATATTTAGAGCTGAAGGTGTTATCGGGAGATTAAAGCGTGAACACACCAACGCGATTTGCCGCGCGACGTTTGGGACAATGTTGTTTGAATTGTGTGACGCAGGCTCACAATTCAAACAACATTGTCCCAAAAGTCGCGTGGGACGTCGCGCGGGTAATCACGTTGGTGTGAACGCATCTTAAGGGGGAATTCAAGACTTTAAACGCCAAATTATTCAATTGGAAATTTCACCCACTTGAATTTGTGCTTCGTTGACGCCATCCACAAATTAAAGTGAGTGGAAATTATTATTTTTTTGCTAATAAAAAAATAAAAAACACACGAATACAATCATAATTTATTATGTACAGCGCATCTAATGCTCAGATTTTTAGTCTGACAGTGAGGGGAACGACTTTAGTCGTCATAATCTGACGTCTGTAAACATCTAAAGTCGATCCCCGAACTGTAATATTAAAAATCCATAACATAGGTATTCAAATGAACCAGAAAAAGCCAACTAAGACATTTATGATGATTTCAAAGTGAAAAAACACTATCGTCTCCATGGTTTATGCAAAATAATTCAGCACTTTGAGGGTTAATGCGTTAACTTAGTGATGATTGACAGGTCGTATGGAATCCTGGTAATCTCAGATATCCCGGCGTTCAGCCTTCTTCACGTCATTGTTGATACTTACCTGTGATTGAAGACACTTCTAAACTCTCACAACAAAGAGTTCTACATGGAAGTACTGACTGCGGACGGCACATAACCTTTATTCTTACTAACCCCTTACCCGCCATGTAATCTTTGAATTGTCAACCAATAAGACTCAAGTTGTGTGTCGCTACTAGCCATTCAGACCAAATACTGACACCAAACATTTGCATCGATATTTAACTGATTTGATTCCACATTTCACCTGCTAATAAAACGCTTATAAAATGAATATAGCGGTGATCAGTAAAGGGTTTAGTTATTGACTCATTCGCTTTGGAAGTGAATTCGTAACTTGCAGATGTTGGGTTCTTCACTCATCTGATGCTGGGTTCTTCACTCATCAGATGCTGGGTTCTTCACTCATCAGATGCTGGGTTCTTCACTCATCAGATGCTGGGTTCTTCACTCATCAGATGCTGGGTTCTTCACTCATCTGATGCTGGGTTCTTCACTCATCTGATGCTGGGTTCTTCACTCATCAGATGCTGGGTTCTTCACTCATCAGATGCTGGGTTCTTCACTCATCAGATGATGGGTTCTTCACTCATCTGATGCTGGGTTCTTCACTCATCAGATGCTGGGTTCTTCACTCATCAGATGCTGGGTTCTTCACTCATCAGATGCTGGGTTCTTCACTCATCAGATGCTGGGTTCTTCACTCATCTGATGCTGGGTTCTTCACTCATCAGATGCTGGGTTCTTCACTCATCAGATGCTGGGTTCTTCACTCATCAGATGCTGGGTTCTTCACTCATCAGATGCTGGGTTCTTCACTCATCTGATGCTGAATTGTTTGTTTCTACTTTTCATTCATTTAAATCCGGGATTGCCGATGGCTTCAAATGAATGAAATAATTATACAATATCAATAATTTCATTAATATGAAGCCATCGACGCAATTTTCAGCTTCAAATGAATTTTCAAATTTATTGATATTGTTTTTAAAATAGACACTTCTTAAAATGAATTATTTGTCTAACTGAGCACCTAGCACAACATATTTATAATTGCATAGGAGCGTTTCATTTAGTATTTATGGGGGTATTTTATTTGGTTTTAACATATTTATTATTTTACAGGGGTATTTTATTAGGTTTTAACATATTTATTATTTTATATGGGCATTTTATCAGGTTTTACCATATTTATTATTTTATAAGGGCATTTTATCAGGTTTTAACATAATTAATATTTTATAGGGGCATTTTATCAGGTTTTAACATATTTATTATTTTATAAGGGCATTTTATCAGGTTTTAACATATTAAATATTTTATAGGGGCATTTTATCAGGTTTTAACATATTTATTATTTTATAAGGGCATTTTATCAGGTTTTAACATATTTAATGTTTTATAGGGGCATTTTATCAGGTTTTAGACTTGTTTGAAAACCCTTACATCGTTAAGCATGACAATAGTCGTTTTTTATCCGTTTTATTAACAGTTTAAATTGCAGTTATCGGGAACAAAATGTCAGTTTAAGCATTAAAATTTGCAAAAGTTTGGTCTCAATTAAAGAAATGTGAGTAATTTTCAATCACTTGAAGTTGTGGGTCGCGGTAGCGAGTCACAACCCCAAGTGGGTGAAATTTAAAATGATTTAATTTAGCGGTTTAGGTGTTACATGTGGTAGAGTAGGGCATAGTCCCGACCATTGCCGCGATACTGACGCAATATGCACATAGCGACGTGCAAATAGTTTTTGTAGCAGTCCTCTCCACCGACAAATCCAGGTAAACATGTGATTGTATATTTATCTGAGAAACACACAGGGGCAGACGCCGTGTTTATTTGTTTACAAGGCACGCGACGGCAATCATTTATATTGACAACATTATCCATTCACAATTGAACGGTAGCAAATAAGTCGTCCCACATTTGTTGATTATTGACAAGTTCGTTAAATATTTGGGCAAATTCGATCAGCAGTCGTTTAAACGCGATCAAAAACTTAGTCGTCACAGTCGCTAAGCAGTGGGTCGCGGTAGTGAGACACAACTTTATAATAATTACACATATTTGTTTAATTTGTGACTTTTGAAAATCTCGACGTTTAAGCATTGAATTAATTTCATTCCCAATACTAGAGATTAGATCGGTTAATAAAACAGATAAAATACGACTATAGTCATACTTAGTGCTTAAAGAGTTAAGATGATAGACCTACACGACCCTCCAGTGTCCATATCCATAGGGACGCCTTAGCGACTCAAGTGTCACCTTGACATACCACACGATCCTCGAGTATCCATATAGAGTGTCCATATAGAGTGTCCATATGGACGCCTTAGGGACTAAAGTGTCACCTTGACATACCACATGATACCAGAGTGTCCATATATAGGCACCCTTGGAACTCAAGGGTTAACTTAAGATAACCTAATGACCCCGGAGACATCTCACTTTGTATAAGCCACTCCTGAACATCATTTATCACGGCTGATGACAGCCGAATATATTCAGCGACATGAACTCATTCACATCCTACGTGACAAGATGGGGTGACACTTTAACCCCTGTGACGCTGGATTGTTTGTGTGTATTTATTCTTAAAGAATGTACATATATACAATAAAACTTTACGTATTTTTCATTCATGTAAAGCTGTAACTGCTAACGCATTTTCGGCTTACAAGGATGAAAAAAATGTATCTATTAATAAAAAACCGACCCATACTATCCTTATCACCAATAATGTGATAATTTTCAGTGAAATTTCATTCGGTTTGAAACATGCTGGAGACCGTATATACGGGTTCAGCAGGACAAGGGTTTACACAATTTGAAATTATGACACATGACGATGTCTCATGGGGATTGACTTTAGACGCCAGAATTTGACGTCTAAACAGTCAGTCCGCAGGCCCTGATTATTTTAGCGAAAAGGTTGCTTTGTTTTTGTATTAATTTAGAGGCTTCGCGGGGGGTCAAAATTTGGCGCGGAATTACAACATTTATCCTGCATTTTGACTGGTTTCAATTGACCAACATCAGCTAATTGTTCTACGTATTTTTTGTCAACAATATCTATTTAAATCAGTGAATTTTAAAGGATTTATTGTGACACCCACAGAGAGGTTGAATACCTCTCTCTAAATCACACCTTTTCATTGTGGGTTCTTTTTGTTGGCCAGAAAAAAATTAATTAACTGATTGAATTTTCATGTAGTCTCGAATTTAAGGCGTGCCCTCATGCCGTATGGTGCGACCTCCGGTTATCGGCAAAAAAAGAACCAAGATATTCGAGAGGTGGTATTACACTAGGTTCAATCAATATCCGGTCATGATCTTACAGCTGTTATATCACTTTAAAACCATTTTAATGGAATATAGATGGCTTGAAGTTGTCTTAAACAGAATTAATTCGAGCGTGTCATACTACACTGACTGAACTGTGATATTAATCTCATGTTCAGCGGCCGGCTAACCCTCACACCAGTCACCAGGTCACATGTAGGCCTATAGGCTACATACCAGTCACCCACCACTGCTCACACAGCCTCACAGGTGAAGCACACATTGACACAATGTAAACGTGCCGCTGTCGCACTGGTACTGGTGGGCCCGACAGTTAGGCTACTCGAGCTAGGTCCTGCAAAATGCTGATTGATTACAAGTGAAGAAGTGACAGTGTGCGGGGTGTGCTTGGGCATGGTGGGTGACAACTGGCCAACTGAACTAGCCTCTCAGGCTTTAGACATGATAGAAGGGTTAGCCGTGCAGGGCTGGCCAAAAGTTGCATTGATTGGTGCGCTACACTGATTAAAATGGGCACCAGAAAAAAATATTGTCAGATTTTGAGGACTTGGATCACTTTGCATCCATAGCATTCCATTATGTAGCCTGCCTATATGTATGTGGGCGATTTCTGGAGTCATTTCTTGTCGCTCAATATAACCCTTTGGTGCGTTTTTACCTTGTCTGTCGCTCTGATGCGCGACATAGCGACAATTGGCCAGCCCTGCCAGGCCGAACATGCCATGATCCTGTTTTGATGTAGGCCTAGGGCCTAACACTAGGCTATAGACCCTATTTGGACCCCCATCTAGCTATAGGGGTAAAACCAAAAATTGGGGTAATTTTGTAGCATCAAAAATGGCAGTGAGGTGACCATCAAAGAGGAGGAAAACTACTTGATGGGTTTGGTGCACTGATCCCAATAGAGTATAAAAAAGTCACTGGCTGCGCTAGAAAAAAAAAATTCGCTTTAAAAACGTCATTTTAAAAAAGTTGCAACATCCACTCACTACTCCGTTACCAAATCCAAACCATTTAAAAAATGATGTTACTTTGTTTAGCTTCACATCACACTTTTAAACTCGATATCCTTATTGAAGCATAATACTAAACAATGGTACCTCAAAACTGCTAAAAATTTAAGAAAATTTGACGGGATTAACAATTTTTTTATTTCAACTCCGTTACCAACCCCAAGAATACTCAACTCCGTTACCAAATGTTTGGCTCTACATAAATATAAACTGTATATTTTCTTAACATAACATCGATCATAAATGGGTGCTCTATTTATATGGGGACAACTAGCCATGTTTTAAAAGACTATATCATCAATCATTATGACTTTAAAACCCATAAAATTTGACAATTCACTACTCCGTTCCCTTTTCTTGGTAACGGAGTAGAGTGGAACGGAGTAGTAAAATTAAAAGCATTCTTTGGATTAATGAAAATATATGGGCAATAATTCAAAGATATATCATACGGGTGGAAATAGTCCCCATAGCAACTGTTCTAGGCATGCAAGCATAAAACCAAATTCGTTTTTATACCCAAAAGGCTAGGAACGGAGTAGTAAAAACAAAAGCATATTTTCGAACTTTTTGGTAATACCTGTTCCGAATAACTTGTCACTCAACGATATTAATTCTTTCAAGGCGAAAAACTCATATAAGGCCCTTCAGTGTGTCAAACTACACTTGATATAATTTTAGTTCATGATTATTCACTTGATGGGGCATGCTACAATGATGGTAACGGAGTAGAGTGCAAATGTGGGGACATGTATATTCATCAAAATTATATATATCGATATTAATTTTAAGTAGAATTTTGATCATTGATTAGTTTAAGTGAACAATGTCTAGCCATGAAATGTAATTGTTAGAATTATATTGTGATCCTACAGTGAAGTTTCAAATAGTGGATTTTTTTCTGGGGACATGCCATTTTCCACGTTTCCATGACATAGAGCTCTTATAAAACCATATATATATATATATTTTTTACAAATAATCTAAACATTATTAAGTAATAATGCTTAAACGTGAAGTTGCACCATTTATTTTCAATGTTATTATATTTAAATCAAAATGCGGACCTTTTAAGTCCTGGGGACACTAATTTTATGTAAAGTTACCCCAATTTTTGGTTTTACCCATAGACCCTGGTGTAATGTTAGGCTAGGCCTATAGGCTGTATAGCTTATAGTCTTACAGCAGCCTTTTTAAAGTAAACGTTTAGGCCTACCCGGAATAATAGTCTACAAGTAGGCCTACATGTAGGCCTATAGGCTTACAATACTGTCATTAGGCTACATGTAGGCCTACACCAGATTTACACATGGTCTGGGTAGATGCGGGATTTGAAAAGGAGGGGGCGCAGGTGGCTCGAGGCCAATGTAAGGGACTATTTAGGCCTATTTGTTTAATTGATAGCTCAAAAATGTTCCTTTTATTAATATAGGGGAGTATTAATAATAATAATAATAATAATCTTTATTTATAGAGGGTTGCTCATCGAGCTTTCGCTCATCTGCCATGAGGCCCTCTTCAAAATGGTACGTAATGTTCAAATAACATATCATACAAGCATAGATTATCAATAAAATAGATTATTACAAATATGAGCAATATAAAGAAGATCAATAATATACATAGTATAAATACATATAAGCATACACATAGTAGGAATATAATATAACTATTTTATACATCGATCTATTCAGTAAGTTTATCACAGTTAAGGCCAGATAAAAAATTAATTACTTTTGACTGAAAAACAGAAAGAGAAATTGCTTGTCTTGTTTCGCTGTCCAGGCTATTCCACAATTTAAGGCCATTTAAAGATAAACTCCTGTTGTGTTTTTTCGGAACATCTAAGCGACCTGTGTTTGAAGACCTTAAATTATAACGCTTTGAATCTAGTTTGATGCTAAACATGTCATGTAAATATTCAGGAGAAATTTTGTGAATGCACTTGTAAACTAAGCTAACTTGGTGGTATTTAACAATATCAGAGAACGGGATCCATTTCAATTCTTTAAATAAATTAGCGCTTGGTGTGAAAAAAGTCAGCATCTAAAATTATTCTTGCAGCCCTTTTTTGAAGTTTTACAATTATATTTATATTTTCTTTTGAACAATTACCCCATATACTGCAACAATACTCCAAGTATGGCTTTATGTAAAAGTTATAGAATAAAATCCAAGTATCTTTTGGTAGAAAATGCCGAATACGCATCAGGAGGAATAATTTATATATCACTATTTTTTTCACATGCGATACCTGAACATCCCATGTCAAGGAGCTATTTATGTGAATGCCAAAACATTTGGCAAAAAAAACTAATATCCCACCTGGATCTGGCGAAAAAAATCGACATCTGTTGTGGGTGGTTATTAAATATAACTTTTCCAAAATTTGTTTGCCCCCGCAAAAAAATTACAAACAATTCCTCTTGAGTTACACTTTAGGTCTGGATGTGACTCCAACAGGCTAGGAAAAATTAACTGATTTTTAACTAGGAGGTCAACCTTGCTATTGGCTATCAGTATTTTAAAATTAGATTGATTGAACAGGAATAAAAAAAATATTTCAACTTTTATTTCACCCTCATCATGCTCATTATCAATACAAAAATTGTATATTACACATTTTTCAAGTGGGCCTATCTTGAAATAATTCCTCATCTGTCCAGAATTTTTTTTTTCTGTGACAAATAAATCTGGTTAGCAACTTTTTACAAATTGTTGCAATATATTGCTAAAAAAATATATCTATCTATAGACAGTAATATCCCTTGCTACTTATCAAGCATACGCCTATTATTTCTAGAATGTGAGAAAAGTTAACTTCACTTAATTTACATTGCCATAAACATGCTAAATTCATAACATTTGTTTTCATACACATTTGTCACACTATTTTTCAGTTCTGATATTCCTCTCATTTTATTAACACATTTGTTTGAAGATATTGCATGTAGGCCTAGTGTAGGCCCTATACACAATTAATAACCATTTTAAAATGAATACAAAACACACACTAACTGCACAAAAAACTTGAATTCTTATATATAATGATACTATTAAGTAGGCCTAGGCTACAACATGTACAAAGTGCAATCAAAACATTCTACATTAATAAATACACTACACCAGATGAATTATAACTCATTTGTAAAGGCTATTATCTGATTATACTCGAAGAAATGTACTAGACTAGTATATTTATTAAAATTGAATGCTTTATGTGTAGCTATTTGCATTTCGTCTTAATGCATAATTAATATTTTATGAATAACATTCTTAAAAGTTCATACATGCCTGAAATGACTGATTTTTTTATAACTAACTGAATACAAGTATTCACATTAATGTCATTTTTGTTTTATCCATGATAAATATGTGGACAATTTCTAAATCAGTCAGTGATGTTGTCATTTGTTATGCATGTATTTCTCTTAGCATGACTTTCTGACATGACAAGATGTAACATATTTGACACAATATAAAAAACTGGCATTAATAGTACATCATTTCATGAACTAAGCCTACATACTCAGCAAAAGATCTGCAGAAATAAATTTAACCCTTGTTCTGCTATGACTAAATATTAGTATATGTCTTACAAATAAATTTTAAACCCAACAAAACAACCCAGAGGGAGTTGTTCGGAAACGAACACGAAAGCAGCCCTCCTTAATCGCCAGTCGGCCATTTTAAATTTGATATAGATCAGTACATTTTTTCAAGGTTTATTTTATATTAGCACTTTAGCTATTATGAAACATTAATTAGATAATGCGAAAATAAAAAATTAAAAATGACCGTTAGTCGGCTATTTTGGATTTTATTTCTGCGAAATTTGTCATGGGTTATCTTTCTGTGAGTCATTATGTTTTGTTCTATATGCTTGGTCCAGCTATTTTCCTTTGTTTGGGACTAACGGAAATATTACAAAATTACTAAAATTAAAAATGGCCGCTAAACAGCCATTTTAAAATCTATTGCTCTCCAAAGTTAATCATGTTATTGGCTGACATCACCGTGCCTATTTGCCTAATAAAAAGAAGAATGCTGAAAACTTTTTCCTGAAATGAGTATTTCTTTGTTGTTGGCCCTATATAGTAACTAGAAAGAGTTGTTCGGAAACGAGCACGAAATCAGCCCTCTGTTATCGCTCGATCACTATTATAAAATTGTGGTATATGATGGCTATGTGTAGTATGAGGAAGCAGAAAATCATAGATCAGCTATCATGCAAGATTTCCGGGATAGTGGAAAAAAATAATAAAAAAAAAAAAAATGGCGGACTGGCAGCCATTTTAGATTTTTTAGTGTGAAATTTGTCATGGGTTATCTTTGTGTGAGACATTAAATTACACGACTGAATTTAATCTATCACCAAAAAAATTCCAGTCATGGAAATAACAGGTACTTTATCCCCTACTAGTTTCCTTGAAGTGAAATGCAAAAATTCCCCGGTGGTATGTGATGACTATGTGAAGTATGATAAAATAGATCTACTTTGGTGTAAGGGTATATCTACATTGTGTTATTCATGGTTCAGTCATTTTTCATTTCTTGAGTTAAAGGGAATGGCCCAGGCTAAAATCATAAAAAAATCCGTGATTTTATTTCGGGTTCTTAATATGACGATATGATGTAAACATGTATATAGACTAGAACTGCAATTTTTTATACTTTTTGTGCTGCGCATTCACCAGTTAGGCTAGATATAGAGACGAAATTCCTGATTTCTAATTATTGGCAACCATGTCAAAAATAGGAAATGCGGGAATTTCGTCTCTATATCTAGTCTAACTGATGAATGCGCAGCACAAAAATTATAAAAATTTGCAGTTCTAGTCTATGTACATGTTCACATCATATGGTCATATTAAGAACCCGAAATAAAATCACCGATTATTTGATGATTTTAGCCTGGGCCAGTCCCTTTAAGTTAATATTACAAAATTCAAAATGGCCGCTAAACAGCCATTTTGAAATTGTTTGATCCCCAAAGTTAATCAGGTCATTGGCTGACATAGCTGAACATATTTGCCAAATTAAAAGAAGATCTGATGGCCACACTTTCCTGGAATGCGCTAATGAGCATTTTTCTGTTACTGCCCATAGTAATTAAAGGGTTGATGATATGGGGATCAAAATGTCACAAAAACAATTCCCCAGTGGTATGTGATGACTATGTGAAGTATGAGGAAGCAGAAGTTGATAGATTAGTAGCTATCTTGACAACAAATAACTGTGGAGGCGGCGGCGGACCGTGTGGAATACAGTAAGCAGCCCGCCTCGGCGAGGGCTGCCCAATTAAAGAGATGATTATCTGGGAATCCAAATGTCACCAAAAATTCCCCGGTGGTATGTGATGACTATGTGAAGTATGATAAAATAGAACTTGATAGATCAGCTATCATGGCTGTTTTTCGAGATAATGAGAAACAAGAGGCCCAAAGTCCAATGTCATCCCCCGCATAACTTGGGTTCTGAATTTTGGCGCCTACAAATAATTTAAAAAGTCGACTTGCGCCGGGCCATTGCAAATTTAATTAAAATCACCAACACATCTCCATATAGTGGGAAATTTGGTTGTAAAATTTGAATAATTTCTGACTAAGATTTGAGTTTTTGCGCTTACAAAAATGAAATTGATCCGTGGCAGCCATTTTGAATTTCAGTAAAAGCGAAGTTATTGTAAAATTTGAATAATTTCTGACTTGATTTTTTGAGCACACAAAAAAATATGAAGATGAACCATTTCCATGTCATGGGGAATGTGATTTTAAAATTTGATCAATTTACGACTTGAAGTTTTTGCGCCAACAAATAAATATGAAGTTAGTCTGTGGCGGCCATTTTGAATTCGGTTAGCATCTTTGAAAACTCAATTTCACATCTCCACCTTGTTAGGAAGGTGATTTAAAGATTTTGAAAAAGTTTTCGCAACCACGAAAATGATAAGTTGACCTCTGGTGGCCATTTTGAATTTTGGTTGCATCTTTAAAAAATCTAAACGTTACAGACGCTGTACTGACCTGGCGCGACAAAAATCCCCCTTTCCCTATGGGTAGGGGATAAAAACAATTAAAAATGGCCGACTGCCATTGATCAATATATGCATATATACATAAATGCATAGGACAATATAGTTAATTCACAATGTAAACCTTTATATATAAAAAAGAAGTTGTAATTTTTTATATTGTCATAACTTGGTTACATGCATTTTCTTTCTCATTCTCAGTTCACTCTGTTTATGCCATTAATTTATACAGCTTGTATCAATCAACTACCTTTTCTTATAATCTAAACATAACTTTTCTCATTAGCTGAACCCACATTTTCAATAGATACCGGTACTTTAATATCTGATATGATGTATTTTTTCATGTATGACATGTGTATTGACCCTTTAACCGCCAAATTATTCAATTTGAATTTTCACTCGCTTGAGGTTGTGTCTCGCTGACGCGATCCACAACTTCAAGCTAGTGAAAATTATTCAGATTTGACAAAATTGAGGTCAACTTTTTTCAAATCTTGCTTATTTAAAGTCACATTTTATATTTAACATGTCTAAAGTGTGGTAAATGATGTGGTATTAAAAACTGAAGAAACTGAATATATTCGGGACCGGCGGTTAAAGCGCTAATTTTTAATTGTTACCCCTTAGCAAAGATGTTAAAAGTGGCATAGATTTAACAGGTTTACGGATCAATACAATCATGATATCCAATTACTACTCAACATTGTCATTTACAATCGCTTCCATTAATTAGAAAATGACAGATGAAATAAGTGAGGATTCCATTTTAGATTTTACCATTGGCATGATTACTTTCACACATATATTATACAATATGATCATTGGAAGGATTATGCCATGCATTTCATGACCCATGGATTTAGCCCATGTCAAATAATTTGAAGAAATAAATTTAGATATGTTATTGTTCTACTCTTTAATTCATAAAATTAGCTTTATTATTTCTAAAATTGTTCAATTCATTACTTTGCTACAACTTCATGAATCCCTGTAAATTTAAATTTATAATCATAAATAATTTCAATTCAAATATTCCTTACTTTTACATTTTCTTCAATTTTAAAAGGGTAGGATATCACATTTTGAGTCTAAATTCCCCAATCATATCACTCCAAATTGTTTAAACATTATTTGACACTCCTAAGATTAACTTAGGGTGCCTCTAAACCTTATTAATAGGCTGAAAAGATTGAGAAATCATTGTTTGACAATTCATTATTAAATTGATCATTACATTCATTGCTTGGAGGTTGAATACCAAATTTGTATATGTTAAAGGGACTGGCCCCGGCTAAAATCATCAAAAAATCGGTGATTTTATTTTGGCTTCTTAATATGACCATATGATGTAAACATGTCCATAGACTAGAACTGCAAAAGTGTTTAAATTGTTTTGCTGCGCATTCACCAGTTAGGCTAGATATAGAGACGAAATTCCTGCATTTCTAACTATTGACATGGTTGTCAATAATTAGAAAGCAGGCATTTCGTCTTTATATCTAGCCTAACTGGTGAATGCGCAGCACAAAAATTAAAAAACTTTTGCAGTTCCAGTCTATGGACATGTTTACATCATATGGTCATATTAATAAGCCATAATAAAATCACCGATTTTTTTATGATTTTAGCCTGGGCCAGTCCCTTTAATGTGGATAATAAAAATATATGTATACATCCTCTTTATAATTGTGATGTAATATACTACTACAATTGATCAGATGAATATTACCGGTATTCAAAATATACAACATGTGGCTCAAACATGTTAAATGTGAGAAATATGTGCTGTTGTAGCAATCTTGCACATGTTTTTCCAAAGAGCAGGTCACTTCTTTCCAGTGAACATGTTGGATGCATGAAGAAACCTATCACATGTCTGCAAACATGTATATTTCATTGTATGAATATAGAAGTATTTTTTCCTATAATCAAAGTAATTAAATATAATAATACACCTAAGACTAAATGTTTAGTTTTTAACAAAAGTACATAAAATACAACATTAAGTACTAGGCCTATAGTTCCTTTTTTTGAAATGACTGCAACAAATTTTATTCAACATGTTGTACCTCTCCCACAATGAATTTTCTGGAGTTGATTATTATTCAACGTTCAATTGCCTAGAAGATGAAAACTTACCAATAATGCATGCAATCATTTACAAACTGTCATTTAACTATTCATCCCCTTTGAGAGAAATTAATCATTTTTAGTGAACTTGATTTCATTTCTGATAACTGCTTTAACATGCTAATGAAAATATTAAAATCAATTTAAGTGATGATTAGTAGTGAAAGGGTTAATCGATTTGACTTACCGTTAATAAACAGTGAAACCTCATATACAATGTAGCACAGAACATATACTCTGCAATGTATCTCACTGCCTAGTTTACATCTGGAATATAGAAACAAAAAGTCTAAACAAAAAATCAATGCAGTGGACATGGTGAAACACCCCAAATATTATGATTTTTTCAACAATATTTCATTTTCTGTAACTAATTTTTGTGAATATTAACAGTTCTGAACTTCACAATGTTAGAAGAATAATTGTGATTACATTTCTAAAATAGATATTTAATATGTCAGTGCAAGTGGTGAATTATTTAAGATTACACGTATTTCAATGTACAACTGTGTACATATGCATAATTTCAGTGAATCGGTTAATTACTTTAGATCTAATATTTACATGTACAATTGGAAAAAATGGTTATCATTTAATTTGTTATATACAATTTCAAGTATTAAATGATATGGGATTAGTTATAAAAAAGACATATTTATACACAGCGGTTCAAATATACACAGAATGGACAGTTACTTCCACATTTAACTTGTGATGATAGATGATTTTTATAATTATGCAAATAAATTAATCAAAAATATTAATACATGTATTAACAAAATTAGGGATGTATCCAGGATTTTCTTTTTTACATGTGGCCCAATGTGAATTTGGTGGGCCTAGTGCCTTTTTGTGTCTCAAACATGGTTTTTTAGGTTAATATCTCAGCTGTCTGATAAACTGAGTTTGAAAAGTTGTGTAAAAAGCTGTGATAGTGAAATAAAGTAATGATTCCTCCTTTATTCAAATTGAATTCTAAATATTATTCATGATATATTTGAAGTTAACACATTTGTCTGACATTTATTTCAGGTAATTGCTATTGCAAAAAAATTAGGTGGTGAAATGGCTAACTTACCATTATTATAAACTGGGATGGGGCTGTTAATCTAATTATTCTGTTAGGGTGCATTGTTTGGACAAATGTACACACGTATGAAGGTCCATGAAAAAACAAACATTTTAGAAGGTAAACTTTTAAATTTATGCAGGGGTACTTTCCATTCTTTTTTGTATATGTTAAGGATATGTAGACCTCCAACTATATTATGTAGATGTGTATATTAGGTCTAATATAAGACCTAGCTATATAGGCTATTTTATACACTTTAAATTGAATTACAATGAATACTGGTCTGGCTAGGGAAGCCACACCTGTTCTAATGCCTGGTAAATTATACAGACCTGACCTGGAAGCCTAAAATATCCACTACCCGGTAATTGCAACACCATAGATATGGATCAAATTCAGTATCTAGACCTGAGCCCTTGTAGGCCTAGTCATTGAATTATGTTTTATTCTGACAGATTGTGGGCTGTGGACCTATGGTGTGATGGAGAGCCCCTCGCGCCGAAAGTACCTGTAAGTGACCGTCGGAGTCTCTAGTGTGGGGTCACAATGGCGGACGAGGGAAACTGCCCAATCTTCACCATTTCAACTCAAACTTCCTTCCCCGTCGAGTTGACGGTTCCAAACAAATCATAAAACTCTTTCTCCACTTGTCATGTTTATTCGTTTGACATTTGGCAACAACAAAGCACAACCTCCGCGCACGGCACGTCCTATCTGACTTAGCGAGAGCGAACTACGGCACGTCCGTAGTCGCCGAGTGTAACGCCTGAAGTGCGGGAAAAAGTACCAAAGCCGCACGGCTGCAATTGTGTGCACCCGTCACCAAGGTACGGAAACGAGGCGGTCGTCCACAGCCTCCCGCGTCCGAGAAGCCGGGGATAACTGCCACCTTAACTGAACGAAGTCAGGATCCTACATTACCTACTGCAACAAATTAAAACCAAACGCTTACATGCTACTACTATGTAGGCCTACAGCTAAGTTACAGATCCAGAAGAGGGACATTCTGACCCATCCCCTTTTTTAAAGCTAACTGTACCTCATTAACCCTCAGTCACACTGCTAATTGAATAATATATTTAGTTATCACCTAATTTTTAAGTTGTGTCTCGCTACCGTCTCGCTAATTTGCATTATTTAACTGTGTTATTTGTCAAATAAACATTTTCTTTTTGTACTGTGACCCACAACTCCAATAGAGTAGAAATGAACCGTAGTTTGGGACAATAAAATTGCAGATGTTGATGTTTACAGTGTAACAGTCATTGCATTCTCAATAGCATTGAGATAGATTTCTCTGATTTTGCACACACACTAACCTTTCAGGGGGTGTAGATGTGCCTTTTGTTTTGTTTTTTAATAAAAATGCCTGATAGCTGACAAACTGGCAGATACATGTAGCTAAACCATTAGGCATAGCTATAAAACAAAATGTGTGGTTTCAGGTAGCCCTGCCCTGAAAACATTTGTCCAACATTATATAATGTTGCCTTTAGCCATGGGCATTGCTAAAAATGAAAATTGTGACAGTTAGCAGGCCCATAGACTGAGGCAGACGAGGCGACCGCCTTGTCTGTCTTTTCACATTTTTTTTCTTTTCATCACTGAAAATTATCAAAAATTTAGGGTTTTCAGAAATCCAGGCTCGGCCACTGACCTCGCCTTGTCTGATTTCCGACCCTGACTACGGGCCTGGTTAGTGCAGAATGGCAACTTCTTTTACGGACTAATTATTTTCCCATCACCGAGTTGAGTACTTGTAGGGTTATAAGCTAATGCAGGGGCGGATCTAGGCTGGGCGGGCCGGGGGCTTTGAAACTTGACAAAAGGTTTTCTGGAACATTCCACTGTAGGCCTAGGGGTTTAATAAAATAGGTCTATGGTAATGTGCGCCTCTAAGCTCTGTCCGCTGAGGATAGGCGACATAGAAGTTTGTTGATTGAAGATCAAAAGATATCCAGGCACAAGAGTTAATTTTTAGCTCAAAATCATGAATATGTAGAATAGGCCTATAACGGTATATTGCAAAGCCAAAGTACAGTATCATTGTTTTAGTTGTAAAGTAAACAGATATCAGTGGTGGATCCAGGATCTGAAGAAAGGGGGGGGGGGGCCTGCCCCCTAAATTTTTTTGGTAAATTTTACCCAGTTAAATAGGGCAATTTTAAAAGTATTTGGCGGAAATAGCCTTAATAGGGGGGGGGAACGCCCCCCCCCCCTGGATATGCCTACTGCATTTGGGCTTTGTAGGTAACCGTGCACAGTATAACATGTACTAAGCCATATGCATGCCTAATATAGGCTTATTTAAACAACTTATAATTATATTAAAGACTATCTATAATCTGATAATGTCCATGGCGTAAACTCCCCTCTATACCGGGAAGCTGAGGACGCGGCTGCCGCCCCCAACCCCCCTTAGATCAGGCCTTAGCACAAAAGCTTGTTAATTACTAACATTAGGTGTTAGAAAATATATAGTGACCTATTCCCTATTTTGTTGTAATTTCAGTTAATTTAAAATAGGGGGGTCTAGGCCATTCCAAGCAAATCTGTGGATTTTTGTCTCAGGCTGTCACTGTGTCTGTGGAATCACCTTCCTCCCCACCCTTTTGGAGCCCTCTCACACTCAGACAGTGTCAAACTCAAAACATTCCTGGTGGAAATCCTGAATGGTCGTAGACATAGCCTGCATAGAATAGACTCTATCATCTGTTAGTGTAGGCCTAACACTCAAATAATAGGCCCTTAGCCTAGGGGGTCTATTAGTATTAGTGTTAGAAAATCAAATAGCACAGCCACAGGCACAGGCACAGGCACAGACACAGTCACAGTGTAGTAGGCTAGAGACTAGAGTTGATCCGAAATCACGTGTAGGCCCCTATGGGAAATAGCACACAACATGACAAGGTGAGTAGATTTCGGTCAGCGATAACATTTTTGGCCAAAGTTGTCACTTTCCACGAATGTTATCAACTCTTAGTGAATGTACTAATGCACCACCCAGTTAAATTGTTAAGATCGCCACAGAAGTCACTGAACAGCAACAACGGTAGCAGGTCACTTCGTAACAACAACAATCTGTCACAACATCGGCCTCTGACAAAAAGTACGACATTACAGAATCTTAAGGAGGTAATAATTATACCTTTGAGGCTTTGTCCTGTGGAACTAGCCAGGGGCCTGTTTCAGTCGCCCACTTATTTTAAGTGCAGTTTTGCACTTAAAATGCTAGTGCACTAGATATTTTTTAGTTAGTGCACTAATCCGCAAGTGCACTAAACGAGTTTCGTTTCAGTTTCTATTTCACACTTTAATTTTCACACTTATCCGTAAGTGCACTCGTATGCACACTTAAAGGGACTGGCCCAGGCTAAAATCATAAAAAAATCCGTGATTTTATTTCGGGTTCTTAATATGACGATATGATGTAAACATGTATATAGACTAGAACTGCAATTTTTTATACTTTTTGTGCTGCGCATTCACCAGTTAGGCTAGATATAGAGACGAAATTCCTGATTTCTAATTATTGGCAACCATGTCAAAAATAGGAAATGCGGGAATTTCGTCTCTATATCTAGTCTAACTGATGAATGCGCAGCACAAAAATTATAAAAATTTGCAGTTCTAGTCTATGTACATGTTCACATCATATGGTCATATTAAGAACCCGAAATAAAATCACCGATTATTTGATGATTTTAGCCTGGGCCAGTCCCTTTAAGGACACGCTTACTCGAGAAAAAATGTTCCGATTTTTGAATTAACAGACATGACAGACGATAAATGAATAGACCTACTAAGTGACCATTTATGTTTTGCGGGGACGAGACTTTATAAACATAACGCATTTAGACTTGCCACTTGGCAGATGTAGGTCTGTAGGGGCCTACATGCAGACTCACAAATGGCTAGTTGTGCTTTTAAGTTTCATAGGTCTACTGTAGGCCTACATTAAAATTAGGGTGTCTTGAGACTTAGATCTAGGCCAGGGATAGCCTACTTTTTCGTCCACCAGCGTTCACTCTAATGACTATAATAGGTTAGGCATATAGGCCCTATTATAGGCCTAGCTAGGACTATTAGGTCTACTACACTGTCACCTTATAAAAAAGGTAGCCTAGGCCTATACAAAAATAAGTTATATCGGTAGTCCTAGACTAGGCTTTTGTAGGCCCCCTATAAAGTATAAGCTAATCTAGAGGTCTAGTTATAGTCTACTGCGCTTTTTCTTAATAACTAGAATATAATCTATTTAAAGTCTGTATTTTTCAGTAAAGTAAATGTGTAGTCTAGGCCAAATTAATGTTAGTTTAGGTTCCAAGGTTATATATATTTGTAGACCCCATAGGCCTAATGTTTAGGCCACCTAGGCTAAAGGATAGACTAGGCCTATATAGTTGCAGTCAACTTCCACCAGCGTTGGGTGTTTTTCGCTGATTTCTCAGTCAATTCTGAAGCAATTTTCATGAAATTTTGCAAGCACTCTTTTCAACTATTCCGGCGCCTACCCTGGAAATTTCGTGAAATTTGAATGAGTATTTCAAAAGTTAGACCATTTGACAAGTAGTGGAATTTCGTGAGTGAAGCTGATAGCGTGCAATGGGTTTATAGAGGAGCGTCATAATTCGCAAAAACTACATGTCAAATGGTCTAACTTTTAAACTACATGATATTTTTCCCTGAAATTTTCAGGGCAGGTGCCGTAAGACTAGAAACTAAAGCTTGTCAAATTTCATGAAAATCGGATGAAAATTGCTTGAGCAATGAGCGAAAAACATGCAACGCGAAATTGACAGATTTAAGGTGACTTTTACTATAGTGGACTACCTAGGCCAAGACATGGGCCTATATGATTTTTTTGTAATATTTCCCCATTTTAGTCGAGGACTTCCACATCAGGATTTAAAAAACCGATAACTTTGTGTATAGTGTATGAATACGGGTTTTTAGTGTATGAATACGGGTTTTTAAACAACCTGGGGCCGGTTTCACTAACTTTAATTGGACTTAAGTCAGTAGGCTTGAGTCAGTCTTTAAGTTCACTGATTGGTTGAGACGTGATCACGTGTTGAAAGTTGAGACAACATTTTAACTTAAGTCAGGCTGGTTAAACCTGGGCCAGATATAGGCTACTATAATGAAATAATTCAGTAACTACTATGATTGTTAACATGAACTGGGGCCTGTTTCAGTTGCCCACTTTAACTTATTTTAAGTGCAGTTTTGCACTTAAAATTCTAGTGCACTAGATATTTCTCACTTAGTGCACTAATCTGCAAGTGCACTAACCGAGTTGCGTTTCAGTTTCCATTTCACACTTTAATTTTCACACTTATCCGTAAGTGCACTCCTATGCACACTTAAGCCTTAAGGACACGCTTACTTGAGAGAAAAATGCTGTGATTCTTGAATTAACAGACATGACAGATGATAAATGACTAACAGTTAGACCTACTAAGTGACCATTTATGTTTCGCGGGATGAGACTTTAAAAACATAACACATGTATAGACTTGGCAGATGTAGTCCTGTACATGCAGACTCACAAATGGCTAATTATTTTAAGTTTCATAGGTCTACTGTATATTGAAATTGGCGTGTCTTGAGACTTGTCTGCACTTTTCAATTGTGGGTGTTCAAGATCTAGGCAAGGGATAGCCTACTTTTTCGTCCACCAACGTTCACTCTAATGACTATAGGTTAGACATATATATTATAGGCCTAGCTAAGACTATTAGGGTCTAGGTCTACTCAAATGTCACAGCATAAAAAAGGTAGACTAGCCTTTGAAAATAAGTTGTAGGCCTACCGTAGTCCTAGACTAGGCTTCTGTATAAAATAATCTAGAGGTCTAGTTATAGTCTACTGCGTGTTTTTTTTAATAACTAGAATATAATCTATTCAAAGTCTGTATTTTTCAGTAAAATAAATGTGTAGTCTAGGTTGGTCTAGGCCTAATTAATGTAATGGTAAGTTTTAGGTTCCAAGGTTATATATGTAGACTCCATAGGCCTAATAATGTATAATGTTTAGGCCCCATAAAGGCTAGACTATAGACTAGGACTGGATAGTCACATAGACATGAGCCTATAGGATTTTTTAGAAATATTTTTTAATATTTCCCCATTTTAGTGGAGGACTCCCACATCAGGATTTAAAAATCCGATGGCTTTGTGTATAGTGATGCGAATTACCGATGGTTTATTTTATTTTGACCCAAGGAGCGACTCTAGGCTACACACCTGACAGTATATATGAATACGGGTTTTTAAACAACCAGATATAGCTAGGCCTACTAATGAAATAATTCAGCAACTAGGCCTACTATGATTGTTAGGCCCAACTGCATGAACTGCACTTAAAATTCCCTTAGTGCACTAGCGATTTTAAGTGCATGCAACTGAAACGCAAATTCTAAGTGCACTTAAAAATAAAAATGCACTTACTCGGTTTAAGTGCACTAATTGTTTTAGTGCACTTAAGAACCTGAAACAGGCCCCTGCACTTAAAATTCCCTTAGTGCACTAGCGATTTTAAGTTCATGCAACTGAAACGCAAATTCTAAGTGCACTTAAAAATAAAAAGGCACTTACTAGGTTTAAGTGCACTGATTGTTTTAGTGCACTTAAGGACCTGAAACAGGCCCCAGGGGACTGTTTCAGTCGCCCACTTATTTTAAGTGCAGTTTTGCACTTAAAATGCTGGTGCACTAGATATTTTTTAGTTAGTGCACTAATCCGCAAGTGCACTAAACGAGTTGCGTTTCAGTTTCTATTTCACACTTTAATTTTCACACTTATCCGTAAGTGCACTCGTATGCACACTTAAAGGGACTGGCCCAGGCTAAAATCATAAAAAAATCCGTGATTTTATTTCGGGTTCTTAATATGACGATATGATTGATGTAAACATGTATATAGACTAGAACTTCAATTTTTTATAATTTTTGTGCTGCGCATTCACCAGTTAGGCTAGATATAGAGACGAAATTCCTGATTTCTAATTATTGGCCACCATGTAAAATGTGAATTATTTCTGACTTCAATTTTTGAGTTTTTGCGACCACAAAAAATTATGGAGTTTATCCATGAAAGCCATTTTGAATTTCAGTAAAACTTTAAAAAAATCACCTGCACATCTCCATATCGTTTGGAATGTGATTGTAAAATTTGAATAATTTCTGCCTTCAATTTTTTGAGTTTTTGCGCCCACCAAAAATTTTGGAGTTGACCTCTGGCAGCTATTTTGAATTTTGGTAGTATCTTTGAAAATACCGTACAAGCACTCAAATACCCCTCGGCTGATGCAGTGACTCTATGCCAGGTTTCAAAGCAATTAATTGGAAATATGAACGATTTATTAAAATTGATAAAACCAAAATATATGGCCGCCACAGCCTCGTTTTCAGTCTCACATGAAAACGGACAATACTAATAGACTCGCAGACCCCAAAAACTTATAAATATACCAGGTTTCGAGGGAATTCTGAAAAAAAAGGTGGAAAAAAATTTGTCGCCAGGTTGCGGCCATTTCGATTTTTGGTGGAAAGCTGAAATCAAAATGGCCGCCACCTGGCGATTAAAACGAGGCTATGGCGGCCATCTTGATTTTTTAATTTAAAAATTACTTGTTAACGCGATAACGTGAAAAATAATTTTTGGATCTTAACAATTTTTTATGATTTTCAGCTTTCCACCGATAACCATAATGGCCATAATAACTTAACTTTTTTTTCATAATTCCCTTGAAACCTGGTATATACAGGTTTTCAGGGTCTGCGAGTTTGTTGGCATTGGCCGTTTTCGCGTGCAACCAAAAACGAGGCTATGGCGGCCATCTTTATTTTTTAATCACGAAATTCCTTGTTTAACGCGATAACCTAATTAATATATTAATAACTATTGGATCTCTCCAATTTTTCATGTGATGTTGCCCATGAGTATGGAGATGACCTGGTTAGATTATCAACCGATAATTAAAATGGCCGCCACCTGATTAAAACGAGGCTATGGTGGCCATCTTGATTTTTAAATTCAATATATTCTTGAAAACCTAATCAGGTGATCTCCATACTCATGGGTAACTTCACGTAAAAAATTGGAGAGATCCAATAATTATTTTTCAAGTTATCGCGTTAACAAGAATTTTTTTAAATCCTTGACCTTGGGTAAAACAAGTGCAGGGAGGGGTTGAATGTTTGTATGAAATATGAATTTAATCTGTTGCACCATGTTGGTAGTAGCCAAAAGAGTGCATGGGGCGACGGCGGCGCACGAAAGGAACGACAATACCTCTTCGGGCCCACAGGCCGGGGGGTAAAAATCACTTGCACATCCCCATGTTGCTAGGAATGTAATGTAAAATTCAAAAAAGAATTGACCAAACTAATTTTTTGAGTTTTTGCGCCCACAAACAAATTGAAGTTGATCCGTGGCGGCCATTTTGAATTTCAGTAAAACCTTGAAAAAGTCACCTGCACATATCTCCATATCGTGCGGAATGTGACAGTAAAATTTGAATAATTTTTGACTTTGAGTTTCAGAATTTTTGCGCCCACAAAAATTTTTCTGTTTACCTCTGACGGCCATTCTGGATTTTGATAACATCTTTTAAAAATCAATTGCACATCCCCATGTTGCTAGGAATGTCATGTTAAAAATGTTTGCGCCCACAAGAAAACGTGACGCCTGACGGAATCCTGGACGACTAAAATCCCCCTTCCCTTACGAGCGGGGGATTGATAATGCCTCACTTGGAGAACCGAAGAATGGGAAAAAAAATCCAGTATCAAAATCCAGTATCATGCCATTTTTTCTTCAACATTTAAAAAAATTATCGTGACTATTTGCATTTGTTAAAAATGAAAAAATAGGACCTTTTTAATACCTAACTTCCATTTTTAAAGACTTATAAGGCCTTATTTTTTCAAAAACAAATTTAAAGACTTTTAAAGACATGTGGCCACCTGTTACTTGTATCCAGTATGTTGAGCACAGAGTGAATTGGAAAAGCGGTTTTATAGATATCAGGGTGACAAGGTCCTAATTTGAAGAAAAAAAACTAAAGATGGCCGCCATGACCCAAATATTTTTATGAGCTTTCTGAAAAATTGATGCAGCTTAGGAATTAATACTTGTATCCAGTATGTTGAGCACCAAATGAATCAAAAAAGGGTTTGAGGATGACAGAGATAATGAATGGGGCGGCGGCCATGCACGGCCGGACAAAACCGTACAAAAACAAAAGCCTCCTCCAAGAACAGCCCTCTATTTCGAATGTAATATTGTGCAGTTGAAAGCATGGTGAAAAAATGGAGAATCGGTTGAATTTTAAAGGAGTGCATCTTACACCAATTATTATGGAACATTCTTATTCTGCTAACTTGTCCAGGCTACAATAACAGATTACCTTAGTGCTGCTAGGACTGCTCACCGGTACATATACGTTTTCAAACTTTATTTTAAAAAGTACACAGCAAAATTTAAATTGTCATCCACTTGAAGTTGACACCATAACCAATTGTGGTTAGTGCTATGAGAGACTACAACTAACTTGTTTAGGCTATATTAACAGATTAACCCTTGTGCTGCTAAGACTCTATACCGGTACATTTATACGTTTTTAAGCAAATTTCAGACTAAATAAAATATCACTAAATTTGTAACATCTTGTGGTAAACATGGTAAATGCTCAGTTAATCAAATACTTTAATTTGGAAGATTTCTTTATATCGTAAATGATACCATTCATTTGAAGTTGGAAATTGCATTAGCAATAACATTTTTAAATGAATGAAATAATCTTATAAACAGTGCAGCAGTACAAGGGTTAATAAGGGAGTTGTACCAATGATTAAAAAAATTGAAAGATGTATGGTGTTTGTAGAAATTAAAGATTACTTTAAACTTTATTTAAAGAAGTACACTACATAATTTAAATTGTCATCCACTTGAAGTTAACACCATAAACCCCACCCCAGCTTTGTTGGGCGAGCGTGGATAAAAATGACTATAGTTGTGATTGGTGCTATGTGAGACATGGACCGTGGACATTTTTTACAGCAATTGATTTAATATGAGGAGTGTATTATGCTTACAGGGAATTTTTATGTTTGAATAAAGGCTGTGGTAACCCCAGTTATGAATAGCCCTCATCTTGACAGAGGTATTTGGGAGTTGGAACAATGATTTGTTTAGAACAATAAGTTTAATGGTGAAGAGTGTATCATGGAATTAACACTTGGATGTTGTCCTGTGGTAACCTCAATTATTATGAAACAGCTTATGTTTGAATTTGGCTGAGCTATGGGGATCATAGACACATGCGTAATTTTTTTTAATCGGGCAACTATTATCATGATTATATACTGTATTTATTCTAATGAACGCCCGGGGCGTTGATTAGAATACCCCCTGAGATAACAGGGGGATGGGTGCTCATTAGACTAGTTTTTTATTGATCATGGGTTCTACTTTCAAATCAGGAGAGTGTGCTCATGATCATCCGACCATAGGCCTAGATACACTATATGAACATGATTGAGTAGGCCTACATTTTTGACAAAAACCTTGATCCAGGCCTGGCAAATTATCTGGAAAGCAAGATATCAAGTTTAATCACAAAACTGATCATCAGCAACTTGCAGGATATATTTTATGAAACTGTTGAGGCTATAATTAACCTAATAATGTTATTACTGTATGCCTTTTTTAATGTAAAAAACAGGCTAAAAAGAAAATGCAAGATTGAACACAAGCGAAAGAAGAATGTAACAGAATTAAAAATGAGTGAACTGTGTCTTGTGAGAGACTGAGAGCAATTAACATGATTAATTTATTTAGAAAGAACATGCAGTGACACCATGCCTGCCTGTAGATACCATACTTATAATAAAAAAAAAAAAATTTCCAATAAGTGCTGACAGGGCTCAATTTAATAACCAACTCTTAGGGGTGCATGCGCTCATCAAATAAATAACTTAGGAGCATATCACCCTGAACGCGACTAAAAACCAACAATTTTACTACCACACCTCCGTAAATTTAGAAGCGCATCGCTACTAAATATATTTTTTTAGTAGCACAACTAAATTTAGAGCAGAATTTTATTCGCTCGCGACCAGGTGAATTGAGCCCTGTCTAAGGGGCTATGGTCTTTTATTAAAAAAATAATTTGTTCACAAAGTTGGCCCAAAAAAATAGATTGCTCCATAAAGTGTTGGAAAAAAATAGTTTGTTCAATTATGTGTGAGAAAAAGTAGATTGTTGACAGCCAGCAGAGCTTACCAAATGTGCCGCAAAGTGCCAAAGAAAAAAAAATCCCTCACTGTGCTTGGTCAAATGGATTAAACATGTCCTGGAAAAAAAATTCTATGCCATCTCAGGAAATAAATTGTTTGTTTTTGATCAGGGAGAAAAAATGTTTTTTGTTGGGAGGGGGTTAAAAAAGGAAGAAAAAACATATCCCCCACCCCCCCGGTATTAAATGGTATGCCCCTAATAAGTGTTCATCCCCCTGTAATCTCAGGGGGTGATCTAATTAACGCCCTGGGCGCTTAGTTTTTCTAACAATAAATACGGGATACATAGGCCTGTCAGTGGTGGATCCAGAGGGGTTATTATCCTGACACATTTTTCCAAAACTAAATTGATTTTACTTAACTACCTCAATCAAAATTGCCAAAATATCAGTATTTCACACTCAACATTAATTTACTCAGCTGATATATCATGTATACGGGGGCTTGACACTATTAATTTACTTGCCTAATGAGCTAATCTAGGCCTACTCTAGAGTCTAGACTAGGGTAGGGCTAGGCAGCCAATTCAAATCAACTCAGTGGCGGATCCAAGGGGGGTGGGTTAAACCCCCCCCCCCCCCCTCAGAAAAAAAATCATCATATTATTTAGTGGTTTCCTTATGATTTGGTGATATACTGAGTGAGAAACAGTTCCCAATATTGCCTTAGATATATGCCTTAGATTGCAGGAGGAGGCTATTGGAAATCAACAATTTCCCCGGGTGCGGACCCCTCGTCCCCCTTACAGTTAGTTAGCAATTACCCCCCTACACTGTGTTGTGAAGGGTAGTATTGCTAACAACTTAGGCCACTTGTTTTAATTTCTCTGTTTTAGATCAGTAAAAATCCAAAATCTAATGAGACAGGGCAGAAAAAAAACATTTAAGAAAAAAAAAAATTGAACCAATTTTTGGAAAAGTTAATGAGGGCGACGAAATAAAAAAAACATTGGACATATTTCTGGGAAAGTTAATGAGGGCAACGAAATAAAAAAAACTTGACATATTTTAAAAAAAGTTAATGAGGATGGCGAAAAAAAACAAGCGAAAAAAATATAGCTGGAAAATTTCAAACCCCCCCCCCCTCAGTGAAAAGCTAGATCCGCCCCTGCAATTTGTCAAGACCCCATATATTAGCACTGATAAGACTAGCTGAGAGGACTAGCTAGAGCCTGACGGCACTGAGGTAGAGCTTGTGCCGGGCTTCAGGGTCATTGTTTTAACAGGCCCGTCCCCAGAAATTTTTTGAGGGGGTCTGGGGGCCCCCTGGGATTTTGGTTCGATTTTTAGCTACAAATTGGTGCAGTTTGGTGGATGTCGCTGGGGTAAATTTTCAGCTTTGTGGTCACGGGGGGGGGGGGGGGGGTCGTGCGACCCTCTCGAACCCCGCCCCCCAACGGGCCTGGTTTTAAGGAAAGCTAAGATGCAGCTGTTTCACAATTAAGCAACAAATATATTGGTCTAAATGAGGTGTTGAATCCGACAGTAACTATCCTGTATCTCGTATCTGACTGTCGTCAGCTCAATGTTGTTTTCAAAGTTTAGTCGGGGAGGGGGGTGGTGGTCATGCGTTGCACGTGTAAATACGCCCCCAACTGCGTCTCTGTGTTTATTAGTAGGCCTATATCCGGTCTATTAGGGATAATCGGGTAGGCGTACCCTAATGGAAATAGGTCAAATATGTGAAACTCGATGACCTCGACCTCCTTTGTTTTCACCGAGCTGGCTAATACAATGAAGTATGAGGGATGGTTCTTATATAACCTTGTTTTCACCGAGTGACGTCACTGCGTTTTACAGAATGAAGTATGGGGGAGGTGGTGTTATATAGCTTTGTTTTCACCGAGTGACGTCTCTGCGTTTCACAGCTAGCTACTCCCTGTGTGACCCTGGGCTGGGACCAGGGTCTGGGACTGTGGTGCAGTTCATTATTCAAAGCCGATCTATTAAACAGAAACTGTTTATATTAACCTGACAGTTTGGGTGGTATAGGCATATATGTTACTAGGCATAGGCCTACCCCAGTCAATGACAGGTAGGGGAAGGTACAAAAGAACGTGTTTAGCAAACAATTTAGTAGCCTAGGCACATTGCATGCTAGTAGGCCTACTGCTATTTGCTCAGATGTGATGGCAGTGTGTGTAGTGTTCAGATTGAAATAACTGAGTCAGGAGACAGATTAACTACTTCCACTGCCACAGTTGTTGAGCCAATGTTGATTTGATGATAGACCAGCGTGATAACAGTGTGAGACTGCAGGACAACATTAATTAGACTCACTATAATAGAGCTCACTATAATAGAACTCACAACTCGATAAGCCTAGATATATTGAGATTGCAAAGTTATCTATATAATCAGTGAGTTAATAACTTGATGTTGAGTTGAAAACAATAATAGCCTAATTTAAATGTCACTTCTGGGGCTTCGCATATGGCTATGAGATTCATTAAGCATAGCAGGAATAGGCTATGCATTGCCTGAGGGGTGTTTTCAGAACGTTTTCAGACTGTAGGCACCAGTAGGCCCTAGGCCTAAGTTTTTACTACAAATGAATTGGGTTTTTTGTTGGTTTAATGTTAGAGCATCGTCTAAGGAGCTCGCCCAACATTAATGCCACATCGAGTGAATGTTTGTTTTGTTGGGCAGTGAGTGGCCGATAGGCATATTATATAGGCACCATACATGTGTATTGGCAGGCCAGCAGAGACAAGACGTTGAATCAAAGTTGGCTTAACGTTTGTCCAAGGTTGTAGATGGTGGACAAATGTTGAGCCAACATTGATTCAACGTCTACTTGTGTCAGCTGAGTATTGGTTTTGCGTCTGGGACAGACTGCCCATACATCCTTTACAGGCAAACACGCAGACCGCTGGACAATCACATGCAGCCAGCGTTGTTTCAATGCTGGCACAACGTCTACGACGCTGGCCCAACATTTGGTCAGCGTTGCCGTATTAGGCCTACTATTAATGACAGGTGCACTTCCCAGCAAACACGAGACGTTGACCCAACGTTGTTTTAATGCCGGGCCGACGTCGGAGACGGCGGGCCAAAATTCAAACAACATTGGATCATAGTCGGTCACGTGTCGTATAGAGTACTCGCAGCTTGGTATTGCGAGGCAGGTCAAAACACTTAGGGTCAAAGTGTATTGCTAAGGTCACGGGTCACGCGTGACGTCACCTAACAGACATGGCTGACATAGTATTGTACATGATAGGAATTGATGCGTCATTTATATCAGTGTTCATCTGATCAGCTGATCCAAAATCTCAAAATCTGGCTTCGTGGTGCAACAAAAAAAGTTATTCTTAACACACACATGGAGTTAGTTATGTTCCCAATTCCACAAATTTAAAGCTATTGCCGTGAAATTAATCATACAGAAAACCACTCAGACCCACATAGACTGAAAAAGTAGAGCGGTGCTCTACTAAAAATCATTGCATTTATTGACACCTACAATTAGGCCTACATTTGTTTTGTTTTTTAATCAGACCCCCCTGTAGTCTATATTCGCACACATATATTGAATGCATGGGCATGGCATGGTGGCATAGCCATAGGCTAGATCCAGACCTCCGCCACTTGTCTGTGACCTGGTGACACTGTGACGACTGTCACTCAGTCTCTGTTCTGATTCTGAATCGGTAGTGGGCAAGTACCGTGACACTGAAAGTCAGAAGTGTCACTGATTCTGATCCGGCATGTCCGGTGATTGTCAACGTGATATTGCGTGAATGATTGTGAACTGACACTGACAGTGAATGAGTCAGTGTCACTGTCAGTGCTTCAACTGATTCAGTGATTGTCAACGATTTTTGTTAGTTGAATTGTCAATAAAAATATCAGTTTCCAAAAATGAGATACTGAGTCAAAGGATTGATTGATCATTTCTGTATATTAAAAGCTTAAATACGATACTAACAGCATGAACAGCCATCATTTTGTAGCGTGGTGATGCGTGTATGTCCTACCACGTGTTAGACATGCCGTCAGTCCACTGCGGCGGTACGCTGATGTATTGGCCACGACGCAGACTCTGTCTTATGCTGTAAACATGTTATGCTGAGTTGCCCCTCCTCAAATTAGCAAGCACGTGTACGATCAACAAGCTGTGTAAAAAGATATATAGCTTCACGAGAAGAAATAGTACTACTTCAGTGTTCTTTTTTATCTAAAAAATTATGATCAAACCTCAAAAATTACGTAAAATACGGCGAAATAGGGGAGTTTTGTTTTGTCTTTTTACTAGGCATAAATCAGGGTATCTATGTGTATCTAAGGTATCATTTTAAACATGGATTGTTGGCGGATGTATTAGATACCCAATACAGAAAAATGCATACACCATCAAAATATGTAAATAATGGCCAACCGACGCTCCGTCTATCACGGAACGCGTTTTTATTTTAAAGATATTTACATTTTTAAAGCATGGCTGCACTTCTAACTTTTAACATTTTATAGCAAAGATATCGACAAAACATCTGCTATGTTTAAAAGTTCTTGTCATTTACATGATTTTGTGGGAAAAGCATGTTTTAAATGATGTGCAATGTGGAGAATTTGACCTGATTTTTTGTGAAACCGGAAGTAAGAAATCCAGGCGCATGATTGTTTGGTGTCTTACCCCCCCCCCCCCTGGTTTCACGTCATATATTTCATTTTTACGACACGTGGTCGAGTTGTGCAATAAACGTACATTTGTGACGTCACGTTTTCATGTACTACGTCATTTTGTCATTTTCTTTCAAATATTGTCAGCATGTGCACTATGAGAATATACAGGATGCCAGGTCATTTTTGATTTGGCACCGTAAAACGTGGGGAAGCCTAGTTTCATGTACGATATGCACGGGATCCTATACCAATAAATATAATGTAGGCCTACATTTGTATCACAACAGCATGGCCGCAACGTCACTTTTTCGTGAATTGAATAACAGAGACACGATAGCCCACAATATTGCAAATCTTGTATGTGGACATTTGATTTTTTATAGTCAAGTAAGATATACCGCTGAAAAATATATTTTCACACAATATGCAACCCGCCTTGTCGAGTTTGAAATAAAACGTGCTTTTAAAAAATATGTATAGAATAGATGTTTCATAACTGCCCAGTGAACACAAAACAATTGTATAACATTTGTACAACTTTGACATTTGTGCAACATTGTAGGCCTACAAATGTTATACAAAATGTTCTGTTTGTTGGGTGGTGCATATCTAGGCCTATATAACACGCACACACAATAGTCTACCGGTATGAGTTGAATAAGACTAACGTAGTAGCTGAATACTGTTTCTTTTCAAGAATTTATATCTCATGCTCAACATCACTAAAAAAAAGATTTCCTACAGTCTAGTTTCAGTTTGTAATATATTGTCACAAAAATTGGGGTTAATTGGTAGGCCACATAACAAGTACCGGTAGGCCTAACACAATATAACTGCACATAGCAAGACTGTGATCATGTGACTACAGAAACCATGCAACACGGCCATTATTGTTATTCATCATGGGTGCAGTATAGAGTCTACATCAGGCCCCATACAGTTTCTGGCGTAAACAAACCATTTAATAGGGCTATACAGATTTGGACAATAACACATCCTTTCTGAATAGACACAATGTTCGAGATAGCCAAAAAAATTTAACAAGCTATCTGTCACTGTCAAAAACACGAAAACCTTCTTTTTGCACAGCACACTAGTCTAGGCCCAATGTTCGACACACAAAGCAGCCTTTGAATGAACACATAATACAGCTGGGTAGTTTTATTGACCCTTGAATATGCAGTACGTGTGATTTTCATACCCTTAGATATGTCACAATTGTCACCTCTTGAAAATACAGAGATCTGTACAGCACTAATACACCATGTACACGGGAAGTTATCCTGGTCCAGTTTAATCATAATTTATATGTGCAAAAAAGTGTCCGATTACCCCAATCATCTGTTCTCTTATTCCCCCTCCCCCCCCACGCATCGCGTGGTTTCATTTTGCCGAAAATACCTAGGCCCTATACAGTTTCTGGCGTAAACATACCATTTAATAGGGCTATACAGATTTGGACAATAACACATCCTTTCTGAATAGACACAATGCTCGAGATAGCCAAAAAATTTTAACAAACTATCTGTCACTGTCAAAAACACGAAAACCTTCTTTTTGCACAGCACACTAATCTAGGCCCAATGTTCAACACACAAAGCAGCCTTTGAATGAACACATAATACATGAACATTCTCTTCAATGCAATGAAATACCAAAGGCAGTTACTGAAATTACATTCTGCCACAGAGTAAACTTCGGTTTGCAAAATAAATGTGTTTTTTGATGACAATATATAACGATAGTGTGGAAGTTTAAAAAAATCTGTGATTCAAACGTCAATATCACATTTTTGAACCTCCACTCGAGTCGGGACCTCAAACATGTCGAACATGAAGTTATATAATCATATTATTAAGAATGCTGCCACAAAAAAAACACGTAAAGGTTACAATTTTGGTTTTAATTTTAGCAGTCAAAGAATGTAATATGAAAAACTTATTAAACTGTTATGCTCACCACTTTTAAAACATGTAACTTGATTTATTTTATGTTACTAGCATCATTATACATGTGCATTGCATTCATTTATCTGATATAACAATACCAGTCAGAATTATTAATATATTGCTGCTTATATTTTCGGAACTATCCTTTTTTAAATATATATCGAAGAAGAAGTCAATTAAAAACAAAGTTGTGTTTCTGAGTGAGAGTGGTTCTCTGGCCCAACTCTAAAGGCTTCGACTTTGGATTCACGTTTCACACACGTTTTGCCATTACATAAATAACTGCATCTCTATATCTATCTTGTATTATTTGTTAGTGTAATATTGAGGTATCATTGAATTAAATGTACAGTTTCCATAAGGTTATTAACATAACGTATATCACATAATTATATGACAAAAATAAATTGATGGATAACGACTTTACACAATCATGATAGCTATAATAGCTGTTTAGATAATAATTTTCTTTCATTTCAGCTTAATTTTCTTTCATTTCAGATTAACTCATTTAATTCTCATTCAAATTGAATAATGTATCCGTACATTTATTTATTATGAAAATTATTCTGCAATAAATTTATATGATTTATCGTAGTAGGGCAGTAACTCTAACGCTAAGTAACTCAAGGCCAGACCATACACGGTTAAGGTCATCTTAACTTCAAACACAGTAAATGTTGAGTAAATTTTTCAGACATACGTGCCACAAGGATACATTAACTCAACTGCTCTTAACTTACATTCCAGGAATTTAACAACAGCAATGCAAGATACAGATGGTACTGCCGTCTTTTGCCATCACCATAATATTATGACCAATGGTAGTTTCAACTCTCCCAAATTGGAAGAAAAATATAGGCCTAGCTGCAAGAATGAATTGATGCTACAAATGAATAAAATATCTTTTGCGGAGGATAATTTAGTCGATGACAACTAAATGCCAGGATTGCGTAATATTTGTTTTATGTACGAAGAACTATTATTGGACTTTGCAATGACCTTAGGTTGTCCTTGGTATGATATTTGTTTGTTACTGTGAAGGCCAAACCTGCAACCCGAACCGATATAAATCTTTATTTTCTCTATCATACCCCTTTCCATTAATGTGTAAAACATTATATTTTTACGTCAAATTGTGCAAGTGCTTGAGGACGGGTGTGAAAACAAAATGATATGACCTTGTTCTTGACCTTTTGCTAATAATCTATATATAACACCGAACTTAATAATACCTATAGGCATATGTTGACCTGTGTAAATATCTAAATATGACAAATAGTTCAGATCAGTTATTCTTCTACTTTTCTAATTTAGTATGTAACACATGACATTATTTAGCATTTTTGGCCTCCAGAAGTGTTAGTTGCGCATTTGACGTCTTGCAATTAAGAATTATGCGCAGAACATACCGGATTGGAATTATTTTCGTAAGATTTCTTTTGATTTGGAATTGAAATGACATTATAAAGCACCCATCGGGAAAGGGACCCTCAGTGTATCTGAACAATTACGCTTGGTTCATATTCTAACCTATCATGCAGTTAGTTATGTTTATGGGTGATGTGTAGGCTTACTACACGCATATAATGAATAGATGTGCCGGTATGTAATTTACTTGAGAATATATATAATAAAGCTTATCGCAGCATTTTAGGCAATATAATGATGTCGAATGATGGTAGGATTTGTTTTATTGTAGTTCCTGATAAAAAATATTATGGAAAATATGACTTCAGTGATTTCATGGCAGCCACTTTGAATTTTATGTTTTACAAAAACACCATCCACAAGGATAAGAGCTCCACATCCGCCCATATATCTCCATAGGGGAACCAGCCAAGCATGATCAAAACAGGAAAAAAACTATCAGCCAAAACAATGTTAGCTGCAGTTTCACTGCGATATCCGCTTGTTTTTGTTCATATTTGCATAAAAATAGACTAAAAACTAATGAAAGAATTGGCTTTCTCATACCTGAAAACATAAGAATAGACATATTATTTATGTCTCTAGCGTATGTAGTTGCAAAATTATTCGTAAATATGTTTAATTTTATATACTTTGGCGGCCATCTTTGATTTCGCCATTTGAGACCTTTTATCGACCTATAAAAAAATGCAATCCTTTTTTTTCTTGATTTTATGATATTTTGAGTCATAATCAAGTGAAAAATGCCTTTTTTTCTTGATTTTCATGATATTTTGAGTCATAATCAAGTGAAAAATCAATTTAAACAGACAAATTGCACGAAAGTGTTATATGTGCCATATGAGCCTACACTATAGGAACGTTTGTTTTAAGCATAATTCAGATATGAGGATTTAGCCGGCCATGTTCTCAATGCATTAAAAAATAAGTTTATTTGACTTGAAATGACCTTGGTGTCATCTTACGTCTATGCCACATTAAAACTCTGAGGGTTATACAGCTATGTGCCAAGTTTTATAAAGCCGCTTCTAATGGTTGCTTATGAGGGTCTACTTGAAATATTACATTACGATTTTTGCTAAATAAACTCATGTTCCAGGGGTATGTCTTTGTGGGGAATTTGAACAAAAAAGAGTTTTAACTATTTTCCTCGAAATATTTTACGGGAGATTTATGCCCATACACATGGGGTGTCTTATGGTGGTATTTTAGAAAAAACGACTGCGATGTTCTGAGTCATCCCCAAAACGGGGTAAATAGGAGCATTAACATTTTGTCTACCGCAGTCCCTTATGGGCATAACCCAAACATGGGGTGAACAGAAACAAACAAGCATATTTAAAACAAACAACTGAACATTTCCCACAAAAATATGGAATCTTCATAATAAGATAGAATAGGATGAATAGGAACAGTGGGGTGACTAGAAACGAACAGCAGAAAGAATGGAAGCTGCTAACAAGGCTTTAAAATGTAACTGCGCCGATTTGTTATGCATTGTTTCAACGGACCGGTTTGTAGTGGCGCAGTATCTTGGTGGTGCGCCACAGCAAAGCATTCATATTCGCCCCGTTTTTCATCGAAAAATATCACCTGAAACACAAACAACACTGCGCCAAAGTTACCGTCTCCAGCATAAGTCGGGGACAGATGATGCAGGGCTTTTTAGCACAGTCGGTCATAATCTTGCCCCGATGGCGTGCCCGTTATCATACACAGGCGCGCCCGGCGACGTCACCGATGAGGTAACGTAAGGACGTCGCCGGCCGCAGTCGGTCCCGCCATAGGCGGACTGTATGTCGCCTCCGATGATGCCTACATTGAGATTTGTGTTCATATACGCCAGGTTTATTTGACTTGAAATGACATTGAAATGACCTTGGTGTCATCTTACATCTATGCCACATTAAAACTCTGAGGGTTATACAGCTATGTGCCAAGTTTTATGAAGCCGCTTCTAATGGTTGCTTATGAGGGTCTACTTGAAATATTACATTACGATTTTTGCTAAATAAACTCATGTTCCAGGGGTATGTCTTTGTGGGGAATTTGAACAAAAAACAGTTTTAACTATTTTCCTCGAAATATTTTACGGGAGATTTATGCCCATACACATGGGGTGTCTTATGGTGGTATTTTAGAAAAAACGACTGCGATGTTCTGAGTCATCCCCAAAACGGGGTAAATAGGAGCATTAACATTTTGTCTACCGCAGTCCCTTATGGGCATAACCCAAACATGGGGTGAACAGAAACAAACAAGCATATTTAAAACAAACAACTGAACATTTCCCACAAAAATATGGAATCTTCATAATAAAATAGAATAGGATGAATAGGAACGGTGGGGTGACTAGAAACGAACAGCAGAAAGAATGGAAGCTGCTAACAAGGCTTTAAAATGTAACTGCGCCGATTTGTTATGCATTGTTTCAACGGACCGGTTTGTAGTGGCGCAGTATCTTGGTGGTGCGCCACAGCAAAGCATTCATATTCACCCCGTTTTTCATCGAAAAATATCACCTGAAACACAAACAACACTGCGCCAAAGTTACCGTCTCCAGCATAAGTCGGGGACAGATGATGCAGGGCTTTTTAGCACAGTCGGTCATAATCTTGCCCCGATGGCGTGCCCGTTATCATACACAGGCGCGCCCCGGCGACGTCACCGATGAGGTAACGTAAGGACGTCGCCGGCCGCAGTCGGTCCCGCCATAGGCGGACTGTATGTCGCCCCCGATGATGCCTACATTGAGATTTGTGTTCATATATGCCAGGTGGTAGCACTGCGATTCACTCCGTCATTGACATGATTGAAAGAATAAAATATATCCCAGTTGAGCGTATAAGGTGATACGTGGGTAACCGATGAACAGTTTTAACAAAAGGCTTATAGCCTACTTTAACCTGTTCAGTTTAATGTGACTATCAAGCTTTTGGCAACACCTTTTTAAAACTATGAAAACAAAGGTAAATGTGCTGGTACAGATCTCCTATAGCATCAATTGTAAATCTTCGCTAGTCTAATGTTGACACATGGAGTATTTTTCATTCATTAAAAACTGGAAATTGCACTTACACAATCACCTGTTGCCCATAAAATGAAATGAATGTCGGATTTAGGCCAACTTTGTGCACATGTAGGCTAAACTGGGCCAGGAAAACCTTTAGGGGATTTTCCCCACAATATTAAATCATCACGACTAAGCGGGGAAGAAACATTTGTTTCTTTGAAACTTAAAGGTCAGAGTGGGGTTTGAACCAGCGATCTCCGACTTTTCAAGGAGGCCGTTTTAACCACTGCACCAGGGCCCCTGCCTTAGTTGCCCATAAAGGAAAAATATCTGGCAGCTATTAAACAATTATTAATTGTAGGACAAAAACACGTTTTCGGGCAAATTAATGATGAAGTCATGTCAAAAGTTTAATTTTGTTTTCAGCCTTATACAATTATCGAGTGTTATACAATTAAAGTGAGTATTAAATTTGACTTGATTGATAAATAATTAGGTTGTATTATTATCGTGATGCAATGAATATAATGTAAACCCCACTTAAATATAGGCATATAAAGTATTAAATTAAAACTAATTATGCAATGTAGGTATAGTTAATATATGTTTTGCCTAGCTAATTAGTTAGTAACTAGAAAAGTACTTATTATAGTAAACACATATAGAGAGACGGTAATCAGGTAATGTAGCTGGAGACCGTTTCACTTAATGTTGTTATGTAGCCTGCATGGTACACGATATAAATTGTTGTTATTTTGTCCTAGCAAATACCAGACGTGTGTAAAGTTGGTTTAATGATAGGACAGCGTCGCAGGTGGTGAGCCGGCATTGTGTCAACATTGGTCTAACCAATAATACTGGGGTGGACCGATGAGGTACACTACACGAAACATTCAGCCAATGCTGGGCACGACTGCGACGGGGCCACAGCATTAGCCCGACATTGGCTGGATGCATTTGGTTTGCTGAGAAAGACGGAGGTGCAGGGCGATGCTGATCAGCCAACTGAACACACGACGTTGTATCTGAGCATCTGGAGAGAGAGCAAGCGAGGTGATGGAGTGTCCGAGTGATGCTCGTGGCTTCTGATGGAGCTGACCTCAAGCTCTATATTATCTACCTACACACGCACTGACC
This sequence comes from Flabesymbios commensalis, assembly GCA_964017125.1. NCBI lineage: Eukaryota > Metazoa > Annelida > Polychaeta > Terebellida > Flabelligeridae > Flabesymbios > Flabesymbios commensalis. The sequence continues at coordinate 811,112 of OZ024902.1, read as the reverse complement.
CCCGCTTATATAACATCAGATCGACACAGATCTCCATGTGATAATAAATAGCGTGAAGTCATTGTGGACAACATATTACAACTGTTATATGTCTGCTGCCAATACCACAACCAAAGTATTCTACCGTAATTAGATATAATAGTAACTTACAAAAAATATCAGTAGCTCACAAAAAACGTCATACCAAATAATTGAATTAATTTGGGCAGTAGTCAATTTAAGTTAAATATAATATTATGTGTGTCAATTATTGATATGTAAAACAGATGAGGTGAGATATCATGACCTCTTAACACTTGTGTTCAGAAGTGTTAAGAGATTCAACGGGATGATATTGACAAAATTAAGACAACTATCGGATCAAATGTAATTTTAAAATACATGGCATACCTATATAAGTAAATAACTGGTATCTTTTTTGCTCACTTAAAAGGGAGAATAAACCCTAAATAACATAATGTATCTTTGTACAACATTTATAATAGAGCTGGGTCGTTATGCTTCACTGAGGCATAATATCGTTGAGATGGACAGATAAGTATAAATTTTGACAGACAGACAAAAAATTTTATTATACCAAATTGCATGGCTGGGAGACTCTCGCTAAGATTAAAAATAACAGCTATTGCGAGGGCCACCCAAAATTTCAACAAACGCGAAACGCCGACCCAAAGCTGGCCCGATTGCGGTCCAGCGCCTACTACATCGGACGAACCTCAAACCACCACAGGCCGTACGTTTAGCGCCCGCTGAGAATATACATGTATAAAGTAGTAGTTATTGCCATCAGAAAGATAACAACGGACAAACATGATGACTACGGCGAACACCTACGATCACTAGCAAATATTATACATACATGTTATTGACATTTGGGAATTGAACGAAATTATATAGGGCATACGTCTTTTTCAGTGATTGAATGATGAACGCATGGTATATCTAAATTAGTTTTAAAATCATATTGCTGGAGACGAAGCAATGTTCACATCTAGGGTATTTCAAAAGCAACTAAATATTTTGATTGGAATAAAATATGTGTACGTATAATATACCATTTTGACTCATTGGGGGACTGCGCATGCGGGTAGACCCACACTTTTCACTCAGCGAATCATGACGACGCAGCTACTTCAAGAAATTCGCTAGAGTCTAACACAGTGAAACGTGGCGCTGTGCTTCGGCTAAATGGAGATAAGATGTAACGTTACAAGGTACATCTTAGTGACCAAACCATATCAGATACATATGTTTGCAGTGATGTACTATCAAAGGAACCCCATGCTGGCCTCAAACCCTCAACCTGCTGATTTGGCTCATGGAGGCGGTACATGGAGGCGGTACATCCAATCCTGTATATCTTATCAAAACCACTGTGACCTGATGATGACTGCGAAGCCGCGTTGCATTTGATAAAGCATGGGAGTGAAGAGATGACCAATTTCAAATTCAAGATGAAGCAAGAATTAAATTATATTTCTTTGGGCCAAGTGTTCATACTGGTAATTAACAGGAAAACATATTTAATTGAAGCCACGCAATTTAATCGGATTATATTTTTCCAACCTACATTTTGTTATATAAGTTTAATGCAACAAAATTACAAATATCCATGGTCGATATCCACGCCACTGCACAATTTCATTATACATCCTAATATTATGACTATATTCATAAATTGAGATCATATATTTGTTATCTATAAATTATGGCATGCCAGCTAATATATATTTAAAGATAGTCAGCATAATTTCATTATTCAATTTTATTACTGACGTTAAAATCGCAGCACAAGGGTGGTATATGCGGGCCTAGCAGCACAAGGGTTGTATATGCGGGCCTAACAGCACAAGGGTGGTATATGCGGGCCTAGCAGCACAAGGGTGGTATATGCGGGCCTAGCAGCACAAGGGTGGTATATGCGGGCCTAGGAGCACAAGGGTTATATATGCGGGCCTAGCAGCACAAGGGTTGCATATGCGGGTACAGCAGCACAAGGGTTATATATGCGGGCACAGCAGCACAAAGCTATATATGTGTGCATACCGGCACAAGGGTTATATATGCGGGCACAGTGACACAAGTGTTATATATGCGGCCCTAGGCCTAGCAGCACAAGGGTTGTATATGCGGGCCTAGCAGCACAAAGGTTGTAAATGCGGGCACACCACAATGGCTATATATGCGGGCATGGCAGCACAAGTTTATATATGCAGGCACAACACAAGGGTTATATATGCGGGCCTAGCAGCACAAGGGTTGCATATGCGGGTACAGCAGCACAAGGGTTATATATGCGGGCACAGCAGCACAAAGCTATATATGTGTGCATACCGGCACAAGGATTATATATGCAGGCACAGTGACACAAGTGTTATATATGCGGCCCTAGGCCTAGCAGCACAAGGGTTGTATATGCGGGCCTAGCAGCACAAAGGATGTAAATGCGGGAACACCACAATGGCTATATATGCGGGCATGGCATCACAAGGTTATATATGCAGGCACAGCACAAGGGGTTATATATGCGGGCACAGCAACACAAGGGTTGTATATGCGGGTACAGCAGCACAAGGGTTATATATGCGGGCACAGCAGCACAAAGCTATATATGTGTGCATACCGGCACAAGGGTTATATATGCGGGTACGCAGCACAAGGGTTATATATGCGGGCACAGTGACACAAGTGTTATATATGCGAGCCATCAGCACAAGTGTCATATATGCGGGCACACCACAATGGCTATATATGCGGGCACAGCAGCACAAGGGTTATATATGCGGGCACAGCAGCACAAGTATTATATATGCGGGCACAGTGGCACAAAGGTTATATATGCGGGCACAGCAGCACAAAGGCTATATATGCGGGCACACCACAATGGCTATAGATGCGGGCACAGCAGCACAAGGGTTATATATGCGGGCACAGCAGCACAAGTATTATATATGCGGGCACTGTGGCACAAAGGTTATATATGCGGGCACAGCAGCACAAAGGCTATATATGCGGGCACAGTAGCACAAGGGTTATATATGCGGCCCTAGAAGCACAATTGTTAGGTTTAATCTACATCATCCTTGATATACGGAATAATGGCTTGAAAGTGAAGATGTTTTACGTCGCTTTCTGCACAACCATGGCAATATCGCGACAGAAGGAAGCCCGAAGCTGGAACTATGCCCTACCCTTATCGAATGACTTCAAGGGTTGTTTATATTGCACAGTACCATAGACAGCATTACACACGTCAGGCCTTGGAACAGTTTGAAGCACTGTATATGCCCATTTGCTGCGAGATACATATATCTATCACATATATATCATTGACATGTATATGTCTTTTTATTTTATCATATTACGCACTGTATCCCGGCTGGGATTCGAGCCTAGTACCTCTGAGTTTCGAGGCACAACCGGACTGAATGAGCTATCGGTGCGGGAAATGGCTTGAAATTCGCTGAGCTAATAAACCAGCAAATACCATACATTGTCCCTGTGTTGTTTCAATGTTGGCCAGCGTCTCAGACGGTGGACCAACATTAAAACAACACTTGGGATTTAAGTGTCAACCCTTTGAGAACCAAGCACACCAACCTTTTCAGTAGCAATTTAAATAATTGTTTTCAAAGGTCATATCGTGTCTTCTATCATCGAGATTTAAAGGGACACCTTGGGATGAGACATTTTCAATGTTGTCTATTTTGAAAATATAATTTATATAAAGCTATATAGCCTACTGATCTTAACTAAAAATACGAAAAAGTCAAAAAACAAGTTTAAAGCACCGAAAAAGAGTGAAATAGTTGTATTTCCAGGTCGTATATTGCCATGTAAACAAAACAAGTCCGCAGTATTCAGCACTTTACATCACATATTCCCACGTATCAGACGGTAAGATCAGCGCATTCGCGGCTAATTGGTGTCTTATAGTCAGGACACGGGAGGACACACCTGGAGCACTGATATTATTTTTCTATCGCTTTCATGTTCCACCATAATAAATGTTTTGGACGAACTATGGTAATGTACCATCAACCAATACAAGAGTGGCTAAGCCAATCACCGCCGTCAATCAGTTGAGGGGTTTCAATTAGGGGGTGGGCTGGTCTATTTTTTATTCAAATTGGAGAGTAAAATACGACGTAATTTTGTGTTGTTTTTTAAACTCAGTGGTATTTTTCATCTATCTGAAGCTGTAAATGAATTTTCATTGCCAGAAGCTTCGTAATTTGAGAACAGACCTGTTAGGTCACAGTAGTTTGTCACTTAACATTAGCTTCATAAAAACATTGTTTTCAAGATAGCAAAAATCCCGAATATAAACATAGATCAGCACACGGCTCTATGCTATGGTATGGAAATGAATTGAATGGGGTTTTAGGCCACCTTTGTGCACATATAGGCTAAACTAGGCCAGTAGAACTTCCTGAGGATGGTGAGATAAACGAGATGACACTGACTTCCAGACACGAAATTCGAGCCCTGGAGCTCTGAAGCCGAGCACGCTACCTCTCGGTCACGGAGGCTCCCTACAATATCGAATCTTTACGAGTGAGCGGGGAAGAAACATTTTGTTTCTTTGAAACTTGAATGCCAGAGCGGGGCTCAAACCCGCGATCTCTGACTTTCCAAGCTGGCAGCTTTAACCTTTTCACTACCATACATGACGGAAATTTCCGTCGTCATTCGTCAATGAACGTAACCATAAAATGACACAAATTTTCGTCAAATATATACTACATATATGTATTTTTCGTCATTTGAAGCTGGAAATTGCGTTAGCAATTCCAGCTTTAAATGACGAAAAATAGAACTCCTACACCAGTATATCTGGATCCTGGCATGCACTCCGGCCTGGAAGTCAAAGGGTTAACTATTGCACCAGGGCCCCCGCGCAAATATATGACATGGAGCACCAAACCTTATGTGCACATGTTCGTTTCCTCGGAATAAGTGTGCTATGTGCCACTGTGATGACTGGACAGCACACGCTAGTCCCTATGTGACTTAGATGCATACATCAGTGGCGGATCCAGGGAAAGGTGGGGGAAGGGGGGGGGGGGTAACGGGTTCAACCCCCCCCCCTTTTCCAAAACCAAGTCACCTCAACATATTTCCAAATTGCCAAAATATAGTTATTTTTTACTAGGGTGGTGTCATATATGAGCTGAGAAGGTTAACCTTTTCAGCTCGGGGAACGTCTTTGTACATCAGAATCTGACGTCTAAAGACAGTCCCCGCACTGAAAGAAATAAAATAATTATAATGGCCGTAGATCCATAACATAGGTATTCAAATGAACCCGAAAGAGCAGACTAAGACACTTATTGTGATTTCAAATTGAAAAAAAACTTTGGTCTCCATGATTTATGCACAAATATTTCAGTATGGTAAGTGTTAAAAAATCAGTGAATTTCACCTAAATGTTTATTTCTTCAATCGGACCCCTTTTTATCCCCCCCCCCGTAGGGGAAGGGGGATTTTAGTCGCACCAGGATTCTGTCCGGCGTCACGTTTTCTTGTGGGCGCAAAAACTACTGGTCAATTTATTTTGAAATTTTAGCATCACATTCCTAGCAACATGGGGATATGCAAATGATTTTTAGAAATGCTACTAAAATTCAAAATGGCCGCCAGAGGTCAACTCTAAAAAATGTTATGGGCGCAAAAACTCTTAAAACTTGAAGTCAGAAATTATTCAAATTTTATTATCACATTCCTCATGATATGGAGATGTGCAGGTGACTTTTTCAAGGTTTTACTGAAATTCAAATTGGCCGCCACAGATCAACTTTGATTTTTTGGGAGGCGTAAAAACTCAAAAAAATTGTTTGGTCATTTTTTTTTTAATTTTAACATCACATTCCTAGCAACATGAGGATGTGCAAGTGATTTTTTTAAGATGCTACCAAATTTCAAAATGGCCGCCAGAGGTCAAATCCAAATTTTTTTGTGGGCGCAAAAACTGAAATATTGAAATCAGTAATAATTCACATTGTACAATCACCCACATTACCCACCCACTGGAAATGTGCATGTGATTTAAAATGGCCACCACAAATCGACTTTTTAAATATTTGTGACCGCAAAAAGCCTAACCTAATTTATGGCGAGGGATGATATAGGACTTCAGTCCTCTTTGTTTAATTCTGGATTCGGCACTGAAAAAAAACAACAAAATAAACGACCATCAAACGCAGACTGCGCATGCAGATAAATGAATAGATGGGGTTGTAGGCTACCTTTGTGCACATATAGGATAAAACAGGCCAGGAGAACCTGTGTAAACAGGCAGCTTTAATCACTGCACCAGGCGCCCTACTGAGTCTGTCTGGTACTCGTTGCGCCAGGCGACCTCGCCAGCTAGAATGCTAGAATGTTTCTTTTTCATACTCTCTTGGAGCTAAAAGGTGTTAAAGTGCCACTTTACAAAGTGGCAGTTTAGAACCTTCTAACTCCAAGGGGACGATATGTAATAAATATAAATATGTTAATTTTATTATAGTGACAGATACAACATGTACAAGAAAACAATATCAATCAATGGTAAAGATAGTAAGTAAGTAAAATATCTTTTTTGCGTCATTTTTCGGCCAGTATGGCCATTTAAATGACAATTCAGACTAAAATAATAATATGATATCTTGAACAGTAAAAGTAATAAAGTGAAAAGTCCAAACTGATAATAGTATGTCCGCACTAAGGCATTAAGATAAAAACGACTGATGATAGCATTATAGTGCCTATATGACACCTATACGTAGCGAGTTTTGTAGATACATTCTAAGAACCTGACACAGCGCCAGCGCCGATACACAATACAAATTAACACAAAAACATGACAAAAATAATTATAATTGAAAGTCACAAAACAGTGTCTTTGTCAAAACAAATATATACTGAGAGAAATAAATCATGCCTAATATATTTTATATAAATATATATAATATAATATAAATATATAATATAAATACTTAGGATAGTCCTGTATACTAATAGAACGTTAGACACACATCCACATACCGATTCAGATAATATTGAACATCACAAACCAATGACTATGCTCTGCATTTACCGCCAAACCGATTTTATATAGATTGAAAAGTAATGCAAAATATTCTAGACCCATATGTAATAACGTGAGAAAAACACAATATTAATAAAACGTTTGGGTGTGCTTGGCCTTCTATGAAGTTGCCCAGGGGGGACGACGCGGAGGTGACACCCATCCCCCCATTGGTAAAGATAGTATATCCAGCCTTT